>JASCZW010001990.1:0-141696 GCA_034211315.2 Aedes japonicus
ATCGCCCCAAGCATCTCTATAAATAAACTGTGAATATTCTTCTAATGATACATATTCAAATATGCAGTGTTATTACCCTAGTCGGATATTGTCGATCTAGTAAACCTCCTACAGTTTCAGATTTCATTTTCAAACGTTCTCTACCCCTTTCGCTATGCTAGATACTTCCAATCTTCGTATGTGTAACTTTCAAATCGGACTATGTTTGAACGAATAATGGCCCACCATGTAAGACTTGGTCGACATTTTCTCAGCCTCTGAAGACTCAGAACCTTCCTGGCGCTCGTATCGTCTGATAAATTTATGCTTTATTTCACTAGAACGGCCGTCCCGTAGATCATAGTCGTGGTGACAACAGATTTTTAAATTATTCTCCGAACTAATCAACGGGTGTATAGACGCGGCCAGTTGAGCGATTGAGGAGTGTCTTCGTGGAGATTATTGCGTGATGAAACGTATCAGTAACTGTATACGTTCATGTTGACATGCAATACGTAACTCCATCCATGAGGTGTGTAAACGTCAATGCTAATGCTAATGCTAATGCTTATATGCTAAGCATGACTCAATCGATGTTGCTTTTTACCTACGAACCTATGTGACCCATGGAACTAAACTTCGAACGCGAAGATAATGTAAAAAAAAAATCACCAAAGCCATTTGTTATGTCAGTATAAACAGTTGATTGGGTTGCAAACTTTTTGTGGTACACCTACCATCAGATTTCGTACAGTATCCTCAGATACGCTAGCATGGAAGGTTCTGCATCTTCTTTTGAAATCATCGATCCCATTTGAGTTCTTCTTAGTTTCAAATAGCGTCCGCTTAACCAGAGCCCAGTATTTTTCTATAGAGTTCTGGACAGCCCAACTGATTGGCAATTTTTGGCACGTATTTTACCACCCTTTTTGAATATTTTACCACATCTACACATGGCTTGCCAAAAAAAACTTTTTGGCAAATTTAGACACATTTTTTGTCCGGAAACGGCGTTTATATGCATTGCGGTATAATAAGCTAGACCAGGAAGCTGATGAAAGTCTGCGAGCACATATGTTTTGCCGTCCATTATGCTACAAGACATTTTTAGGAAAAAAAAACTTGGTGAGAGCTATTTACCACGACTTTTTGCAGTGAAATTTATCTTATAATCTCGGTTTTGAACCTTTCTATAAAACATTCTAATGTTCACAGTTTAAACAACTTTCTCTCCGAATTTCAATCTCCCAATATGCTCGGAATCAGGATACACGGGAAAAAATAACTCAAACAAATTGTTACTGTTCTAGCACAAATTCCATTTAAAATTACATCAAATGTTTTCAATTTGTTTTAAAACATAGTCCGTAATTTAGAATTTTTGAAAGTTACAATTATGATCATGAAAATCAACTAAAATTTCATAATGTTATTAACTTTGTAGAAGGTCAGAAAGATGAATAACTTGTTTAAGCACTACTGCGTCCATTAAAACGAACTTTTGTAGTATATCCTTGTTTACTGTATACGCATTGGGCAAGCTGACAACCATTTGTTGGGTGGTCAGCTGCTTACCACATTACGTTCCCAGTCAGGTATGATTTGGTTTACGAATCCAATCACCTTACCAGGATTAGCAGACCGAATCTCATTGGGCTGTAAACAACCACTGCCAAGAAATTTTGATTTGCACCTATACAATGCACTACAGCTGCATATATCATTCTGCATGTTTCGCTCTCTAGGTTACAGAAGCGGCATATATCATTCTGCATCCGGCCAATGTACTTCAAATGATATCTGCTCGGACAGAGCCCTGTTACTAGACCATTGTATGTACAGAGAGCTCTCTTATTGAGCTGTAAGAGCTTTTTGGTTTTATCGACGCGGCTGGGTAGCTCAGTCGTTACCAGTTCTGTTTACTGAGCAGATGGTCGGGAGTTCAATCCCAGGCCCATCCTCTTCCTTGGCATTTGTCACTTGCCTCTTTCTATCACCACTAGATTTAAAATACAAAGCAGTCTACTGCGCTCTCTTTCATTTATCGCTTCACTTACCACAGTGCCTCCATGACCTAAAAATAAACCTGCCTCACTAACACAACTATCCCTTCCCTTGGAAATTGTAGAGATGCAGTGGTGCTCACGGTCTCTAATAACAACGATTGTCAAACTAATCATCCTTCTTCCCCCCTCCCCAAAAAGACCGTGAGGACGTGGCCATTGAAGATGTAAAAGCTACTCTCAAGCTCCATCTATTGGTTCTCTGTGCAATTACACTAGTTCTGATCAGTTAAGGAGTAGCAACTACGTTATTGCACGGTCTTTTTTTTTTAAATTAAAAAATGTAAGAGCTTTTTGGTTTTATTTGCGCTTGGACTTATAAATCTTTTTGACTGGTTACACTTTCTGACAGCCGACCAATTGGTTATCACCTTTTGTTCTTCCCAGCATTTAATTTTCATTTTTATAGTACAGTTTGATATACCGCAGAATGGTTCTGGACCAAGAAACTGTGAACTAGGTCCTATTTTTGCGAGATCGTCTGCTATTTCATTCCCTTCCATGCCACTGTGTCCCGGAACCCAATACATGTTTTATTAAGTTCATTTGATACAGTAGTCTCAATGATAGACTACATTCCCAGACAATTTTCGATGTACATTTAAAAGCACATAATGATTTTACAGCTACTGGACTGTCTGAGAAAATACAAATATTTGCATATCTGTACTTTCTTTTCAGGCAAACATTCACGCGTTCTAGTATTGCAAAGATTTCTGCTTGAAGAACTGTTGGCCACTGTCCCATAGCTACTGATATTTTGATTCACGAACCAAAAATTCCAGCCCCAGTTTTCGTTCCAATTTTTGAGCCATCTGTGAAAAAAAATGATTGAACCTTGGCAAACAGTGGGCCCTTTGGCTTCCCAATCTGTACGTGATGTATCGCATCGGTTTCATCCAGCCTCCGCTCATAGTTATCACCAGTCCTCTTTTAAAATGTTGTAATAATACTCAAATGACCGGTAAGATCACCTAACATTATATTTCTAGACCATTTCAGCATCCGAGCGCTTCTTTCCGCCTCCAACTGCACATATTCTTGCAACGGCAGCAGATCGAGAATTTCATTTCCAGTGCTTTCGATGGTGTGCGCTGCGCATAGCCCCAGTTATAGCAATGCATGCAAGTCGTTGAAGTTTAGCAAGTTTTGCTTCTGCAGTAGCTTTTTTGGTTTTTGCCCACCACACTAACAAAGCATACGTTATTTTTGGACGTATAACAGATGTGCTTTGGTCTTAGGACCTATTTCCTGCCAATGGCTTTGGAGCATAACCCTAAAGCACTAAAAGCCTTGCTTATCGCATAATCAAGAGTTGCATTCCAATTCAGCTTAGATTGAATGTGTTCTCCTCCAAGCTCGAGTGCTTTAAGGTTAAACTTTCTCTTACTTGTGAAAGGTACAATTACTACTTTTGATGGATTAATGCTTAGACCCTCCTTCATACACCTAAATTGGGTATCCTTTAAAGCCTGTTCCATTCTGCCTGATACTATATTGTCAAACCTTCCTCTTACTAAGATGACTATGTCATCCGCAAAGCCTACAACCTCGAAACCTTTCGCTTCTAAGCTTCTGAAAAGATCGTCTACAACTAAGGACCACATAAGTGGGGAGAGTTCTCTTCCTTGGGGGCAACCTTTCGTTGTCCTTACCTTAATAGAAGCTCCTCCAAGCTCAGAAGTGAGCTTCTTTTGGCAAGCATAGTATGAATCCATTTGACAATGCTAGTGTTAAAACTTTCATTCTTCATAGCTCGAACCAGTGAGAAATAAGATGTATTGTCAAACGCTCCTTCAATATCCAAGAAAGAACAAAGTGCTATTTCTTTTACTGACACAGATTTTTCGACTTTATCTACTAGCGTATGAAGCGCAACTGTTGATTTACCAGATTGATAAGCAATGTGAAATTTTGACAAACAATGCTTTTGCATATAAGTTGACTCGACATATTCCTTCAAATATGATAAATGATACCACAGAGAACAGACATCCAAACTAGAATATATTTCTCAAAAAAACTTGTGTAAGGATTCAAATTAAAAAACGTTAAAACACTATTGCCATCTTTCGGGCTGTGGCCACTTGCGATTTTTAATCGAACATGGGTAAGATTCGTTGACCGTGCGGTGAAAGAACTGCCAAAAAATTTTTGTTGATGAATAAGATTTCAAGCTGGTCAATGGGTGGCGATGTCAGCGCCGCCACCGCTATTGCCAGTTCATTACGATTATGAAATGGCCGTTACATTTCTTACACAGTATTTGAATTTGACTTGGATGTCTGTTCTCTGTGATGATACTGTGAACACAAAAAACACTGTTGCCAATTTTTAGCCAATTTTTTTCCCTATTTTAGATCAAATTGTGTTTAACCTATTAGCCTCCTAGAAAGGCGAATGAAGAAGTGTTTTAATATCTATATCTTACACCGAAAATATGTTGCTAAAGCTCGTTTTCTAAACATGCTTTCTGTACATAAAACACATGTTTAATAAATTGCTGAAACGCGTATTGCTGATCAACAGTTGATAGCTAATAATACACTTTATTTGTCCTATGCACAAAATGAATTGCGTGTACAACAGCCAATCGGAGCGTCTTTTCTATCATACCCGAAAATGTTGCTGTTGAGGAGAGCTAAACACATTTGTTTATTTCGAAATCAAAGTAAAAGCGTCACCAGTTTCAAATCGAATATTGTAAGTAGTTAATTGTAAATTATTATTATAACAATCTTCAAAAATCACGCTAATTCTCACAGGTCATCATGGCCTAGAATAGTGTACGCTTAAAACAACGAATAGATTGGTTAGTCAAACGATCAATTTCGTCTTTTAAACTAAATTTTTGTTTTCAGTGTAGTTAAGAGGTGATACAAAAGAATGCATTTTTTCTAAAAATTAAAATGCACAGTCAAAACAGGTTCTCATTCAGTTAAAATAAAACTGCAAAGCAACACCATACTAGATGGGGTGCCTGAGCAGGAACAAATACCTTCATAACTGGCCTTGGTGACCCGTAACGCTGGTAGATCACCTTTTCATGGTGCGTTACGGGGTATCAGATCTACCACCGAACCCTAGTCCGAATTAATTCAACCTAGTGAACATATTTGTTATTTGTAGTCAAAGGAACATATTTTAGTCCTTGTTACATTTTTTGTCTTATGAAAAGTGACAATACTCGTTTTGCAATTGTGCGAGGATGAGCTTAGAATAAGTAAAACATGGTTAGTCTTCATTTAGTGAATTCTCAGTCTATTTGATGTTCTATAGTTTGAATTGGTTATGACTAGGGTTCTGATGCATGGTCACTATCGGAGTTATTGTTTGTTTTGTTTGCAATGAATCCGGTTTTGACTGATAAAGGGGCGCGCCTTTGAAGAGTGTTCTCACTCCTCAAAGGGTTTGAATAGCGGAAACTTTCAATAAAATTTGATTTATTGCCAACAAAACAAACAATGACAACTGTAACAACACCGAATACCTCATCATTTCTCAGTAGTGATGAAGTAAATCGACATGCACTAAACAAAGGATACGGGATATACTACAATAGATCAAATTACTGGTCGCAGTGGTTTATGTCCCGAACAGAGGCAAAAAAAACTGGCCTTGGTATTTAAGAGCACTACATACCTTAGGATAACATCATAAATGTTATGAGAATACCAAGTTGAGAAAAGACATTACCAAAATAGTATCGTTCAGGTACTAATGGTAATAATCAATTTTAACAGGTACGTTAAATTTTCCCTCGTTTAATACTAAGCATACAGAAACTATGTTTTCGTTACCAGTGCCAGAGATGTGTTGAATAGAATCCATATTAAACCAATCAACCATGACGGTTGTCAGGTTCAAAAGTGGTTTGCTTTGTCGTATATCAACATTCGTAGTTTTTATTGTTTTTGTCTGATTGAAAGAATAGAGAACTAACTTTTAATTAATTAGTATTTTATTAGCTGTCCTCTAAGCGCTCGTACTGTATGAGTACTAAACAATCCATGAGCCATCGTAAGATACTTTGTGTTTCAATTTTTGCATTAGTATTATTTCTGGGCAGGTACAATTATGATGACTATGCCTAAGGAGCATGAACATTTTGAAACCAGAAAAAGTTCTAGTGTAAACCGGACATCGAACTTTCAAATTGATCCGGCTTCATAGCTACGCCATCAAAGCCCAGGAAAGTCCAATTACAAAGTGCATGTTAATGCTAAAATGATAGGTTCAACCTGATACTAGAAACAGTTGCCTCGACGATCCAGCGATCTAGCTCAAGTGCTACCTCATTACCACAGCCAACAGTGAATGACGTAAGTTTCCGTCTGAAGGCGTACCGTGGTTAATAAGTCGACAAACTCTTGCCGCAACCGATCGTACAGTGACTCGTGCTAGTAAAGTTCACGGCTCAGTTCCCCCATTCGTTAGTTTTTAATATTGATAATTGCCTCCGTCCTCACCGTCATGGCGATGGTGCGGTGATTGTATGCAGAGTAGCAGTTTTTAAAAAGAAATTAGTCGCATACTTACCGGTACCAAATGGTGAAGAACACACTGGAAATTCTTTGGCAGCAAACCTGAGGTCCTCGGTGAATGGCATGAAAATGCTCGGGTAACCAACTGGGTGATTCGGATTGCCCAACGCTTCATGTGCGTTGATGTAGCGCGCCCCGTTGGTGATCCCGACCAGCGGAGCATTGAAGTGGTGGGCAAAAGCGTTCATCAAGCTCACCCTGGACCACTCGACCATCACCAAGTCGAACTTTTCGTTTCCTCGTAATTAACTCCTGCACCAATGGATGCTGCAGTTCCGCTTCTGATATTTTTCTCATCACGTTGAAAATGCTTCTCAACATATCTCTGGCATTCAAACTGACCGTGTTGAGATCCTCCAGAACAGGTAGATTGTAGACAAAGCTGAGATCAATCTGTTCTATTCTTTTAATCAAACTTCCATTCCCAGCTACCCGCAGATCAATAGGATCAGTAGTCAGCAATGTTATGTCATGCCCCCTATTCGCCAATTGCTCTATTAGCGGCCTGTAAACCAGCTGATGCTCTTTGAAGTGGCACTGGGAATATTGCCAAGATTCGGGTACAGTCTATACATTTGCTCATCATCATGCAAGGTGAAGATCAATTTTAACAACATACTGCTTGCCGTTTTGATGCTGGCTATTAGTAACAACTTAACTATCAACTATCACTAGCACTATTTTTAAATTAGCTCAATCGATTGAATTACTTTAGTTTATCAAATCCACTTGACACCTGAATCTTCCTTTCGTTCTATGACGAACTGTGATCTTTGTGACCTTTTGTTTTGCTTATTCTTCTTAACGCTCTATTGATGGCGATTGGCCGTTCGACTTTTTCCCGGTCGCGAAATTCAATTATCATTCAATCACATGCCCTGAGCACGGCCACCAATCACTTCTATCACTTCTATCTTCACACCAGTATACTCGCTGCACAGCACTTCCACGAGAGATCACTTGATCACCATCCACTTGCGTGGGGTGACGATTGATGGCACAGTTCTTTGTTCGAGCAGAATTTCTGCCGCTTTCAGCACAAAAGGCAAATCAGAGTCACTTGTGATTGAATTAAGGATCACGTTTGGCGCTGATTGGACGCCGGGTTGTCCCGTCTATGGATTATCTGAAAGTGGTAAAAATAGAAGCATAAGTTGAGTTTCAAACTAGCACTAGGGAAGCAGATGTAGGAAGAACTATTTTCTGTTTCGGATGTAGCAGTAAGTTGCAATGTGAACAACTAAACTAGAGAAGCGAAAAACGTACATATTTAGCGCTACCATGTAAAACTTTCAAAACGATGTAGCATGTAGCTTCCTCTATCGGACAGCAGTTGAAACGCACTAACAACGACCATGCCCACAAAACGTGTCTTCGCGGCTTTGTTTCTCGGCGAAAACATTGTTAAAGGTGAACAGTCTGTGAAATGTTTGAATACGTCAATCCACTCAAAACGAGTAATGTGCAAATCGAGTTGATCTTTCAACGTAGTGAGAAAATAAACAATTACAGGATGGACTATTGTCAAACATTTTCAAAGTCACTCTCAAACAGCGATTTTAGAAAATTGATTTTTCTAAAACGCATGAATGTGGATAATTTAATTTAAAGTTCTAGAAGAAAAATCAAATTGATGGTTAATTTCGGAGTTTGAGAGATGCTCAAATCAGCACCGTGGTCGATTGATAAGAAAGAATTGAGAGTTTAGATAACTTTCTC
This sequence comes from Aedes japonicus, assembly GCA_034211315.2. Taxonomy (NCBI): domain Eukaryota; kingdom Metazoa; phylum Arthropoda; class Insecta; order Diptera; family Culicidae; genus Aedes; species Aedes japonicus. The sequence goes on from JASCZW010001990.1 coordinate 8,306, forward strand.
TTCCCCCACGAAGGAAGTGACCTCCGAGGTGAAGTTCATTTCACACACCAAGTTCCCCAAGAAGGTGCTGCTGTGTCTGACAATCTGCGAGAAAGGGATGTCAAAACTGCTCTTCTTTCGCTCCGGACTGGCCATGAACGGGGAAGTTCATAGTACTAAATGCCTGCCGAAAGTTGCGTCATTCATCAAGAAATACCATAAGGGTGAAGACGTTCTTGCCGGATCTGGCGTTGGCCCACTACTCGAAGCGATCGTTGGAGGAAATGGAGTGGCTGAATATCGATGTGGTACCTAAGTCGGCGAATCCACCCAAAGTTCCCCAGCTACGTCCCATCGAGAATTTCTGGGCCAACCGTTAACTGAGGAGGAGTTGATAAATAAAATAAAAAAAGAACTCTAGGGCGTACATTTTTTTTGCAAGTAAGCTTAAATAATTACCTTCCATGAGAAATTAATCAAAAACAATTATCTGTGCTATCACTATCCGAAAAAAGTGCATTTTTTAATGCAAACGATACTGGCTGATTACAAACAACCCCTTGTTTATCCTAAGTAAAATCATAATTCGTTGACACGATGACCCAACAACAAATGTGTTGGTATAAGACTATGCTACAAGATATATTAAGTATAGATACTGTATATAGACCGGTCAGCGCAAAATCATACAATCTGCCCACCCTGAAAAATGTCATAAATTTGAGCAATTGATCTGGCACCACTTGTATTTGTACAAACTTGAAGTAAACAGCGCAATAGACTAAAACAAAGATTCGGATTGGATATTGGTAGTTTGTTTTGTTTTCGGTATTTGAATGAAATTCAACTTATTTACCACCTTTTCTAGTAGGACTCAGTGAAACATTCTCAATTCAATGTTTTATTTCAAAATTCGAGTGGTAGAATAACGTCATTTAAAGTGCTCAAATGCAGTGATTAATAGCTCAAAAACCAATTACCTCATTATCAAGCTCTTAGCATATCCAAAGTTTATATTGATTCTGTTGTTTGAATTTTGTTTGATTGAGGTTCTTCACTAGTTTTGATAAAAAACAAATCATGCGCTATGGCTAGAACACGTTGCATTTGTAAGTTGGGTCCTGACGCAGTTCATCGTAGATTGCGTTCAAGTATCATCCGATGCTGTAGGCCAGCAGGCTGCAAGAGGTTTTCCGGTATAAACTTCAAGTCTTTCCGCTGGCCATTTTCTGGTACTCGTAATAACCACAAATGATGTAGTCATAGCCCTCAACAACAGCTTAAATGGTTTGTACTACAATTTCGGGACTTAATGTATCATTTGTAAAAACGATAATTGATAGTGATGTGAAATACACGTTTAAATGGTGGTCCTATGCTCGGCACTGAGTAGAGAAATAATTGTGTTCATTTTAGTAATCCAAACGGCAATAAGTAGTACACCGAAAATACTTACATTTACTGAATATGGAAGCAGAAAATCCCATATTTGTTTTGTTTAGCTTTTGTCAAAACAATACTTGATCACAATAATTGCTCCCTTAAAGTGAATCAAAAGTTGACAGTCCGTTTGGCTGCATAAGACAATTGTTGTCCAGTATATATACAGTGTCTATAATATGAAGGCGTTCATTCGACAATTATGCAACGCTTAATGAGTCATATAAAGCTATCGTTTTTAAAATGTTATGGATCGTTTATAGAGCAGTTATAAAACTCTATTATCTCATAGTCCAAGTTCGGCGTATGTACCTGTAAACTAACGCTTAAAAATGTCATGCAAATAAGAGATTGAGGATTTAAATACGGCTATTAATTATGTCAACCCAAGTAACAATTTTAGTTTTGCTCCAGCAGTATTGCATTTCACACGGAATTGTTAATAAAACTACATTCAAAACTGTTTTGTCCTCCAACACCTCCTCTATGCGTCTTTAAAGCCGAAATTTGTACAAAGTGGCCCACTTTATAGACGGTTGTGAAAACAAATTAATAAAACGTAAAGGCTGCCATGAAAACCATTATAGGGCCAAATGGCCACAGCTGTCAAACCTTTGATATCGTGGTTGGTTTTTGTTGTTCTGTTTTGTTCGATTCTCTGCTCTTCTGATTCATTTAACAGTAAATAAAAGGAAAATTTTGTTGATAGCAAAATATCCAAAACAGATTGAGTTTTTTACAGCGTATCATGTTTCAAATCTTATACGCATTTCATGATATGGTCAATATTGGCACAATATGAGCCGAAAATTAATGCGCCTCGGAAATTATGCGAGCTCACAACAACAAAAACAAAATTGAACCAAATAGATTCGATAAATCAATCATGAATTTCCTGAAAATTGTTGGAATTTAATAAGCATACCTAAAAGAATACTGAAATTGGTCTTCGATCTACAGTTTATTTGGATTACATTTAAAATTTGGTGTATTTATTTTTCCACATTTCAATGATTTCTTATTTTTTCAATGTGGCGATTGGAAGCAATCACTTTTTTATCTCAAATAGCCAATTTATCGTCGCAATAGCTTCTATTAAACTATCTGGTCAATTTGTGACTCTCTTCAATGCCAATTTGCCGTTTCATTCATTTACAGGAGGCAAAATGGTTTTAAAATGCTTTTTCAACTGACCATAATAAGATAATGTGAATGAGTCTTTCAATGGCATTTCAGAACAGCAGTTTATAAGTTCATAAAGTCAAAATAAAACCTTTGATAGGATTCAAAGGAATTTTAGAAGACAAGGTTTCAAGATCGTTGTGAAAAGGCTGTGTAGGTTCTCATAAACTTGACAAAAATATAAAACCTATTAGCAACTGTTGGTTGCCATAATAAAATCAAAACTATTTCTGGTGGCTTTCATAAAACTTAAATAAAACTTAATTGAGCTGGATGGCTTTGGCAATGTTACTTGAGAAATGTAAAACCAAGGATGGAAAAGACGGAGAATGAGGCAGTTTTTAATCCAAGGATCACGAGTTCAAGTTTGGGATCGAGCAAAGTCAAATTTGGGTACTGTATTAAATAAAGTTGTTTCAAACAAATGAAGGAATCTGGATAATCTGTAATGAAGGCCCTCCCGTTTCTTAAAACTGAGGCTCCCATACAAATGAAACAGAAGTTTCTGTATAGCTCAAGAACTAATCAAGCAAACGGAACCAAATTTGGTATGTAGGGTTTTCTGGAGGTGTTTCTATGGTTGTTTGAGACCCCTCCCCTGTCCTGTAAGGGGGGTTGTCATACAAATAAAACAGAAATTTCTGCATAACTCTAGAACTAAGAAAGCAAATCATTTTTCTGGTAGGGGGAGGGGGGAAACACAAATTTTAACCAAATATGAGAATTATCTCTACTGTTATGAACATTTGTATGCATAAGTGTTTGGGGCCGGAGAACGTTCTTATGATGGTTCTTTTTCGGTCTGTAAGAGGGAGGAAAAAAGAGTCTCGAACCATCATAAGAATGTTCTCCGGCGCTCCCATGCAAATGAAACACAAATTTCTGCTTAACTCGAGAACTAATCAAGCAAATGGAACCAAATTTGGCATGTGGAGGTTCTTGAATGCAATAAATGTTTCCACGGTGGCTTGAGACCCCTCCCTTCCTTGGAAAGGGGGGGCTGTCAAACAAATAAGACGCAAATTTCAACCAAACATGAAAATTCATCCTACTGTAATGAAAATTTGTACGTAGGAGTTTTTGGGGTTGAAAAAGGTTCTTATGATGGTTGACAACTCCCTCCTCGTCCGGAAGGGGGGGCTCCCATACAAACGAAACACAAATTTGTGCATAACTCGAGAACTAATCAAACATCTGGAAAAAAATTTGGCATGTAAAATTTGAAATACACAACTACGTTTAATTTTGCAGAATAGCTTAATATTGGTTTTGTTTAAGAGCTAGATTAAAGCTCTACAGGGCACGTTAATCATTTGTACAACTATTTCATTTGTAAAGTGCTCCAATAGTTGAATTGATTCTTTACAATGATTATACCAATTGTTGAATAATGTTAGATGTGTAATAAATACAAATGAGAATTGTTGAAAAAACATTTTTATTAAAAAGTTGTTAAGCAGCGGTTGTTTAATAGATTCTCTAATTTTAAGTAAAATGACGGGTGATAAGCATTAACCTCAACATTGAATTTTAGGAAACGTTTTTATACATTAAAATTGTTACTTGGGTTGTTTACTTTCGTATGCTAAGATTTCTAAGCTAGAATAGTTTACAATTTTCATGGCTCTGAATAAATGAAAATATTGATGCAACTTGATTTGAACAATAAGTGTTGCTTGGGTAGCTTTAGATTTGAAAACTAATTAGACCTAAGACATTCAACAGTTCAAAAAAACATCGAAAAGAATGAAAATGATAACGTGTTTCATGCAACAACAAAAAACATGATTAGTCAAATGTATGGAAAAGAATATCTGATGCCTTACAGAGAAAGATTCCAAAAATGAAAGCGTAAACTTATTTTAAATATAAACCAGTTGTACATATGCAGTTCATATACCTCCGAAAATTTCACATTTCACGAACCGTTCAACACGAGCCTGTTCCCCACAAAAAAAAGCATAGATAATGTGCTTGTTTTGATGCCCCTTTATACTGAAATCATACTCGACAAAAAAGAACTAATAATCACGCACGGTACCCGGTTAGACTGCCGTCATAATTCCTATTCATGTAACTCCACTGTAACTGACAGCGTTGTCGTAGAACAACAAGAATTTATCGAATTACGCGGTGGGTGGCACCATCAACCAATCGCAACTAACCGAATGTCATTCATCCAAATAGACAACCGTGAGGCCACCTCAATTCATCATCAAACAGTTGAGGAACCAACCACCCATCGCGCAACTCGGATGATCCCTGCATAATCATGCACAGAGCACGTTGTTGAACACATTGAATATCACACCGTCCGTCTTTAATACCGTCATACAGCATTCGGTTTTTGCTCTCCCTTCTGCGTGTTCCGTGCCCTGTCGTTTATGCAACACTATCGGCCAGCACCTTATTAAACATCATTCGCGCATAAATAAGCAATTTTCCTCGCATTCCTAATTACATGAGGTGGCTCTTGTTACCCATATCAAGTATCACAAAGAGCATTTCATCGAGAGGCTAACTGTGATAATAATGGAGGCAGTGCTCCTGTTCTTGGGAAGCCTTGCAGGTGTCTGTACTGAGTCATGCAGGATTCATTGTATGTAGATTTCTTTATTCCAGCCACTAACAAAGACCTCCACGCCATTTCACTTAATAATTCATAAGCCTAAATGTCACTTTCTAGATATACCTTGCTGATAGTAGAATGCAGGATGTTTGCGGTAATTTGAAATATATCACTTCACTTCGCCCTTGTGGCTTTCAACTGTAGAGTTCAAAATCCTTAATTTTAGTCACTGTACACAGGCACACAATCAGCTGTTGGACCGGTTTCGTTGAATACTAACAACAATCAGAGTTCAGTTGAATTATTGCTCTTCGATTGGATGGTCCGTATATGATTCTTGTTTTCTGTGATGTTCACTGTTAGAGTTTCCGATGGGAACTGAAGCTAAGCGCGAGCCAACGGTGTATTATGAACTTGGCATTCACCGCATGGCTTGGTCAATGGCGATGTTGAGGTACTCACGGTCTCACTCTCGATGACGCTTACAGCCGGCGGGGTTCGAGTTCATTCAAGAGGTGGCGATGACGATTTGTTTACCGAAAAGCATGTTTTAGTTGTTTAGGCAAGTAGCGTTCGGAGTGATATCACTTCGAGCATGCCGGGTTATTGGCGAGCGGAGAGTATTTCCTCGCTGAAGGGAGGTGTGCCGTCTGACTTAAAATTCCCTTGCGGGAGATGTTGTTTTTGTTTTTGTTTGCTAGAATTTTCGTTGTAGTTTGATTGTTTGCCTTTCTCGTCTGACATAAATCATGTAGCCGTAGGAAAATAACTCGAGTACATCACTGGTAAACATGGTTTTATATCAACCATTTTGTTACCTTCATTTTTATGGATTTATTTTTAATAACGGTACATAATTAATTTCACCTGATGCACCATTTTAACCTCACCGAGATGGAATATCTCATATTTGTGATCACAATACCATACCTAATGTGACAATTATGTTATCAAATCTTGCATTGCACGATTTTTTTTCTTTGTTCCGCAAAAGAGGAAGAGACACCGTCAAATGTCTTTTCATATTGCATTGATTGAACTTTTATTGCTTTTACTACGAATAATCAATTTACTTCTAATCTTAAAATTACGTAACCCGAATACGATAATTTACATAGGGTAAGGGGATGTAATGTTAGCCTAGCTCCTTCATTCGGCCTATGTACCAAATGTGTCATTAATTTAGCAATAATCAACAAAATCATGTTGCTATGAGCATGATAGATGTAATCCAAAGCAATTGAGACAATATTAGTCATCTTATAGTTGTTCACTTCCGCGTAATTTTCGGTTTCTTGAACTTTTGGGGCATCATGATTTCACTGGTTATGCTGAACAGATGATCTACACGATTTCAAGTGATCTAAATTTAGCTTAATTGAATCGATAAAGCAAGTAATGCAGTCTGGATGTGCAGAACATGGTTACACGTTACAAACTAACTGTTCAAATAGCTAAAATAACAACGATTCTACAAGAAAATCGTAGACCCAATGTTGGGTACATATTTTTTTGTATGTTCCCAACTATGGCCTGTTGTATCAATAACGTAGTAAATACCCAAGTAACACACAAAACATCTTTTTAGAATGATTTATAATTGTTTGTATAATAGATGCATTATAAACGTATTGCAAAACATTTCAAGTTTGGAGCGGTTCCTAACTCTCGTATTCTATATATCACTCCGACAAACCATCGATCTAAAGATACTTTTTTCACTGCTGCAAGTGATTTATACTTTATAATTGTTCTTAAAAACATGGTTCCATACATTCAAAATACATGAACAGGGCAGGATTTTATGGACAGTTCTATATATTGTTGAATTTACATTACACCAACCATGTTTTGCAAAGCGTGTTCTGTTTTCTCTTTACGATGAAGATTGTGGTTCAACGGGAAGCATATCATAGATATTCAGAGTTTACTTTTCAACAATCTGCGCTGGCTTAGCAAAGAAGATACAAACCTATCACGCCAAGGACTAGTGTTCCACGCTGGGCGATATTATATTTTTGTATGAGGATAACTTTTTTTCCATTTTATGTTTTATAAGGCTTCACTTTTTGCGCTTTTTGCGTTATATTAAGGTATGATATAAAGTATTATACACCTAAATTTTTAACCTGTTCTTGAGGTTGAGGTTGTTTATATTCAAGTGGCTCATCTAAACACAAATCGAAGAGATAATATCATTGTATAGTGAATTATAATGTTTTCATTATTGAATGGCTGATAAATCATATATGAACATCATTTAAGTGTTTCGAGGCAGTTTTACTTTAGTTTGTTTTGTGAAATATTGTATTAAGTAAATCCAGTACAGCTTACAATGCCTTAATTCATAAAATTAGAAAAACAACGTACAAAGACTGCATTTAGTAATAAATCTATCGAATGGGACGAAATTGCACGAATAGACCCAATTTGGTGCTTATAGACCGACATTAAATCCACATCCCTCGAAAATTTATGGCATTATAAAAATAGTTGTGTAACTTTTAGTGATACATACTACCAAATGTCTTATCATACTTATCTTTGCAAGTGTATAACTAGTTGAATCTCGCTTACAGCTTAAAAACTTTATGAGTTATAATGAAAAATGTGATCGCTGGTTGTATAACAGGCTGAGTCAAGGGACACATACCCTATAATGTCGTAACGCTTAGCTAAATAGAAGAAAAATAAAGTTTTAGGGTAAAGTACTACTTCAGCCGAAGCGCTCATTTCCGGCACGTCAGAAAAGAACATCTTGTATATACATGGATCAACCGTTTGCGAGGAGACGCTATGCTAACACTTTGGATATCGAAAACGCTTCCTGCCGTCTAAGATCTTCAATCCTCAAAACGGATCCACAAAACCATATTATTTCACCGCGATCGATCTTTGGCAGAAAATTCTTACCCGGATACATCAGACTGATGTAAATTACCAAATTTGTTTTGTTAAAATAAGATAAAAAAATGAAAAAAATCATTTAATCATTTAATTTTAACTTGGCTAGCGATTGAACTCTTGTGTGTAATCTATATATCTCCAGAAGGAATACGCGACAGCTCAGTAGTCGAAGCTCATACGCAGTCACTTTCATCAATCGTGGATAGATTACATCAGTAACGCTGGTAGATCACCTTTTCGTGGTGCGTTACGGGGTATCAGATCTACCACCGAACCCTAGTCAGAATTAATTCAAACTAGGGAACATATTTGTTATTTGTAGTCAAAGGAACATATTTTAGTCCTTGTTACATTTTATGTCTTATGAAAAGTGACAATACTCGTTTTGCAATTGTGCGAGGATGAGCTTAGAATAAGTAAAACATGGTTAGTCTTCATTTATGTGAATTCTCATTGACTATTTGATGTTCTATAGTTTGAATTGGTTATGACTAGGGTTCTGATGCATGGTCAGTATCGGAGTCATAGTTTGTTTTCTTTGCAATGAATCTGATTTTGACTGATAAAAGGGCGGGCCTTTGAAGAGTGCTCTCATTCCTCAAAGGGTTCAAGTAGCGGAAACTTTAAATAAAATTTGATTCATTGTCAACAAAACAAACAATGACCACTGTAACAACACCGAATACTTCATCATTTCTCAATAGTAATGAGGTAATTCGACATGCACTAAACAAAGGATACGGGATATACTACAATAGATCAAATTACTGGTCGCAGTGGTTTATGTCCCGAACAGAGGAAAAAAAAACTGACGATATCGTGATCGTTGGCGATTGCAACTTGCCTGGAATTTGTTGGCGTTCTTCTAAAATTGGATTTCTACATCCTGAGGCTGCTCATTCGGCATTCAACCACTAGTATTCTCGACTACAACAGGACTACCACGCTTCGTGAGACCAATCATATTGTTAACGATTTACATCTCAGTATCGAGAAAGGGAACGTAGTAAGGGATAGTGACAACCCAGTACGGGTACTCTACGACTTCACAAACGCTGACTATGATAGCATCAGTCTTTTTTTTTTGAATCGTGTGATTTAAACAACATTCTTGACGGAATCGATGTAAACACTGCAGCGGAGACATTTTCGCATATATTTTTTCTATGCCCTAGAGCAACATGTTCCCAAGAAGACTATATTTGTAGGCCGTCTTCCTTGGCAGACTGCTGAACTTCGTAAATTGAAAAGTCAAAAAAATGCCGCTCTGAGTAGTTATTCGACGAATAAAACTGTACTGCTGCGGCACCATTACATTAGATTGAACAAGATCTATAAAAGCGTTGGAAGGAGATGTTTCCATAGTTATCGGGTTGGCACACGAAAGTTCAAATCCCATCCTAAATCCTTTTGGAATTATGTCAACAGCAGCGTAAAGAGTACGTTCTTCCTTCGTCAATGAAGTGTAATGGCACGGTAACCTCCTAGCCACAATCATATGCGACCTATTTGCCTAAAAAAATTCTCGTTTTTTCTCTAACGAATGGCTTATTGACAGACAGATAACATCGGAATCTTGTAACACTCAATCTTCAGGTTTAGTTATGCCCGATATATCCGTTGATGTTGATTTCCATTTGAGCATCATTAACTGCTATCGGGATTCCGCATGCGCATCTGACAACGATTAACATCCCGCGATATCCCTTGTAAAATCGTTATCTCCAATCTTCAAGGTAGTTAGAAGGTAGTTAGTGAGCATCCTGAGCTTATTATACCGTTGAAAATGACACGTTGATTAAAAAAATCATTTATAGTACAGCGAGTAGTCTGACTGTAAAAGCTAACGCGAAACGCATCCTAACAGTGCTGCAGGTACGGTTGCAGTTGCTGAGTAATTTCCGTCCAGACAATTGCAAGAAAGTATGAAGTGCCCTGCCAGTCATTGCCATCCAGGATGAGATAGGTCTCGTCGTCCATCACCACTGCCACGTCGCAATTCGCTGGGAAAATCTAGTTGACCATCTTATTCAGCCGCTGACGCTGCGTCATTGCTTGCTGCTCCGAAACCAGTGGGCGCGACTTCCGGTTAGAGTTCGACTGATAAAGCTGTAAAATGTTGTTTCCGGACTCATGGGTTGCAATGATTGATACTGCATGAGTAGTTTTGTCAGTACGGGTGAAGGTAAACCCATAAAAAATCGTCAATTTTTGTCCAGATTTTAAATGCAAACGTTACGACGTCACGGTACTTCTTCGTCGTGCGCGGTAAACAAACAACAAATGACAGTAAGTCGACACCGTGCACGTCGGTTAGCCCATTTATAATGCTAAAGCTGATACAAATACCGATACACAGAATGCGCATGGTGCACACCTACACATAGATGAAAAGTTGTTCTCGAACTTATTGAACACCCTGTCATGGAAATGTTATTCTTTGTGTTGCTGGTCCTAGTTTGCATGTAAGTGCTAAGAGTTTTAAGAATTTTACGTTTGAATATGTCTTCCTCTCTCTGTTTACAAAATCAGATACGTTTGTTCTGAAAATGTGTTTATTTCAGTCCATTGAAGATATATTGGCGTTTAATCTTCGCACACTAATGCATCACTTCACTTGAATCAAACTCAGTGCAAGTGAGGGGGAAACCAATTAGTGGGAAAGCAAAGAATCGATATACTCTCAAGATAAAGAAACATACAAAATGTAAAAGAGTCTATTGATGACAGATTTTCGAAATTTTTCAGGAGTTCAAAAGAAACGGTTCATTTACTCAACCACGACTTACCTTGCACTGATATATTTATTGATAATATGCTCCTTATTATATGCACAGATTATTTTAACGTAATTATTAAAAAAAAATTGACGAGTTGGATCTCATAATAGGTAAATTCAAGGGTATCTGATACGGCAAAGTGCAGGGGTCTTAGCTATGAGCACAATCAAGGCCAGTAAGTATAGGTATTCTAGCTTTGCCAGAAGAGCAAGGAGGTCGCGGGGAAGAAAATGCAAAATGTAACCAAACTCAATGGTTGGCTCATACAAAAATCCAACATGGCTGATTCATCCCGATCAGGAACGAATAACTTGATAATTGGCCTTGGTATTTACGAGCTCAGATTAAGAGGTAGAATACCTGACTATAATAAAATAAAATTGGTCCTACAATGTTATGCGAAAACCAAATTGAGGTAAGACAATTCCAAAATAGTCCTATTCAGGTATTCCCAGGTATCCAAAATAACAAGTTTTGTTAAATACTAGAAAGTGTGAGCTGTTTAGTGGAATACCTGTAATTAGAAATAAGAAGAAAAATTAGTATTTTTCATTTAATTCCAACTACCTATATGTTTATCTTGACCGATACGCATATTTCGTCTACAATGTGCAGACTTTTTCAGTGTCGTGTACTAACGAGTATCAGGAATTGAATGGCAAATACTAATTTTTCTTCTCATTTCTAAAGTTTTGTTACCCGAGCAGGACCGAATAACTTGATAACTGGTCTTGGTAGTTATGAGCTCAGATTAAGAGGTAAAATACCTGAGGATAATACCATAAAATTGTTCCCACAATGTTATGCGAATACCAAATTGAGATAAGAAAATACCAAAAGAGTACCTCTCAGGTATTCCCAGGTATCTAAAATAACAAATTTTGTTATTCGAGAGATATTTTGCTGGCAATTCTTAGGTATTTTGCTTAGGTATTTCACCTCTTAATCAGAGCTCATCACTACCAAGGCCAGTTATCAAGATCCAGATTAGGTATTCATATGTTGTTGTCTCCTGCTCGGGATTAGTAGGATTTATTAGATCACCTATAATATACTTGAGCACAACCAGTATGCGCATAGTAACGGAAATCAAGAAGAGTCCATTCGAATTGACGCAATCGATACTGAAAGAAAGCGTATATGAGCGTATTTAGTAAACGTTCCATTTTCAGGTTCGTTTTCACATTTCCATGTCACGTTTCGACAATATGGGTTTTCATGAAATTGAGACTCCATTGCAAAAAATCAACTAAAATTGTTTTCAGCAATTGAACATAATATTATATTATAATTACATCAGTACTGCGCCGCACAAACTAAATCCTAACTGTAAGTCCAGTATGACGCATAGTGCCCGGGTGTGCATACGCACAAGTTGTTGAGATTATTTCGAATCAACCAGCAGCCGTCCTATTCTTCACTCGCTTCCGACGATGGGGGACAATGCAATAGCGGCATACTTGTGTATATTAAAATCGACAAAAGCTGTTAACTTATCAGCCAGCACGTGGCTACTGCTTCTTAGAGCACGAGATTCGAAATATTTGTCTTGAATATGGCTGACGTAGGGGAGTGACCTTTGCGTTATGTGTTTCATCTATGGTTTTCCGGTAGAGACTGTTTCTATCAGTGAATTGTGCATCCAGATTTTGTTCGCATTAACAAAGAAAGCATTTTTGTAGAGGAAATTAATATTTAGTATCATTATGAATTGGGATTTATGACCCATTTAACTAACAGAAATACACGAAGCGCCGATCGATAGATTCGTTTACATGAATGTGGTTTTCTGCAATATGGAGTAATGTTGATAAGAACGAATAAGTTCAAATAAAAGGATATGAACAAACGTTTGAGGTACAAATCCCCATCTTTTGGGAAATGTGCCACCTGAGCCAATGTTCTGAGAGTACACTCTAGTTGAAATCGTTTTACTTTTGCTTTTCCAATATATTAAATTACTTTTTAATCCTTTGATCATTCAATAGAAGGTAGGAAATAAACAACAAAGCCTTTGGAATCAAATTATGTACTCCATTACATTATCTAAAATAATTTACCTTCAATATTAATAAATAAAACGCCTGGTCTTAAATTGAATTCCATTATCAAGTTTATCATGGCGATCTTCCTTTTTCTTGAATGGGTGTACAATACACAGATCAAAATGTCGCCAACTTTTATGAAGACCTGTGACCTTTGACCCACAACGAATTGCAAAATAAACCGTTTCATCAGCATTTTTTGTCCATGTCAATCTGATAGTCTATTTAAAATTGAAGGAACGAAAAAAATTCGAACAAAAGTAACCAATGAAGATATACTTTTGGGATCAATTTTGATAGGTAGTATTGATAAGTATTGATAAAATATTTGATAATAGTATTTATTAAGAAACTGTTCATTATTTAGATGCACAAAATAATAAAAATACATCATTTTTATAGTTCATACTCCTTCAATTACCGATTCCAAGCGTTGTGGCATATTCTCAACAAGGGTTTTGATATTACTTACTTATGCTGGCCCAACGTTCACTAGGACCGCTCCTGCGTCACGATATTTCTCCATAAAACTCGGTTGAGAGCTGCTTGTCTCCAGGTCCTCGAATGTCCCATACTTTTTAAAGATAACTTTAAAGTTTCACCGAAATCCGGTAATTTATTTATTTATTTATTATGATTGTTTTCATCAGACATCGTGGTGATGAAATTAATTTAAATTTATTAGTAAAAAATACGCGAACAATACAAACGTTGTCTAAATGTTTCAGTCGTCAAGTTAAAATCAAAAACGTTACATGCTTCTACAAATAGTCTACATATAGAATTAATGGGATCATTTGCTGCATAGTCAGTATTCCTTGGTGCTACCTGTAACAATTTTTTTGACCGCAAAAGACGTTCCGGGGCGTAAAAACGAACACGCTCGAGCATAGCGGGACAGTCAACTTCACCTTTGATTAACTTAGCAGCAGTGGACCTAAATTGCTTCCCTGTGGCACACCGGATGCAGTGGTGAAGGACAGAGATTTTACTGATCCTATCTTCACACAGCGGCTTCTATTGCCATGTTTCGAACGTAGCCAATCACACATCCTTTCCGAAACACCCAATCGAAGTAGTTTGGCTAGAAGAACATCATGGTTCACAGGCAGCCTTGATATCGGTGTATACAGCATCTATTTGCGCACCGTTGTCCATAGCACTGATGCAGGTCGATGCGAAATCACATACATTTCTGTCCACCGATCGCTTTGGAAAGAAACTATGCTGTTTTTCACTAATGTAAGCGATGCACGAACCGAACATCACTTTGTATACGAAGGTTTCCAAGCATTTTGAACCCGGTGAAAGGGAAATTATTCCACGGTAGTTGGATACATCCGTCTTGCCGCCCTTCTTAAAAACAGGCCGCATATGGGACCTTTTCCAAACAATTGGAAACTCCTGCTGTTGAAGCGATTGGTTGAAAACAGCTACGAGTGGTGCAATCAACGAAGCATCACATTTTTTGAAGGTGCAGGCAGGGATTTAATCGGGACCAGGACAATAGGATGCCTTAAGCTTCTTTAACGCAAACTCCACCATTTGTTCATCAACTTGGAAGACATCTAGATCAACCACATCTCGTGGTACAATATGATTGGCATCGTCAACTTCCTCGGTGGATGGAACATGGCTCACGAACACATTGGAAAACTGCTGGGCAAAAAGATCACATTTTTCACTGGCACTGCTTGCGTTGACGTCACCAAGGTGCATCGATGAGGAAAATCCAGTCTCCTTTCGCTTCGAATTGACAAAACTCCAGAATCGCTTTGGGTTACGACGAAGATCCTCTTGCTTTCTTCTCACGTTGCGTTTGTACAGATAACGGTTCTATCCACGGTAGATACAATTTGCCTCATCAAATTGTTTATTTGAGAACGGACACCTTCGGCGACAGTACTGCTGCAGCAACCTGAAACGTCGACGACACAGAATACCGAGATGTGGGTTGGACCATGCCGGTTTCTTTGGCAGTCTGTTCAACGGGACTGTTTGGATGATACAGTTAAGAAGGATGCTGTTGAATGAGCTAATTGCAGCATCCACATTCACGCTCTCATAAACTGTGGACCAATCACTCTGCGAAAGTAGAGCGTTCATCGTTTCAAAATCTCCACGACGGAAGTCACGGCCAGAGAGATCTACTTCTTCGTGATATAAAACTGGTGATGGAAATGCAACAGAGAATGGAGAAACATAGCTGGATGGTAGCGATCGAGGGGGACCACATGTTCTGTCGCTAGCGTAGAAAATCCATTGGTCATGTTTGCGTCGTTGCTGAAGATTTGGTCTAATATCCGATCATTGCTGTTGCGAATTAGATTGTCTTGCCGTAGTCCGTGAAATGCCATGTTGTCGAGAAGAGTCTGAGTAGCTGTAGAAATCTCTGACTAAAGTGCATCAACGAAAGCGTGGCTGTTGCTTGATTGCCATACGAGACGAGGTTGATTGAAATCCCCAAATAGAATCATTGGGCTCGTAACCCTCTTCAAACTACAGACTTCAGATACGGCATCAAGGTGAGACTGCATGTGGATAATCGGATTACCGAACGTTCAGCTTTGAAAGTTCGGTAAAAAAATATTACCGAATACTGTAAAATTGCCTAAGTGTGTACAGTTTGGAATCCATACTCACTTAAATTGCTCTAATTTTTGATCCGTTGGGTAAAATTATTTAATTTTGCGTAGACATAGGTGAATGTGTATTATTCACAGTCTGTTAGATGATTTCATCAGGTGCGCATAATTTGTCAAAATGGCGACGAAACTGATTGAGAATAAGGACCTGCCATTCGAAAAAAGTTGGGAATCGTGAATTTCACGCTGTTTGGTATCATAAAACGGTTCGAAAAACATTGGACTATTGATCGGAAGCGAAGATCCGGAATAAAAAGGCGTCAGGTAAACGAGAATGATCACAAACGCGTGGATGGGGCTTTTAAACGGAAACCGAACGCCTCAGTTCGAGATGTGGCTAAAAAGTTGCCTTTGAGCAAGACTACGTAGGTTTAAGGTTCAGAAGTCCCCAAACCGTGACGAGACACATAATACGGTCGCAAAAAGCCGTTCCGGGATGTTGTACGACCAGAAGTTAGCGAAACCACATTGCTGCGTAATTGATGACGAGACATATATAGCCTTCAACCAGATTCCAGAAAATGTGACTGGCAGGGATAAGTGTAATGTTCCTGAAAACCTCCGGACACAGAAGATGTCAAAGTTCGCCAACAAGTTCTTAATTTAGCATGAAATTTGTATTCGCGGAGAGCGGAGTATATCTTTGTTACCGCAAGCACCATGAATGAACAGATGTATTTGGAAGAGTGTATCCAAAAGCGGGTGAGGATGATTACCTAAAACACCTGATGGATTTCGGCATATACTTGGATCCGGAACTCTCGATGATACCAACAAAGAGGATGTTTACTTTATCTCCTGTGATTTATATACTGAGTTGATTAAGCAGATCATTAAGCGCTTGGCTGAACGATCCAAAATCAAAAGGTCTGAAAGATTCAAAAAAAATTGAAGGTCCATACAAAAAACCGACCAGGGGGGGAGGGGGGTTTGTGTTATAAAAATTCATTTTTTGTGTGACGTAATTAAATGACGTTCCCTTATATGAAAGCAAAGATAACATAATGCAAAAAGAAACACGACTCTTGTGATTCACAGTTGACACGAATATCGCTGCCTGGTGAGCAAAAATCCAACTAGTACACTGTTAATACGGTGCTTGTGAAATGTCAATCTCAACGTCAAACTCAATCAGTAACACCTATTATTTACCATATACACGCACATCCAGATATACCCAAAATAGAGTAAAGGTAAACCAAAATCATAATAAATGGAACTACTCAAAATAGGGTCACCGGGTGTAACCCCAACTTTGGGTAAACCTACAATTTATTTGGTTTTGAGTTAGTTTTACGCATTATTATTTAATGTAGTTGTTATGGAACTTGGGTAAAATATTGCAATTTCTTCATCAATACACATGCACTCCACATGAATACATACAGCGAGCAAGCTGACCAGATATTAGCCCAATCCTGCACGGCACCCGCCAGCGAAATCAAACAAGCTCTCCTCCAGAAGTTGATCTCGACAACACTCATCACGGTACCCAGAACCGAGGAAGTGAGGTAAAATCAGCTAAAACTTTGTTCACAAAGCCGTGCGGTATATAAAACAACCTTTATTTGGTTCTCCACGAAATTTCACTTTGGACTTGCCCTATTTTGTTGATTTTGAGTGAATCCGGGCAAAGATATCTATAAATTATTAAATAATGTAAGGGGAAGTGGGTTAAAATCAGCAATGTCTTTGTTCACAAAGCCATGCGGTAGATAATATAACTTCTATTCGATTTTCCAAGAACTTTCACATTGGACTTGCCCTATTTTGTTGATCTTGAGCTTCTCCGTGCAAAGATATCTATAAACTATTCAAGAATTCAAGGGACAGTGGGGTAAAACCAGCCATATCTTCGTTCACAGAGCCGTGAGTTGGTTGAAACAACCTCAATTTGAATCTCCAAAAAAAAATATATATAAGACTAGCCTTAGTTTGTTGATTTGAGCCACTCCGAGCAAAGATATCTATAAATTATTCAACAATATAAGAGGAACTGGAGTAAAATCAGCCATATCTTTGTTCACAGAGCCGTGCAGTAGATAAAACAACTTCTATTCGATTCTACAGGAAATTTTACATGGGACTAGCACTATTTTGTTGATCTTGAGCCTCTCCGTGCAAAGATGTCTATAAATTATTCAAGAATATAAGGGGAACTGTTGTAAAATAATCTCTATAGCTCCATAACCATACCCGTGCGGTGATTGTAAATAGTTGCATTCGATTCCCCCGACAATTTCCAAGTGGAAATGGCCTTGTTTGCAATCCGCGCTTAAAAGCAAAAAGTTACAGATTTTTTCCTTAGTTTTCAGTTTCCATCAATTCGCACTGGACTGATGGAGACTGAAAACTAAGGAAAACATCTGTAACTTTTTGCTTTTAAGCGGATATCACGGTACGCATTCCGGGGACTCCTAGGTCGTGTATCCCATCAGCTCGAACAGGCTCTGCCTGTAGTGGTTGGTTAGCTTTCGTTGATCGAACAAATCGAATTTCAAGAAAAATGGCGAATGACGCTGACAGGTATTCACTATAGTCTAACAGGTTAATAAAGGATAGAACCAGATTTACGATGAACCGAGTAAGATTTACCCACTTTCACAAATTGCATTACTCATGGTTTGACGTTTCAGCCTGTTTTTATGAAAATGGGTACACAAATTACTCAATATTGGGTAAATCCGAATGGGCGTGTAAGCCAGCGACATTTCCGTAACAAGAAAATCTACGATCTTTTTTCAAATTACCTTACCTGCTTTGATAAATTTTCTTCATAACTTTCTTTTTCGTCAATATCTCATCTAAAAAACATTATTGTTATTCTTAAAGTTAAACAGATCTTATTATCAAACTTTGTGGCCTATTTGAAATGAAATATGTTTGAATAGCTGTGGTTATTAAAAGAGAAAGTCGATGAAGAAAATCCATCAAACAGATCGGCCAATTTGAAAAAAACTTTCTAGAAATAAAATCGTTCAGAAGCAAGATCAATGTCCCCGAAAATTTGATCCGTGCTTTTTCTTTCTGTTGCTCCTTCGTACTACATCCGATCAATGTCTTTTGATAATAACATTGCTGTTTTGATTTTTTTTTCTCAAAACAAGCTGGTCTTTGTTTACAAATGCACGACCAAATGAAATAAAATTTATGTTGTTTTCCACTCAAATTTCTTCTCAAATTCATCTGGCAGTGAGTTAACGCTTTAGAAGAAATGGTTTCAATGTCTGATCCAATCCATGGTCTGACCTAGGATTCTATGTGATTAAAAATAAACCCAACTGGCGCTGGATTACGGGTATCTAGAGCTTACTCCTGAGTACACAAGTGTTCTAAGTTGGTAGTAAACTATCGACTTCCTCATTGAATACAAAGAACGCTTCAAAAATAAACAGTGTATTCGATGAAATTTGGACACACAAAATAGGTCACCAAAAATTTTCCTTGAGCCCGATTCTTTTTTTCAAACATTCTGGAAATAAAGTACTACTAAATGGTTAAGTTTTGACATCATTGGTTTATTGAACCTCTTCTCCCAACCCAAATGCCCGCACCTTTGCCTTGACCCCTTTCATCAAATTTTGGGCAATGATAGGACCGACTTGCTTACTTACTTTTAACCACACTTTCTTTAGTTCAAGTTCATTTTCTATCAGGTTTGGAGTTTTAACGAGTTTTGCCTTCCTCGGTTTCGAACGGCTCTCGGTTTCGAACGTCACTCGAGCTGCCAGCTGGCCATCGATCAGAACAATACTCGAACAATTGTATGGAAGAAACGTGAACACGCAAGGTGGAATTTTATTTCTGAGTAACTCGTAAAAACTAATAATCGTAAAGCTAAGTTAGTAAAATCTTAGAATAAAATAATTGTACGTGTAATTAATTACAGTGACCGCATAAGGCTTAAGGTAACAAATTAATGTCTAAGGACCAGTGAATTACAAACCTAAAATAAAGATTTACTGAGGCTAACCTTAATTTGGAACAGTTTGTTTGCATTCCAGACTGTTCGCAAACTATTGTTTTAGGCGTAGCTTGTCGCTTTTGTGACGAAAAGTCCAGTTGAGGAACAGAGAGACAGGAAGGAAAAAGCAAGAATACTAAACGTAAGTTAAACAAAATAAGCTACTTTCTTAACGTTAGAAATGTTAATTGTATTGTCTAAACATTGCAGGAAGTTTTTTAATATTCATCATAAATAAATATTACATTCTTGGAAGCTAAACTTGCTTTTCCCCGACTCACTTGGTCTATCGCCAACAATTTAAAAAACTTCGTTTATCCACGATCGGATAACGATGTCGAAGCGAAACGATGGATCGGAGGATGGAAGTGCCTGTTCTGGAGAAGCAACCCCAGATGCCTGCAAGGTATGTAGTGGGACGGATGACTCACGAATGGTCCAGTGCGACAAGTGTGATGACTGGTACCATCTCGCCTGCGTCGGGGTGAATCAAGACGTCGAGAATCACGATTGGCTTTGCTCGATCTGCCAGGAGAAGCAGCAGGCCAAGAACAAGAAAACGACGAAACCTAGTCCCTCCCCGGTGCCGCCCGTAAGTACACGTATCACCGTTACATCCAGACAGGTGCACCCTACCGCTGTGGTACCGCTAAGTACCTGTTCCGATCAAGTGACGAGCACATCCGTCACTTCAACAACGATATTCCCGCCAAGTACAAGTACATTTTGTCCGCCAACTGGACAAAATATGCTACTCCACTCTTTTATGCCACCCCACTCGCTAATGCCACCTCACTCGCTCGTGCCACCCCATTCACTTGTGTCGCCTTACTATTTGATGCCACCCTTTCAATCATCGCAAATAAATAGTTCAATGCCACCAATATCCTCATTCAGCCTGTCAAATCCGTACGTGTCTATACCGGGAGTTGAACATCAGGAGTCATGCTATACAGTTTCATCTAGTGTCGGTCAGCCTATTCTGTCGGTATCCAATCCAGTTCCACCAAAGACCGTTTCGTTTGTACCAACTGTAGCTTCCAAGGAGGACAAAGAAAACAGATGTCGGAGTCGCTGCATCCAAGCCATTTTCCAAGAAACAAACAACAAGTCTTGGGAGATAACCTGAGCCAGCATTCCGGTACCAGTTCCAGAAGGTCCACACTGAGGCAGTTACAACTGGAATTACAGATCCTGGACGAAGAAAGGAAACTTCAAGAAGCAGAAGAAGCGAATAAACGTGAGTACCTTCGGAAACGACACGAGTTGTTGAAGAAGATGAACAATAAAGACGATTCGATAATTGATTCAGAGGAAGATCGATCGGTCACAAGGATTTCAGATTGACTAGACGAAGCTGCCGGTACGGATTTACATGAAGCACCGGCGCACAGCACTCCTGAAGTCCCATTGGATTCATACCCGTTCAGGAATCGGTTTCCAAATCCGCTAGCTCCAGCAAGACAATCATCAATTCACCCAGGTGTGGCATCAGAGACCAGACAACCGATACGCAACCAGCAACCAAGAATTCCAAGGCCTGAAATCAATCCGAACAATCGATTCATATCAAGACCGACTCCAACGGAAGACGAACACGATAATAACCTGACGCGTAGCCAAGTTGCTGCTCGCCAAGCGGTTTCACGGGAACTTCCGTTGTTCAGTGGCACTCGGAAGAATGGCCGTTGTTCTTTTCAACATTTACGACGACGACCAACCTGTGTGGCTACACACCGGAGAAAACCTAATTCGATTGCAGAAATGTCTGAAAGGGAAGGCATACGAAGCTGTGAAGTGCAGATTGATGCATCCTGCCAACGTTCCGGGAATCCTATCTACGCTGAAGATGCTGTTTGGGAATCCAGAGGTAATCGTACAAAATTTGATATCAAAGATCCATTCAACGCCAGCTCCGAAAGCGGATAAATTAGACACGCTTATCGAGTTCTCGCTAGCCGTGCAGAATCTGTGTGCGACCATCGAAGCCTGCCATCTGGAAGAATATTCCTATAACGTTGCCCTTCTACATGAGCTTGTGGATAAGCTTCCGTCAGGATTTAAGATAGAATGGGCAAAACACCGCCGCACTCTATCACGCGTACATCTGGCCGAGTTTTCGAAATGGCTGTACGAATTGGCCGAAATAGTGTGTCCGATTGCAAACCTGCAGTTCAACGAAACGAAACCAGTTCGAAGTAGTAAAAAGAACTCCGCATTTCTCAACGCTCACAGCAAGGAAACAACCAGTGATTCAGTGGATAAGCTACATCAACAAGTGCCTGAACGATACAGTGTGGAAACCAAAACGTGTATGGCATGCAAGGGAAGCTGTCCCAATCTGGAGAAATGTCAACGTTTTGAAGGATTGGGATACAATGCTAAGTGGGCGGTAGTGAAGGAGTTCGGATTATGCCGTAAGTGTCTTCGGAAGCACAACGGGGCGTGTAAGTCCAAGCAAGTGTGCGGGAAAAGTGGATGTACCTTTAAACATCACCAACTTCTCCACAACAATCAACGGGATAGACCGTCTACAAGTAGTTCCAGTGTGTCGGGGCAGAACTCAGCCACATTAGCCCAGAACACCTCCGTACGTGAATGTAACGCGCATCACAAGTCCACTCAATAAAGGACTGTTTCGAGTTGCACCGGTTATCATCCATGGACCGAGCAAGTCCATGAAGACTTTTGCATTTCTTGACGATGGATCGTCACTCACGCTGGTGGATTCATCGTTAGTGCATGAGCTAAATCTACAAGGAAAACCGGAACCATTGTGTCTCAAGTGGACTAGCAACAAGAGGCGAATGGAGAGTGATTCTTTAAAGTTGGATATCGAGATTTCCGGAACAGGAGCCATTCAGAAGAAGTATCGCCTAGCGGGAACGCATACTGTAGCTAGTCTGGATCTTTTCCATCAGACGGTAGATATGCAGAAGATGTGTGAACAGTATTCCCATCTACAAGGTATTCCAATCGAGTCGTATAAAGATGTGCAACCACGAATCTTGATCGGAATCGATAACGCCAATCTGACATTTCCGCTCAAGGCAAAGGAAGGAAAAATGTACGAGCCAATCGCGACGAAGACGCGTTTAGGCTGGATTATTCACGGAGGAGCAGTTAATGGAGATGCTCTAGTCGGGTACCACAGCGTACAAACATGTCCATGCAGCGAGCGGTCCGATGAAATGTTGCAGCAAGCCATACGGGATTACTTCTCTTTGGATGGGCTTGGGATTTATAAGGCGGGAAACCTTCTAGTCTCCAGTACAGAACAGCGCGCGTTGGAAATTCTTCAGTCAATATCTCAGACAAACAATGGTCGATACGAAGTGAGCCTTTTATGGAAATTCGACAGAATACGTTTACCCAACAGCAAACCAACAGCCTTGCGGCGCTTCCACTGCTTACAGGCGAGAATGAAGAAGCAGCCCGAGCTAGCTGAAGTATTGCAAGCGAAGATCGAAGATTACCGACAGAAAGGGTACATCAGAAAGCTTTCCGAAGAGGAGTTAATGACTGCGCAGGAGCATGTTTGGTATCTCCCACTGTTTCCAGTACTCAACCCGAATAAACCAGGGAAGGTGAGAGTCGTTTGGGACGCGGCAGCAAAAACCAACGGTGTATCTCTCAACTCCATGTTGTTGACAGGACCGGACTTGCTTACTCCTCTGGACTACGTACTCTACCGGTTCCGAGAATATAAGATTGGGCTTAGTGGCGACGTAAAGGAAATGTATCTGCAGATGCTCATGTCCAAGAAAGATCAGAACTGCCTTCGGGTGCTTTGGTGTGACGACTCTTCCGGTGAACCTAGCGTCTATGTAACACAAGTGATGCCTTTCGGTACCTGCTGCTCGCCAAGCTGCGCGCAGTACGTGAAAAACCTCAACGCACGCAAGTTTGAAAAACAATATCCCGCAGCATCACAAGCGATCATCAAGCAACACTATGGTAGACGATATGTTAGTCAGCGTGGAATCGGAGCAGGAAGCCGTTCAGCTCGCCAAAGATGTGAAATTTGTTCACGCTCAAGCTGGTTTCGATATGCGGAACTGGATTTCAAATTCACCGGCAGCCGTAGAAGCGATGAAGGAAGAGAACACCGACGGGAAGTGTATGAATATCGCAGTGGAGCTGGGGACCGAAAAAGTTTTGGGCATGTGGTGGTGTACGTCTACCGACACATTCACCTACATGCTTTCAGCTAAGCACGATCGAGAGCTAATTGATGGAAAGCGGATACCAACAAAGCGAGAGGTATTACGAACGCTTATGGCTGTTTTCGATCCGCTAGGATTAATCTCGAACTTCCTCATCTATCTAAAGGTGCTTTTCCAGGAAGTTTGGCGATCCGGCATCGGTTGGGACGACGAGATACCAGAAAGCCTCTGCGAAAAATGGATGAAATGGCTGGAGATTCTACCAAAGGTGCAGGACGTCAGGATACCCCGCTGTTACCGTTCTCTAACACAGCTGTCGCCGAAAACCAACATTCAACTGCATACGTTCGTTGATGCAAGCCTGTCGGGTTACGCAGCGGTGGTTTATCTTCGTTTTGAACAAGGCAACACTGTGGAGTGCGCTATAGTTGGCGCAAAAACACGGGTAGCTCCCCTCAAATTCGTATCAGTGCCGAGGTTGGAGCTACAAGCTGCTGTTATCGGAGTCAGGTTAGCCGACAGGATTACAAAGTCTTTATCAATCAAGGTTCATCAACGCTTCTTCTGGAGTGATTCGCGCGACGTCTTATGCTGGATTCGTTCAGACCATCGGCGGTATTCGCAATTCGTTGCGTTCCGCATCAGCGAGATTCTGGAGACTACGGCTGTGGTAGACTGGGGCTACAAACGGTCAAAAGAAAACGTTGCGGACGATGCAACTAAGTGGCACGGAGCTCCAGACCTGACTGAGAGCAGCAGATGGTTCAAGGGACCAAGATTCTTGTGGGAACACCAGGAGATCTGGCCATCCAATCCCTACCGAGATGGAGACACCAACGAGGAACTGAGAGCGCAGCTGTACTATCACCAAGTGGAACGTATACCAGTAATCAACGTACATAAACATTCGAGTTGGCAGCGCTTGTTGCGCACAACAGCCACAACGTTGAGAGCCGCCCACAACTTCAAGAAACACTTGGATAGAACTGAACGCATGACTGGTCCTCTCTCAGCTGAGGAGCTTCGAAAGCAACTATTTACTTGTATCTGCTGGCTCAGGCTGAGTCCTTCCCGGACGAGATAGCAACTCTACGCACGAAGGCAGACACCAAAACGCTACTAAAGTCCAGCTCAATCTACTCATTCAACCCGTTTTTAGATGATCAACAGATTCTTCTGAATGCACGGTCGAATTAGTGCATGCGAGTACGCCTCCATGGACGCTAAAAACCCGATAATCCTCCCAAAGGATCACCACGTCACATGGCTGATAGTACGGAATCATCACGAGCGATACCATCACCAAAATCACGCCACCGTCATGAACGAATTGCGGCAGACTTTCCGGATTCCTCAGATCAGGCGCCTGTTCCAACGGGTTAAAGCGGCCTGTCAGGAGTGCAAAAATCAAAGGGCAATACCACGTCCACCTCCGATGGGCGATCTTCCAAACGCAAGGTTGGCAGTCTTCACCAGGCCATTTTTCGTGTATCGGCATTGATTACTTCGGTCCTCTGATAGTAGTGGTTGGGCGGCGAACTGATAAACGGTGGGGTGTGCTCATTACTTGTTTGACTACACGAGCGGTACATATTGAAATCGCACATTCGCTCACTGCGAGTTCGTGCGTAATGGCATTGAGAAACTTCATGGCACGACGGGGTGTACCAAGGAAAATTTATAGCGATAGGGTACAAACTTCACGGCAGCGAGCAAGGAGCTTGTGGCCGCGAACGAGCTGCTTCAAGAGGCGCTCAAAGATATGGATCAAGAGAAGGTCATCCGAGAAATCATCAGTCCAGAAACAGAATGGACATTCTTGCCTCCGGCGTCCCCTCATATGGGAGGGGCCTGGGAGAGGCTGATACAGTCGGTGAAGAAGAATCTCATGGCGATGAAACCAGGAAGGAATCCAACTGATGAAACTCTCCGTAATATGCTGACCGAAGTGGAGAACGTCATCAACTCCCGCCCTCTAACTTACGTGCCGGTAGAAGATCCAGAGGCTCCCGTTCTGACACCCAACCACTTCCTGTTGGGATCTTCAAGTGGTCTCAAACCGTCCACGGTGTTCGACGATAGTGCGGTAGTTCTTCGACGGTCATGGTGCGCTTCACAGGTCGAAGCGAACCTCTTTTGGCGGCGATGGGTGCGAGACTATCTTCCAGATCTCACCAAACGAACCAAGTGGCACAGCGAGGTTAAGTCGATTGAGGTGAACGATATTGTGGTCGTAGTCGATCCAGGATTACCACGGAACTGTTGGCCCAAAGGACGGGTTATTGCGGTCAACAGGAGCAAAGACGGACAGGTACGATCAGCGGCGGTTCAGACTCAGGCGGGAATCCACGAGCGCCCGGTGGCGAAAATTGCCGTACTCGAGGTTCGACGCGATGAAGAGGTAAGCCAAGGGCTTGGCGTACCCGGGGGGGATTGTTACGACCCCTCGGTCGGCGCGCCTCACCTTAGAGCGTAGAAAGGCCCTACATTCAGCACGCAAAGAGATGTCAAACCAATGCAACCGGCTCTCGGTTTCGAACGTCACTCGAGCTGCCAGCTGGCCATCGATCAGAACAATACTCGAACAATTGTATGGAAGAAACGTGAACACGCAAGGTGGAATTTTATTTCTGAGTAACTCGTAAAAACTAATAATCGTAAAGCTAAGTTAGTAAAATCTTAGAATAAAATAATTGTACGTAATTAATTACAAGTGACCGCATAAGGCTTAAGGTAACAAATTAATGTCTAAGGACCAGTGAATTACAAACCTAAAATAAAGATTTACTGAGGCTAACTTAACTTGGAACAGTTTGTTTGCATTCCAGACTGTTCGCAAACTATTGTTTTAGGCGTAGCTTGTCGCTTTTGTGACGAAAAGTCCAGTTGAGGAACAGAGAGACAGGAAGGAAAAAGCAAGAATACTAAACGTAAGTTAAACAAAATAAGCTACTTTCTTAACGTTAGAAATGTTAATTGTATTGTCTAAACATTGCAGGAAGTTTTTTAATATTCATCATAAATACATATTACATTCTTGGAAGCTAAACTTGCTTTTCCCCCACTCACTTGGTCTATCGCCAACAATGTCTTTTGGTACAAAAACTACATTATTATCTTTCTACCAGTCTAAGACGGGCCGGGCATAGTGGCAAGATGCCAAATCCGGCAAAAACAGTGTCGGGCCATCGTGAGATCTCAAGAAGGGCAGAAGTCGTTTTTGGAGGCATTCGTCCTTGTAGATTTGTCCGTTGACGGTCCCAGAGGTGATGAAGGGCTGACTCATTTTGCCACATCCGCAGATCGCTTGCCAGACAGGGAATTTTGTGGTGAATTTCGACAGTTTCTTCTTCCGTACACTCTCCGGAACGGCCAACTTAGAGGTGGCGACGTAGTGTTCCTGTCCTGGCATTTGTTTGGTGTCGGCTTTAATGTAGGTCTCATCGTCCATTACAATGCAGAACGGTTTTGTGAGCCACTCCCTGTACAGTTTTCTTGCACGAGTTTTAGCCACCGAGTTCTGTTTATCGCTGCGGTTCGGTGCCTTCTGAACCTTGTACACATGTAATTCAGAACGTTTCATTGTTTTCTGCACAAAATAAACTGAAACTTTCGCCTTTTTTGCAACATCCCTGATCGAAATGTTGGGATAACGCTTAAATTGGTTCAATACCATCCTGGCCTTCTCCGGATTTGATGTGCCACGTTTTTTGCCACTACCATTTTTCGCTTGGTTGTCTTACGGTCCTTGAACGTTTTGATCACATGAGATACGGTTGAATGTGCGATTTCGAGCTGTTTTCCGATCCATCGATGAGAAGCGTTTGGGTTTTCGAAGTGAGTGCCCAAAATTTGTTGGCGCACTATTTCTTCATTCGAAGCCATCACTGAAATCACTCCCGATTTTCACGAAACTCATTACACGATTGACACAACACAATGAAATACATTCAGTTAAAATTTCAATAATTTTTACCAACCCGCTAAAAAGTGACGAACAATTGCGTGTGTCCAAATTTCATCGAATACAGTCTTTAGTACTGATCAGTTCGTTGCAGAAAACAAAGAAAAGATTCGAGAGTCCAATTTATGGTTGCGTATTATATCTTCTTTCAATTTTCAGTGTATTTGGGAATATTATTTAAAATTAGATGATGGGTGATAAGTTGGCCGAAGACGGAGCTGATGAAGCGAGTGTTAACTTTGAAAAATATTACAACTGTTTCCAAAACACCTCTTTTCTAACAAAACGATGTATTAAGGAATACACCGTGTTCAATATATTCTCATACACTTTTTCCTTGCATTGGGGTCGTGCAACTACTCAACATGCTTCACGTATTTGCTCTATTTTTATACAAACGCTTTTAGGTTATGTTCGATTGTTTTTATTCGATGTTTATCTTTCACGGTGCAGACTGCAGGAGTTGTTAAAGTAGTCAGGGAACGGATTAGACGAAAATCACAGCGCTCTGTACGTGAAATGCCGCAGATCTGAATGTTTCTAGATCGTCAATGCAAATATACTGCAAAATGACCTCGGATTCCAAGCTTTCAAGAAACGTAAGGTTCATGGAGTTTCGGAACCTTCCAAGCAGAAATGACTCTAAAGAGCAAGTCGGCTTTGGTTGCGGCACGGTAGAGAAGAATTTACCTTTTCCGACGAAAAGTTATTCGTCAGGTTACTGGGATGCGTGCATTGTTAAAAACACACAATGTTGGTTAAATTACGAAACAAATTGAGTTACCGTCCAAACACAATGATAACGGAAACGGAACGGAAAACGGCAATTTTGACAGTTGCAAATGACTTCGATATGTCCAATTAGAATCGGCTTGGATCTAGCCTGTTTTCTTTCCGACAAGCAGGCATACTCAGATCGGGCTTTGCCGTTTTCCGTTTCCGTTATCATTGTGTTTGGGCCATTAGTCGCGAGTAAATCGATGCATAAATGCAGATCTGAGCATGCCTGTCTCAGTCCATGGTTTATAAGTTGAAATCGAAAGAAAAATTGAAAATTATTCCCTGTTTAGACAAAAATCAAGGAAATCTGGGTTAAAAGATTCCGGCGACATTTGTTCTGAGTCATTACCACACCCAACATGGTTCGAAATAAAATGTGTGCTTCTTCCTGTCTGTCACAGTAAACATCACTGATCAACACAAATTCTCAGCGCGTACATACGTTTAAATTTTGCCAGGCCAGCTAAAAATAGCCACACGTGATCCGGTTTCGACTAGACAATAGGGAATTCTAATTATAAACAATCTTTGTCGGTCTGAAGCATGCAATCCAAAAACTTGACTCCCGCCACAAACAAATCCTCGCTCACCATTCTCAGATAGTGGAGTCAGTGGAGTTACACAATCCACTGTGAAGAGGAAAACCGTTGAATGAAATTCGAGATGAAATCTGAGTGCGTTTCGTGTAACTCAACGAGCACCCACCAACCGCCCAGTATGCTGCCAAACAACAAGCACTCATTTTTTTCTCGAATCGTACGTCGCAACCTACGACGTATCGTTAAGTGTTGTTTGTAAACAAAATGTGCCCGAGTGGGCGCAACAAACTGCGTTGAATATGAGTCAGCGTGGTTTTGAAAAGGGACGTTTAGTTTCGCAACCACATTACCATTTATGGATACGCTGTAGAGAGTACACAACCCTAACCGGACACCCTTACATTGGGATTTGCTGATCAAACTCAAGATATTTAATATTTATCGATATTTACGCACCAAAGGTATTCATGAATCTCCCTAACCGCGTGTTTTTTTTCTTTTCTTATTACAGATACTTTGAAAAGCTCCACCACGATGTGGAGTCGTTGGACAACATCGATTCTACTGGTCGTCATATGTTGGATAGCGCATGCAAACACCGGTTCTAGTCACAACAGCTTTAAGATTAATCCTAAGCCCTAGTACAGTAAACGGAAACGAGGGTACCTGCATGTTCGTATGGAATGCATCAAATCCGAGGGACAACACGTGGGCGTCCGCAGGCTGGACTCGTTCATAGTTCGGTCCTGCTGTTCGCATGACCACCGACAATGCGGATACCACAAAACTACCACCAGACTTTAAACTACCTTTTCAGCTGGCGGCGGTAACAAGTATAAGCCACCGAAACCTAGGTATTTAGCATCCCTTCAGAATTTTGTAAATAACCAGAACTAATTTCTGCTGCACAGCACAGTCCTGCACTTTGAGTGTTCGAATCCATCCAAGTAATACTGATAACATAATTCTCGTTTTGTTTTATTTTTTGCTCTTCCACATGTGTGTACTTCGCGTTACCTCAAAAACAATTGCTTTTGTTGAATGTAAAGTACTTTTTGTTAGTAGCAATGGTTACACGACCATTTACCGCCCTGAAACGGCGGTACGCTGCGATTCGTCCATCGCATAATCACCACCACTCACCAGCACCAGAAACCATCGTCATCCTCTTCTAGTAGTTCTAGTAATAGTAACAATATTTCAACAGTCATCTTTTTAGTCAAAAAGCCAACAGAGGCACCGTAACAAACACTCTACCTTATCGACGCCTGCGCAGCTGACGGGACCTCGGAGATGGCAGGCAGTATACGTCAACAGGTGGGTTTTCGCTACACCCAACCACGGTGGGTTCAGTGATAAAAAATGTTTCGCTTTCTGCCATTGGCAGGAATATATACAACCCATTGGCAGGCTAGCAACAGAACCTAGTTTTATTACGAAAACGCGCCACCAAAACCTAGTAAGCCGGTCCAAGAAACCGATCTTGTCGATTTCCAAACAATATTCAAAGTACTGTATTAAAACCGAAACCATCGGTTAGTATTCTGAATCGTAATATAATTTGAATTGTAAGTGGAAACTAACACACGTGTATTCATTTTAGCAAAGCCGACTAAACCAAGTCACTACTGTTAGATATCCCACCCAGATTAGTACTATTAATTCGAGCACGTGGAACCCGCCTGACCGTCCATCGACAACGTCATCGACGACAAACGACGACTGACAACATCATATGACCAGCACAACGACTATATTCTGACGTGGTAACAACTGGAGATTTGCGCTACATCATAGCACAGATAATAGCGTGGGTGGATAAACAATATCTGTGATTGGCGACAATGCCATCACGTCTCGACCGTATATTGCAGGCCCGGGGCGGTACAAATATTATTTGCCGCAAGCAACTACAGGAGCTGAGTATTGCTAACTGGCACATCCGGTATGTTTGCTGAAGATATTCTTTCAAATGCGACTGCACGCAAAAAAGATGCAGTAGAAACTACCATTTCGAGGGGTTAAATAAGCAGCAATCACCATCAATTTTCAGCTGAATAAGGAAATGGCAGAGCGATTTACTATGTCGCATTAATTCAATTGCGGTGGTGCTGATATCAAGAGACAGGGTCTGTCAAATATACCACAACGCGAAGGTTTTACCATAAACGTAGTAAATTACCTTCCACCAAAATTTCATGGCATCAAAGATAGCAGAAGCCGGGCAAATGTAGTTTTTACTATGTTATTCTTTCTGTGGATTCGATTCATGGCAGAAAGATAAATGATTCACAGAGGACCTGTCTCACCTCAGCCTGAGTATTTTCCTATTCTGTTTGACAATAAATTTTATTTATAACCATTTTCCACCTCCTCAAAACTTCTCTGTGGTTTGCCTCACTCACTTAATTTTATACCTACATAGCGGTATAATGTTGATTTTCTGTGTTGCGCGCACAAAGCGCAAAAGCAATATTCAATGATGAGAATGCTAGATTGGTTTCACCACGAGATCTTCACATAAATTTGCCATATACCGCTGGAATCAGGTTCATTGCAGGGAGACAAACAACGTTGAAGGCTGTATGAAAGACAAATAATTTCGTTGTTGATAATGCTTTAGTAATGCTTGAGGAGATGATTACAGTTCGAGCAAATCACATATTTTTTCATAATATTAACAACATTTCTACTTAAATTGGTGTTAAGGTTTAACGTAACACCAACAATGACCAAAACGTTAATTTCTGGAAGCGCTGGTAGTTGCATCTGCATCTAATACCGACGGGAAGGTAAATAAACTCTCTGCATACGTTATAAATATTGTCAGTATATATAAACCTAGAAAATACGCTTGGTAAAGCCATTACAAACAAGCGTTACTTTCAATTTTTGACTATTTTGTCTGCATCTGTTATCAAGATTGCTTTTACACACAGAGAATCGATGCATTCGGAATTATGGACTATTACCGTTTTTATCATTTTTACCCTCATTTGCAATACAATCCCCACACTGAAAATATATTTAACTTAACGAACAGAAACATATTTAGATATTTTCCATTACTAAAATAAATGACTTTCATGAATATCACATAGAAAAAGAGATTCTACTTGACTAATCATCTACATTCCACTGGACACATAAGATTCACATGATTTTCCAAAGCATTTCCCACTTGCTGGATCACATGAAAGATAAGTGAATTTCTAGTGAAAATATTCATTGATTATGTGAATATTTTTTTGGGTGTAATTCACTTGTTCGATTAATTGATTTCGCATACACAGAAAAAAAAATAATGAATTTCAACAGGCGCGTAAAATTTTCCCTCGTGTAATTCCATGCCAAAGAAGGCATGAACATCGAAATTGTTTGCAATCTTTCATGCGTCCAATATCAATGTGTGCAATCTTTCATACAACAGACTTGATTCAGGAGTTATCTGGCTTAAATTTACATGAATTATCCCATTATTTTTTGCCAAATCTAGCATTCCCGTTGTGTGCATAAGATAACGCAGAAAATTACATGTTTCTTTCTATCTGTTTACATGCACAGGAAAAAAAGAATTTTGACAGACGCGTAAAATTTCCCATCTCTTAAGCCCAAGGCACAGAGAACAGACATCCAAGCTGGAATGCCCACCGTGTGTAAATTTTTGTAACTGCCATTTTAAACATACAGCTCGTTTCCGTTGGTGAATCGTATGTTGATGGCGCCACTGGTCCACCTTGAGATTTGATAGCCTGTCAATTTTAGTTTGGTGAAACCTAGACTAGGTGGCGTTGTTTTCCAACGGTTTGCTTTTAATAGTTTACACAGTAATTGGGGAAAAAATGTTCGAGCCTGGATGTCTGCTCTCTGTGTCCAAGGTAAATAAAGTGTAAACAATTTTATTGTTTGTAATCTTACATACGGCATACACCATTTTTTGCAATCTTCCATACAACAGACCTGATTCCAGCATTCCCTTTATGTGAATTAGATAACACGAAAATTAAAATTTTTCTTCACATCTACGTGTGTTTGGTATTTTGTTTAAGCTAGCACCTGTTTGTTTACGTCTGATATCTATATTTCATAAATGTAAGAAAAACATGAAAAAGAAGCAAATAATTTACGGCGTTATCTTATGCACATATATGCTAGATTTAGCCTAAATCCATGGGATGTTTGATGTCACAGTTTGAGAGAAACATTTAATTTTCTGTAAATTTAACCCAGATATCAGGTCTGTTGTATGGAAGATTGCAAACAATGTTGTATGTTGTTTGATAGATTGTAAACAATTTCGTTGTTTACACTTGTTTTGGATTGAATAACGAGCGAAAATTTGATTCGTCCGTTCAAACAACATTTTTTTCTGTGAAGGTCTTTTGTATGAAAGATTACAAACCATTTCGTTATTTACGCTTACATTGGCTTGTTATTGCTAGAGGGAAACTTTACGCATCTGTTAAAATTCAAATTATTTTCTGTGCAACACAAGTCTTCCTTGTTTCAAGAAATAATCAAATCTAGGATTAACAATGAGAGGCTCTCTCCTCTCTCGCTCTCTTTCATTTATTACAGCGCCATTATAAATCTTTTGAGAGATTCTTTAGTACAGATAGAAACACAACAGTGCTGGCTACCATACTCTACAAATAGTTGAATGGAAAACGTAACGCTGAATGGAATATGAATGAAAGAGAAAGTAATCGAAGAGAGTCTCTCAATTGCAGATTCGCCCTAATGAAAAAAAAAACTCTAGAAATGCATGTGAGTAATGTCAACAAAAAAAGTCAGATATGTTTTCTACGTGTCTTATTGGAGGTCAAATTGCAATTGCTGAACTTTGATGTTAACAAATCATGAAATCTGAATTCATATCATATTCAAGGTTGACGCTGAAAAACGCATGAACCTACACAGAAAACAATGATGAATTTAAACAAAAGCGTAAGTGTTCCTCTCGTTGCAAGCCAAAGCAGGCGTTAACAAAGAAATTGTTTGCAATCTGACATAACGGGTGTCCACTAAATAATGAGAACGAAAAGAATGGGTCAGGAAAAAAATACCAGTGAAGTTTTGTTCAAACTGATTTATTTTATTAAAAGGGTCAACTTAAATCTTCAAACTAAGTTTAGTGAATATTGTCATATGGTCCGTGGTCCGCCGTGCGGCGCAGCTTAGTCGTTATGCTGGAACATGACCGTTGGACGGCAGCCACATCGATTTTTCGGATGCAGCTTTTGATCCTGTTGGTAAGTTGCTTGGTGTTCTTGGCCTTCCAATTATCCTTGTATACCATGGAGCTCAAAAGACCGAAGAAATCCTCGATAGGACGGCACTGTGGCAAATTTGTCGGATTCCGGTCTTTTGGGACATATGGTATATTTTGGCTCTCCAAAAACGTTAGCGTTTTTTTTGCGTAGTGCGATGATGCCTTGTCCGGCCAAAACACGTATTTGCCATCCGAGTGATGTTGTTTAAGAAATGGGATGAGTATTTTCTGCAAACACTCTCTTTGGTACACCTCCTGGTTGATGGCCAAACCGCTTGGTTTGAACCACGGCTTCGAAATACCCTTATCGGATATTACGATGTATAACATAACCTTCGATTCAAATTTGTGCTTGAACTTATACATTACTTTTGGAGGAGTAGTAGATTTGTCCTTAGTGTAGAGTCGGTCGTTTCCCGGTATCTGAGACTTCGAAAGAGGAAAGTAGCTTTCGTCGTCCAGAACGAAAGATTTTCCGCCGTAATTCCGAGTCATCCAGCGGCATTGGGATTTCACGGTTTGAATCTGCTCATCTGTGTACTCTGAGGATCTGGTTTTCTTTCTACACACTATTCCTTCTTTCTTTAGCGTCTTGCAGATGAGTGACTTCGAACAATGGAACTTTCGGGCTGCTTCCCGTTGACTTACCGAATCCTTGTTGTTGAACATGCTGCGCAGCGAGCGGAGCGTTTTCTCATTCATTATTTTCGCTGGACGGCCGCAACCTTTCTTCCAGGTTACTCTCATGCTTGCCAGGATACGGTATACGGTGGATACCGGAACTTTTTCACGACAAAAATGGTCCACCGTGTATTTTTTTCCACGATCTACGTTCGCTTTAAAGAATTGTACAACGCGCGCGCGCAGTTCTTTCTGTTTCGACGGCATGCTGAACACGACTGAACATGTTAGAGTGAAATAAGAGTGTATGAAAATTTTCTGGAGAGTGCAACGATTCATTCATCTAAAGTGACATTTCTATGCGGCCGTTTTTGTTCTGATGGAAAAGTATTGAAATCATTCTCATTTTTTAGTGGACACCCGTTACAACAGAGCTGATTTTGACGATATTTTGCCAACATTAACATGAAATATCCTTTGAATTTATGCCAAATCCAGCATTCTATGTAAAGGCATTAAATAACGAAAAAAAATATGTTTCTTTCGAATTGTGTCATTTAAGCTAGTATAATGAAATATTGGAAATAGCAGTTCGCAATTGCTTTTGTGATTAAACATTATATACACACTTAGATTTTATTAGGGAAATCTTTAAAATCTTACGGAGTTATCAACAGATAAATTTTGGTAAAATTTAGAAATTCCGGTAAAATTTTTATGTTGAGCTTGTAGAACATATTTTTGTAGTACATCTATATAAACATGAAACTTAGTCCTTTATGAAGTTACGTTACTGGAAAATGATATAATTTTTCCATTAATGCTTACGAAATATTCATTTATTTGTGTTGTGCTGACGTTAAGGTAATTTTCTATTCTCTTATTAGTCACATAAGTTGCGATTGCTTTTCAATCTGATTTCTTAGTTTTATTAAAAAAATGAATTATGGAATGCATCAATTAACTGATGACTATTTTAGATTTCGAACGGAATACGTTTCATCAACCGGCGCACATTATTCTCATCCATCGTTTTGGTAATCTTATTCCACTTGGCTCTCAATTTATTGATGCTTTTGACGACACCATTCACCTTCAGCTTCCTCTTTAAAATAGCCCAAAATCTCTCTATCGGTCTGAGCTGGGGACAGTATGGTGGGTTGAGTTCTTTCGGTATAAACTGAATCCTGTTGGTTTCATAACACTGTTGCGCTGTTTTACTGTAATGACAGCTTGCAAGATCTAGCCAAAACATGACAGGTTCATTGTGGGATCTGATAGCAATTTTCGCTTTTTAAGACATTCCGTTCTGTACGGCTCTGAATTCAGTGGTGAAAACCTTGGTCTTCCGACCGCAGTTACAGATGCCTTGCCAAATCATGTATTAACGTGCAAATTTATCAGCAAACACAAACTTGAATTTGGCAGGAACATCTCCCCGAGCCGTAGCCAAGTACAATTTTTGTCCCGGTAGCTGTTTTAAATCGGCCTTTACATAGGTTTTATCATCCATGAGAAGACAGCCATTGAATTTTGTCAATACCTGATCATACAGTTTTCATACATACATATTGTTCTGCTTTTGATCCCTATTTGGTTGTCTACAGGCACGGTATGACTTGAAGACACGGTACTGCGTGCGGCACGAAACTTTTTGCCCAAATCGTGGTCTGAGATGTTGGGATTTGCTTTTAGGCTTGCGATCCGTCGAAAAAGTTTCTCTGTACTTTTTAAAAACATGCCACACGGTATTGTTGGGAAAACCCAACATTTTTGAAAGTTTCGGCCCAGACCACAAAGGGTCTTCCATTTTGTATTTCTCTGAAACACGTTCGAACAGCACCGCGAAAAAAACTTCTGATGTTGTTATTGTTGTAGGGAATGTATAAGATGTCATAGTTTACTAATCCGATCACTAGGGTCGCTTGAAGAATCGAAAATGTTTGTTCCAATACTAAATGAGCCACACCTTAGAGTCTTAACAACAATGCAAATTACATAAGCTGCTATTTACATAAGATTTAAATTTCACAACACGTAAATTAATCAATGTCCGAATTTTATGAACAAATAGATGCAAATCAAAAGATAATGGTTTTTACACAAAAGAAAACACAATATTAAGTAAAATAAGGCTTCATGATGCAAAATAAGATCAGAAGCTTAAAAATGGGCTGTGAAAATTTAATTTTATGGGTTTAAACACTTACATAACCTTGAACTGACAGAGACCTGCACGGCTCATTTGTTTCCCTTCTATGATTACATCTCTCTCCATGTTGAGGATAAAGGAAACCTTCGGAGAAGCTTCTTTAAACGGATGCTTGAGTGTTACGGTTCTTTGGTAAACAGCTCTGAACACAAAATTTAAATATTTTATTGAACTCATTAGATTTATAAATTCTACACACTTAGAAATTATGAATTTTACAGGAGACGTAATTCATGTTTGTTAAAAGTCGGGGAACGTAAAGAAAGATTTCGTGTAAAATTATGTTTCCGGAAACTGACACATACGCAATTCGACAAAAGATGTGTTTGATTGAAGTTGTTTTCTCATCTCTTTCAACTCATTCTTATGTACTTAAGAACGCTTGCATGTGTCGGTCTCAGGAGACAGAAATTTAAATGACTTTTTGGTAGTGCATACACAGAAAAACATAATTAATATTAACAAGCGCGTAAAATTTCCCTTCGTTTAATTCCAAACCAAATGAGGCGTTAAAAACGCAATTGGTTGTAGTCTTTGATGAGCCATACAACAATGTTTGCAATCTTTTATACAACAGGCTTGATTCAGGCGTTATCTGGCTTAAATTTACATAAAATATCCCATTATGTTCTGCCAAATCTAGCATTCCCGTTATGTGCATTAGATAACGCAGAAAATTCAATGTTTCTTTTTATCTGTGTAGGTTCGTTTATTCAAATATTTAAAATCCGTAAAAATATGTGTTGCGACTAAAACATACGTCATGGCGGGTAAAATTAAGTGTTCAGTTTTTGATAAGTGTAAATTTAAAAGAGGAGGTAAATATTATGTAGTCGCTTAGTTTGGGTGCATCTTAAAAGACCTAATATTACATGATTTTTCTAAGTGTGTGGGCAGTGTGAAGTGAATTCAATCAATTCTGCCAAGGTTGATCTTCTGGAGAAGAATACGCGTTGATCAGGCAAAATGTAATGAACAGAAAAAATAATTAATTTTAACAAGCGCGTAGAAATTCCCCTCGTTTAATTCTAAGCCAAAGGAGAGAAGTAAATAAAATTCAAATTGTCGTCTTCGAATCAATTCGACAAAGATTTTTCATTAGTAAACAATGGCTTTTCCGCGAATTTTTCGTCTAATCAATCCACCACGGTCGAAGAGAAAAGGTCACTCATCCAATAGAACTGGAGATTTACATGGGTAGCCTTTGTGGCCATAATGAAAAATCTGTGTTAAATTGTAATGCGATTAGTTGTCCTCTGCGTGTCGGATTAAAGCGAAATATGTTCTAGTTTTGCTCAATGGGGAAGTGAAACGAACTACGCATTTTTAAATATTGCGTAAGGTATGTTTAATTTTGTTTTGTGATTGCTTTACTCTCTCAATTTGAAAGGTTGCGTGTCGCGGGATCGCGCCGTGCTCGCGATCCATTAGAAAAAAAAAACTGCATACATTCAATTGCGCTGTTGTGTGTTGGTGATTCTTCCTCAAGTGAGTCCAAAGTCGCGGGTATTGTGGTAGAAGATATTTCCTGCAACCAAGTGCCAGTATCTGTCAACACGTTTCTTCCCATTCCCTACTTGGCCAGCATTCGGACACGGCCGGCGCCGGTATTGCTTTATACCAATAAACCAGTTTTTACACATGGAAGATGTATGTTAGTCCCAAACATCATCTATTGGTTCTTTGTGCAAATACAGCTGATCTGGCAATAACGGAATTGCATCCGTGGGCGGTCAATCATGCTCATGCTCATGCTCGTTTAATTCTAAGCCAAAGGAGGCGTAAACAATGAAATTGTATGCGATCTTTCATATGACATACACACTTAAAAATTATGAATTTTACACGAGACCTAATCCATGTTTGTAAATAGTCCAGGAACGTAAAGTCGGGGAATGTAATAGTCTCCTGAAACTGAAACATACGCAATTCGACAAAAGATGTGTTCGGTTGAATTTATTTTCTCATCTCTTTCAACACATTCTTATGCGCTAAAGGACGCTTGCATGTGTCGGTCTCAGGGACAGAAATTTACACGAGATTTTGGTAGTGTGTACCACAATGTTTGCAATCTTTCATACAGCAAGCTAGATGCAGGCGTTATCTTACTTAAATTTACATGAAACATCCCATTATTTTCTGCCGAATATAGCATTCCCTTTACGTGCATAAAATAGCGCAGAAAATTCAATGTTTCTTTTCATCTGTGTGCTTCACAGTTTAAAACAGAACTCTTGAAACCAGAATTTCAAAAAGTTTGAACGATGACACACAATGAGGTTACGCCCCGGTTATTCCCTATGTTTCGCTTGTTTCCATTATTGAACGCAGGAAGCATAAACGACTACTCCCTGGTCTAAGGAAACTGCTCTTTGCTTAAATTGAATATTGTCCTCAAAGGTTTTGCAAGTGAATTGATGAACTGCTTGAAGTCTCTAGAAAGAACACCGTCTGGACCAGCAGAAGAAGATAGTATCAGATTTTTTGTCGCAGTGATGATGTCATTATTGACATTGATATTGATGGCGTTCCTCGGGACATCGCGTAAATTAAGATTTTGTTCAAGAACAGGTTTGTTCTCAAATTCGACCGAACAATGAGTTACAAACAGCCTGCACATTCCGTCCAAGGAATCAGAATATTTGTTTCCGTAAAAAAAATGTTGCCGGAAAGCCCATTTTCTATACGTTTGTCTTTGATGAAGTTCCAGAATTGCTTCGGATTTCGTTTGAGATCACGCTGTTTACGTTGAACGTATCTAGCATAAAGGAAAAGAATATAACATTTATAGTTGATACTCGTACGAAAATCTGTGATGCGAAGCTTCGTAAAACTTATTCGCCTTCATTTTTGAAGATTACAATTATGAAAACACATTCGACCCTTTGAAAATTTATCCTTAAGCCATTTTTTAACAGGTGAAAAACATTTTTTCGAAAACCGAAGCATGTGCAAAGTTTCTTTCAATTTGGAGATGTTTAAGTATAGTCATTTACTTATTTGGAAGATAACTGCTCAATGAAGTAAACCGTCAGTTGTTGTGAGTTATGCAGAGCAAATACTCAAAAATAAGAATAGATATAAGTGATTCAAAAATATACATCTTTTATCGGTTCAAGTTATTTCTTTTATATACGTCAATCCTGGCCTTCTGATCCTGATGTTTATGGTATAATTTCTATATTTTCTTGTAGATGTCATTTCATTTTGAACGCAGTCTCCCTATCGAGAATTTGTCCTATACGAAAAACCAGACCCCGAAAATCGAACCAATCCACTCCTGTATGGCGAATTGTAGCTGCCTTTACGAACTAAGCTAAGCCAGGACTCAAATAGTTTTAGCATAACTTTTCTATTTGGATACACTCCCGCGTCATTTTACTCAATTTTTTAGTACAATTGTATGCTATCTCTTTTTCTCACATGTAAATGTTCCTCAATTTTCATTAAAAAGTGGATCAACTCAATTTTTGAGTAGATCCACTTATTACGAAAATTGAGTAATATTTCCGTGAGAGAAAAAGAGATAGCATACAATTGTACTCAAAAATTGAGTAAAATGAAACGGTAGTGTAGAACACGAACCTAAA
The DNA here is from genome assembly GCA_034211315.2 of Aedes japonicus. Lineage (NCBI taxonomy): Eukaryota > Metazoa > Arthropoda > Insecta > Diptera > Culicidae > Aedes > Aedes japonicus. The sequence goes on from JASCZW010001990.1 coordinate 48,961, forward strand.
CATCCTAGATGTTAGCAGATAAAAGAAATAGTAATTCTATCAAGCAGGCTAATACAGTTACACTCACCTACTGTACAGTGTGTCTTATAATAGGTGTCACCTTTTTTCAGTCTTGGTTAATTTCTGCTGGGTAATTTTAACAGCGGCATTGATTATTGAGTTTTGAGTTTATTCTTTTGACAGCTCGTCGCTGGAGATATATTAGCGATTCCATTTGTTCATACTTATCAGCTACCATGGAAGCCAGACGGGAGCAAGTTTTAAAATTACATTTTCAAAAGCTTAGACCGTGTCAGATATTCAATAATGTAAGCGTTTTGTTTTTCGTACCTTGAAACGGCTCACGGAAACTGAAAATGCCCATGAGGGTTATTCCGAGAGTCGAAGTGACGTTTGTCACTTGGTGAAGTGAGAAGAGTCACCTGCAGTGACGTGACTCTCCATTTGATTTGCCCAGGGGAGTCACGTCACTGCAGGTGACTCTTCTCACTTCACCAAGTGACAAACGTCACTTCGACTCTCGGAATAACCCTCCATATTCAACACAAAGAAGGTGTCAGACGAACTGCCAGCACGAAGAAAAAGATCAAATGTGTGAGGGAGCGAATAAGACGTAACCCGCCGTATCTGGCCGTAACTTGAGCCAACAATTTCAAATGTCCCCTGCTTCAATGAACAGGCTGCTCAGACAAAATCTGGAATGCAAGCCGTACAAGAAACAACGAGAACACGGGTTGATGGAGTGTCAAAAGCGAGCCAAAGTCCAAAGAAGCAGAAATCATTTGGTTCAGCACGGTGACTGCAAGATTTTATTTTCGGATGAAAGGCTCTTCCTCCTTTATGACAGTCATAATCAACAAAATAATCATGTGTATGTCAAAAGTCTTGCCAATATTTCAGGAGATAATGTAGCTGAAGAACGGTATCAGAATGTATCGAAAATCATGGTATGGGGCATCGTTTCACGGAAAAGAAAACTTCCTCTTCTTTTCATAGAACCTAACGTTAAAATCAAAACTGTATATTACATCGAGCAGGTTTTGAAGAACCATCGGCTTGCTCATGCTTCAACGCTATACTTTGTTTGGAGTTATAGGTATGTTTCAACATATAGGCCCTACGAAAGGGCTTACTTAAGATCGATTCAAGAGCCATTTGGTTGATATTTGGGTCCAAATTTCGCAGGAAACCATACGTGCCAGCTGCAATGGGTTTACAAAGCGTTTACGCAAAGTTTTCAAGGAAAATGGCGAGAGATTCGAATTGAAATAATATGGTTTATCTCTATAATATGTATCATTTAAATGAAAAATAAATGTTATGATTTGGTTATCTATTGTGAGACACCCTGTAGTCACCCAGTGAGCTTTGGCGTAGCCTAATCGATATCCGGAAGGACATAATCCGATCCTTTGTATTTATTTATTCAATGCTCAACTTTATTCTTGTCTCTTCCCAAACAGAATGCGGCGTGCAAACGATGGGCCGACCGGAAACGCGGATTGTGGGTGGAAAAAATGCCCCCTTCGGACGGTGGCCCTGGCAGGTGTCGGTCCGACGGACATCTTTCTTCGGTTTCTCCAGTACGCATCGCTGCGGTGGGGCTGTGATCAACGACAACTGGATTGCCACCGCCGGTCATTGTGTAGATGAGTAATTGAAGTCCTTTTTATTTGAGCTACCATTCGTACGTGGTTTTCGGATAGTTCGTGAAGCGAGTACAGAGAAAGTTTGCCTGTTCCACGTATTATCCATTCATCACGCTATTCTATTCGGTGGGAATTTCCTTGTAATATGTGGTTGTATTTCTCGTTTAATTATTTTCTAGCCTGCTGACGTCGCAGATACGGATACGGGTCGGAGAATATGACTTTTCGCACGTGCAGGAGCAATTGCCGTATACGGAACGTGCCGTCGCGAGGAAAGTCGTACATCCCAAGTATAACTTCTTCACTTATGAATTCGATCTGGCGCTGGTGAAGCTGGAACAGGCCCTCGTGTTTGCTCCTCACATAAGTCCAATTTGTCTACCAGCGACGGATGATCTGCTAATCGGAGAGAATGCAACCGTCACTGGTTGGGGCCGCTTAAGTGAAGGCGGAACGTTACCATCGGTACTGCAAGAGGTAAGTGAATGAAGAGGAAAACTTTTCAAATTACTTCTCAAACAGAGTTACGCTAAATAATTGAAGCTGTTGTGCAAACAAACTTCCTCCATAGTTTGTTCGTTCGTTCGTCTGCATTTGTTTGCCAGGACGAGATGTTCGTTCGAGCATCATCATTGTGCCACTTAATGCTTGCACCATTACGCACAGAGTGAATTGAAAATTCGGCGCTGAATTTCATCCAACCCCGTTCGCCACGATTGCGATGATGTTGAATATGCAATGAGTGCTTGGCAAATATTCTCTGGGGATGGATTTTTCCGCGGTATCTAATGAATGCTAATTTTGCTTTCGGCTGATTAATACAATCTAGAAATTGGAACCATTAACTTTAGCCCAAAATTTAAGCTTAAGTATATAATAACTATATTCACTGTTTGTGAAAAAGAGTCAAATTAGTGTCAACAGAGCGTAGTGGGTGATACATAGGATAACTCTATTTCAATTTATTTCTCGTTGAAAAGCACGAGTTACATCTGGCTTACGCCATTTAACTATTGATAATCCTCCGCTGAATTTTGCTCGTACTGTACACCCTGTCGTCTTACAGGATTTCCAACCATCTTAACCTGACCTACATATATTTGTGAGTGTACCTATGTTTGTTTTTCTACAATCATGCTGCTTGGTTTGCGAACGACTTGGTACCGGATTAGTATCCATTTGTGCTCAACAGCCTCACAATCTTCAACATAAAATAACTGGAATTTTCGCATGGGGAATTCGTACAAGCACATCCTTGCCCACATTCGCTCGCTCACAAGTGTCGTCCCTGATAGCACTGCCATCGACGTACCAGTTTGAAAACTTCCCCATATTTATCCCAGATAGCAACCGCAAACGCGAACAATCTCGAGGGAAGTTTGAGCTTAACCACATACATTTAGAAAATTGAATCTATTCCCAAGATTTCCCCGCCCTACCGCAACTCAACCTCAGACAACACACCCGATAATTCGACCGCATACTTACAGCAAGGAATCCACATCGAGCGTTGAATGCAAGAACTAGGTTTGCAGCAGTATCTTCAAATTGCTTTTTATTTGTTTGACCTCTTCAACTGTTTATTTTTACTTGGGCTTTCTTTGGCGTCAGCCGTCGTTCGTCTCGTCAGGGTTGCAGACGATTTTAGTTGTTCCTTTTTCGGCCCAACTTTCTGGGCGCTTTTCTACTGAAAAACCGGTAAGGCCGAATGGAAGTGAAGCTTTAGTGAATGGTTGGCAAGTCGAGCCTCTTTGAGGAGATGCAGTTTTATCGTGAAAAGAGAACATCGAACGTACAAAAACTGTCCCTGGCATGGTATGGCAGAGCACGAAGGAAATCTTGAAAGTTGCCCGATTGTTCGGACCACAGATTGCCGCTATACTTTGGCCGGTGGGTTTGCTAAGAGAAATTTATTTGTTTTTTCGATAAAGTTTCCAAACTCACACAGCATTGTTTTTTAACTGGCAACCGAGTTTTTTTTCTTATATGGGAGAGTCTACCTATAATATTGATTCTAGTCGGCAAATTGAATCGGGTTTCGTTTTTTTTCAACTAAAATGAAGTACGTACGATTAAAGAAATGTATACAATAGCAGTAGCGTTGCATACATGAAACAATCTGGCTTCTAATATATAGATGTACGAGGCGATACAATAGGGTAGGACGGGGCAAAATCACATCCTGGGGCAAGATCAGCACCCTTCCTGTTTACATAAAAAATCGTAGCGTTGCACTATGGTACGAATGGACAAATTTCGCGACAAAAATCGATAACTCGAAAACCATTAACTTTAGACAGATAATGTCTTCGAGAGATTCAATTTAAAAAATAAGATCTATCTTTTATTTTAGGTGGGAGCTGGGGTGGTTCGTTTATGTCCATAGTAAAAAAATTAACTTTTTATTCTTATGATTAAGAGGAGTTTTTGTTTCTACAGAATTGTTGATATTTTAGTTTGATGAAACTTTGTTGAAAAAATTTAACTTCTATCTTATCTACGTATCGTTTTATAACAGTTTTTCTAACTTGCCTTAAGGTGGGACTTAAAAAAACGTTTTTCTGCTGTAACTTCTTTATTTCAATTTCAATTAGAAAGCTTAGCAAAAATGAATTTTAAGGTTTAAAGTGACGCACATTTTGAATATACAAGATAGTTGCTTATAGTTATAGTTCAAAATATAGATTTACTAGGTACCCTTTGGTACCCAACGCTGAAAATTTCAGGATTACTAGTTCATAAGATACTTTTCCAAATAAAATTAATTTGAGAACCCCCCCCCCCCCGCATGCGTTTTTCTAGTTGATTGAACATTACCTCACATGCGAAATATTATAGACTGTTCCAGAAAATATAAACACACTCTAAAAATAACAAAAAAGTCATGTTTTTTTAGTTTTAATAATTTTATTTGGCAAATCAAAGGTAAAGCAGAAGTCGTATGCCAAAAATAAACCCAAAAGGAGCGGGAGATAGTTTCTCTCCCATGTAGGGGATTTGGGGGTACAAATAGACAGTTCGTTAGAACTATTAAAAAAAAGCTATCGGTAATATATGGGCACGATCAAGTGCACAAACTTTTGCCAGTCAAGGTGGTGCATTTGATCATGCCTTGACCTACCCCGCATGGGGATGCTTGGTAAAAGTTTGTGTTTCCTGTTTCGAAATACTACCTCACAATGCCCTCCGCTCAATTTCAAACTACTTCTATTCAATTTTCACAGCCTGCCGTGAGCTAACGGAACTATCAATACTTTCTCTTCACAACTTTGTTCTAGCAAAAAAATGCTGTCTACTCCTAGAGCCTCATGGTGATGAGAAATTATTTCCTTCTCAAAAAAACAACATCATCACAAATCATATTTGTATATGTGTTTTATATGATATTTTACTCTCGTTTTATCAAAATATTTAATCATAGCCAAGACTCCTAACTTTTCTTCAAACATGACCCATTAGCTTCTGCACAGTGGTACTTCCTACCATTTTGACCACTTTTGGCCAATATTTTTTAAATTTTTGGATGACGTCCGCTGGTTTTATGAATTTTCGAAGCTTTGCTTTGGTTAAAGCCCAAAAAGTTTCGATTGGCCGTGCCTCCGGGCAGTTCGGTGGATTCATGTTTTTCGGCACGAAACATACATTTTGACTTTTGTACCATTCTAAAGTATCCTTTGCGTAATGACATGACGCCAAATCAGGCGAAAACACTACTTGGCCTTCGTGCTGCCTGACCATCGGCAATATGGGCTTCTGAAGATATTCCTCAACATATTTCTGAGTGTTCGTCGTCTCCGTTGTGATGTACGGACTAGATGTTTTACCACACTCGCATATTGCCTGCCAAACCATAACCTACTTACCGAATTTTTCGGTAAAAATTGCCTTCTCCGTTTTGGGGATGTCTTTGTCTTCGCCGGACCACAATTCTATAGGTCCGGGAAGCGTTTTGTAATCTAGTTTCACATACGTTTAATCGCCCATTATGATACACCCAGAATTTCTACAGAATAACTAATCGTAGAGTTTGCGGGCCCGTGGATTCACGGAAGCGGCCTGTTTTGGGTTCCTTTTGGATTTTTTTCTGCTTCCCCAAGTCTTTCTTTGGCACGCATGACGTTACTCGACGAGGTTCCTAGTTTTTTCGCAACATCTCAAACGTAAGTCGCTGGTTTTCGCTTGTAGGCATCCCTGATCTTTTTATCGATATCCGGACTAACATGACTGGATTTCCGACCACTCTTCGGCGCTTCTTCAAACGTACACTGTTCTCTATATTTTTGGATCGCAGATCGTACCACTCCGACGCTTACACCCTCTTCCTTGGCTAATTTTCTCAAAGAGAGTCCGCTCACAGTGCACCATTTGTGCACGATACTTTTTCGTTGTTCCGGAGTAAGACCGCGCATTTTGATTGGTAACACAAAACTGAGCACTTTTTTGATGCTATGTCATTTAAAAATGTGCTAACAAAAGGACGCAACCAAAGCATGTTGAAATATTTCATCATATTCAAAGTGACCGTTAAAATAAGGTGTGCTTATACTTTCTGGAACAGTTTAGAATTGGCTTATAACCTGTACTATTTCAAACTGACGGTTTACTAGGTACTCTTCAGTACCCAACGCTGAAAATTTCAGGAATACTTGTTCATAAGATAATCTTTTAAATGCAATCTGGTTTAGACCCCGCCAGGACCCGCCCACCCCTTTTGAGGCGGTTGATCATGACGTCACACAGACACTTCAATCACCATATATCAAAATATGGTCATCAAAGAGCATTGGTGTGTTCAGCAAAAATGTGTATTTTAATAATTCCTACAATTTCTTACAACATATTGAAATCGTCAAATTTGAACAAAGTACTAATTATCTCGAAAAAAAAAACAGTTTTAAGGTAGTGCTGAAAGAAAACCATTTATATCTCTTTATCGTTTGACTCTAAAAACTTAGTATCTTCAGCAATTTTTTTAAAAATTGCCTGTTCTACAACTTTGTTAAAGATAACAACCCGTTATCTTGTAGTTAGAATTTGAAAGCGTAGTTAAGCTCTTATGAAACGTTAGGCGCGTTTTTTTTCAAAATATGCGGAATAATATTTTGAGCAACTCTTCTTAAGACACCTAGTCGATAAAATGATGACAAAAGGGTGAAAATGTTTTTCACCGTCTTTTTTCAGAATTGTGCCACTGTGCTTCCCCCACCGATGCTGCAGCAGCAGCCTATGCTAACCCTAGTAGCACACTTTTTGCCATTCGGTTGAAATAACATAAATATGACTTGCTAAGTCACAATCAAGTTCATACAACTAATAAAAGTCGTAGTGTGCTACTTGGGAATGAGTCCCCCAGAAAAGACTCGCACGGATGCCATCATCGTGCAAAATTTTGCAGCAGCTCCACCAGCAACAGGCAGTTACCAATCAGCTCCTCCAGAAGCAGCGGGACTCAGTCAAAGAGCAGCAAGGGCTCATGCAATAACAAGAAACACTGTACCGAAATGCCATGTCGGCAATCCAGTAACCATTCATCCCAATCCGGAAGTTATCCTGGATTCATGTGTTGGAAATATCCGCGAGCTCCAGTATGATCCGGAGAACTACAACACATTCGCTGCGTGGTAAGCTAGGTACGAGAACCTTTTAGCGAAGGACACAAAAAGAATCGACGATGAAGCAAAAGTGAGGTTACTTCTTCGATGGCTAGGAACAAACGAGCACTACAGGTATTTCAGCTACATTTTATCCAGTTCTCCGAAAGACTTCACATTCAGTGCAATTTTGGAGCTAAAAGGACAATTCGGCACGAAGGAGTCTACCGTCAAGAAGGGTTACAGCACTTTCACCGTCTTTAAGGACTCGACAGAGTGGAGTTCGAGCTTGAGCTTGAAATCGGAGTGCGATTCGGAGGTACGCAACAGGCTGTTGACAAAAATTGAAGACAACGATGACGTCACTCTGTATGGGCTGATGGGAAAGTGTCAGCGAATAATCAATTTAAGAAGTGACACATCGATGATAGAAGGTCCCGCCGGTCAGATTGAAGTCATCCAGGGGAACGTACGTCATCGGAATAGAAGCCATCTTTAGTGGAGGATGAACGAAAAAGCCCCGCCACTCCTTGCTGGAACTGTGATGGTTTGCACTTTTCTAAACAATGCGGGTTCAAGAATCATCGATGTTCCGGCTGCAAACAGGTTGGTCATAAGGAGTCATCAAAACATCAACCACACCGGTTGGTACACGAAAACCGTCATTGGTCAGTAGCATCGAGGGCATGCGTGGTTTTGTATGGGTAAAGCTAAACGGTACCCCAGTACGATTGCAGCTTGACACAGCATCGGATATTAATATTGTGTCCGAGCAAGTTTGGAAAGGGGTCGGTCAACCAGCAGGTGTACAGACCGCAAGTCAGACCGCAAAGTAATCATCGGCCGAGCAATTAGATCTGTAGTGTGAGTTTGTCAGCGACGTCGAAATCAATGGCACCACGTACAACGGGACAATCTTCGTTTCAAAGGACCCACTGAATCTGCTTGGAATTAATCTCATCAACAATTTCGAGCATTGGTCATTGCCAATGGAGAACTTTCGTAACTTTGTCGGTGGTGGAGATATCACTTCACCATGGAAGGCATACCTGAAGTTTTTCAGCAACACACTGGGGCTTTGCTCCAAACCCAAAGTTCAACTTTCGTTGATAGAAGCATTTAGACCAGTTTTCCGACCAAAGAGATCTGTATGCTATGTTGTCAACAGTGGATGAGGAGCTCGACCCACTAGAACGTCTACAGATCATTTCACCAGTGGACTATTCAGAGTGGGCTAACGTTTGCATTCAAAAGGCGGACTTTTTCGGATGGTGAAAAAAAAAGCGAAGACAGATAATTGCTTTTGATAAATTTCCCAGGAGAAGTAATTATTTAAGCTTACTTGCAAAAAAAAATCTACGCCCTTGCGAGTGGCCTTTCGGCAGTTAACCGGAACATTCGCCATGGCGGACGAAAACATGCGTGTAGGTATGGTTTTGAGTTCTTTTTTCGTTTTATTTATCAATTCCTTCTCAGTTTTCGCGACAAAATTGTTGGAGTAGATCTTACGCTTCAGGTTGGCCCAGAAATTCTCGATGGGGCGCAGCTGAGGGACGTTGATCGGGTTTGCTGGCTTGGATACCACATCGATATTCAGCTGCTCCATCTCCTCCAACGATTGCTTCGAGTAGTGGGCCGACGCCAGATCCGGCCAGAACACCGCGTCTTCACCCTTATGGTATTTCTTGATGAACGACGCAACTTCCGGCAGACATTTCGTACTATAAATTTTCCCCGTTCACGGCCAGTCCAGAGCTAAAGAAGAGCGGCTTTGACATCCCCTTCTCGCTGATTGTCAGCAGCAGCAACACCTTCTTGGGGAAGTTGGTTTGTGAAATGAACTTCACCTCGGAGCTCAGTTCCTTCGTGGGGGAAGTAAAATACGAAGTGCCCTGTCAGTTATTGCTATCCAGTGTGAGATAGGTTTCGTCGTCCATCACCAACGCCACGTCGCGATTCACCAGGAAAATCGAGTTGACCATCTTGTTCAGCCGCTGCCGCTGCATTATTGCCTGCAGCTCCGAAACCAGTAGACGTGACTTCCGCTTCCTGACATGTATGCTCATGTTTGCCAGGTACTTTTTCACTGTTTGGCCGGTTGACCCGGCCTTCCGGCTAAGCGCATGCAGCGATGTAGCCACTTTTCCCTCGGTCTTCCTCTTCAGCATCCAACGGGCGTATCCGGCGTCTACAAAGTGCCGCATGATGTCCCTTTTCGACGCGGCGGAGTGCCGTTCTTTGAACGCGCACACTTCTGAATGGAGTGGTTTCACTGTTTCTGCCATCATGGTTAGAGTTCGATTGATAGAGCTGTCAAATTTTGTCTGCTGACTCATGGGTTACTATGATTGATTCAGCATGGGTAGCTTTGACAGTGCGGGTGAAGGTAAACTAATGAAAAATCGGCAATTTTTGTCCCTTTTTTTATGCAAACGTTACTTTAATAGTCGTAGTGCGTAAGGCCAGCGGCAGTATCCGCATATGTGTAGATTGTCTCAAACACACCAGCATCCTCTTCCACTACCGCAAGACATCCTCACCAAGCTATCCAATTGCGCTGTGTACAGTCAGGTTGACTTATCTGACTAATACGCTCAAAAACGTTTTTTCAATAGTCTTTTAAAAAAATGAAAGTGGACGAAAGCTGCCGTCATCTACTTACCACCAACACCTACCGCGGCCTAAACGAATATAACAGGCTACTCCCTGGTGTTAAAACTGCAACAGGAGTTTTCCAGCATTTGATGGACATGATGTTGGTAGGTCTTCCATGTACCGCAGGCTACACAGATAAAAAGAAACACTGAATTTTCTGCGTTATCTAATGCACATAAAGGGAATGCTAGATTTGGCAGAAAATAATGGGATATTTCATGTAGAATTAAGCCAGATAACGCCTAAATCGAGCCTTTTGTATGAGAGATTGCACACAATATCGTTGTTTACGCTCATTTGGCTTGGAATTACACGGGGGGAAATTTTACGCGCTTGTTAAAATTAATTATTTTTTTCTGTGTACCTAGAGGACGTAGTCTACATGCAGTTTTGCAGCGAATCGAGGAGTACGGGTTCATCAACCGGTTGGAAATATATTCATTCGAACAACAGTAAATCCGGTACCTGGGTCATCTCTTGGATCGTCATGGGCTCAGGCCAGACCAAGACAAGATTCAAGCTATGAAGAATATGCCGCCGCCGAAGGACATCACGGTAGTACGCTCCTTCAGGGGAGCCATGAGTTATAATGGTAAATTTCTGCCGGTTAAGCGTGCCCTTAGGTTTCCGCTGGACCAGCTTGTGAAAAACGTAATTTGATGAGATTTTCCCGGTCGAGCTAGGAAATGAAATTCGGAGTTGTGGTTATTTAGGATAATAATCATTCGAGGTAAATGGTCATTCAGGATGGTTCATGTCACCATGTCACAGATTTTCTATAGTATAGCCTCGAAACGTTGTTGATACTCATTTGTGTTTTAATAAATTAAGATAGAGATATTTCTAGACTTCTAAGAGAAAATTTGAAATGAATTAATTTCTCATATGACGTAAAATTATGTATCGAATTTGAAAACAAATATATTACGAAGCTCGACATTTCGATGAGTTGAACAATGGTAATATTTATTCGGAATTGTTATTTTTTTTCCTTACAACAAATTAAAGGTTGGTGAGCTCCTTGTACAAGGCTTGATCACGACAAAATCTGGACAGATTTTATTAGGATCAAAACAAGTATGCTGCAAGTTACGCATCTTGGTTTAGTTATGTATATTCATTTAATTGTGCATTATTAGTCATCTTAAAACGAATGACAGTAACCTACATAATTAGGCTGCATGAAAAAAATACGAACTTTTGAGTTTACTCCTGCCATTAGAGTCTGTGTAAAATTCTCTGCAACCGATTTAGCTGCTTTCGCCTAAGATTTTCGATTTTTTTTCCATAGTTGTTGCTTGTTGTTTATATTGAGAGAATTCTCTCTTCACGAGAGCCCAATACCGCTCGACAGGTCAAAACTCCGGGCAATTAGGTTGATTCACCACTTTCGGTATAACATGGACTCCATTCGCTTTATACCATTCCAAAATATCTTTGGCGTAGTGACAAGATGCCAAATCAGGCCAGAATAGCGAGGGAGTGTCGTGGCTGCGTAGGAATGGAGAAAACCGCTTCTTTAGGCTTTCTTGACGATATATTTCCTTGTTTACCGTTCCGGTAGTGATGAAGCTTTGGCTTGTTTGACCACAGCTGCATATTGCCTGTCAAAGCAAATATTTTTTGGGAAACTTTGCATTTTTCTTCATCTTGAAAATCTACTCTACGCTGTTCCGTTGCATGGCAGTATAATAAGACATTCCGGAAAGCTGTTTAAAGTCTTCCAGCACATGAGTTTCATCGTCCATTATCACGCAGGAAAATTACGTCAAACATTCTGTTTATTATTATGGTTTGGTACAGCTTTTACCTTGAACGAATTCATACTTTGCCGGGGTTTGGAAATATGCACGAAAGTAGAGGACATTCTTATTTTTCTAGCCACAGTACAAACCGAAAGATCTGGTCTCTTCTGCAATATTTGCTTCACCTTCGCGTCCTTCTGGTGGTTCCTGAGATCCGTTTTTGTTCCGCTCCCAGCCTTTCTGGCTGTTGTCAAACGTTTATCGAAAGATTTACAACAGTGTTTGCAGGAAAACCAAGCCATGTTGCAATTTTCTTACTGACAGATATTTATTGCGACCGCACACAATTGCTTTTGACACTTGCTCTTCTTTCGACGACATCTTCGATCTAAAAGCTTGAAGTATCAAAAAAAAAAAAAAGATTTTAAACAATGAGCAGACATACTTTCATCATTCTGCGAAATATTTCACGCGTTGATGAAGTATTTCCAGAGATATACATATATAGGGGTGTTTAGATTTTGTCGCTTATTTTTTTTATGTCAATTCAAAACAATTCATATTCAAGATTTCTATCAGAATCAAAACGAAGCCTTTTGAATAGAGAAACTAAAAAATTGAATTCAAAAGCACTGAACTAACATATAAAAGATACAATTCTGCCGCTAAAGTTTCAAATAACATCGCTTGTTGCAGAAAATAATATGTTTATTCAAAAAATGACCCGTGGTGATTTCGAATAAGTGGCGAAGAGTTTATTCACTTTATTTGTCTTTAATTACCAGTGTCTTTCGGTCTCTGCGCTGGCAAATGTCATCAACTGCCACGAAGCACAATTTTCACAACAAAAGTATGCCTTGATAGCACGCGCGCCAAGAGTTTTTTCCCCGGTTTACTTTGACTTGCATTTTATGAGATTCTTGCTCTATTCACAAACATATATAGAAGCTCTTTTTTTTTCAAGTGCTGGAGACGATGGAGTACAAACTTATATTCAGGATTGGTCTAGTATTGTGGATCCAAAGTGGGTGACTTGAAAACAAAAACGCAACAGGAATAGACAACTGTCGTGTCAGGTGAAGACTGTAGAGATCAAGCGAGAATATAAATGAATAAACTTTGTCTATTAAACTTTTCGAGAAACTGTGAAGTTTTGTGGTGCGAAATTGAAAAGAACGTCTTAGGTTTTTAAGAGTGATTAAAAAGTGATTGCGAGTATTTTTCCGGGACGTGCATTGATGCAGGCAAGTCACGAGTTTTTGTGTCGTTTGTTTAAGAAGCTTTCAAATGTTAGAAGTGCACTTGACTTCTGATTTTCAAATGGTTAACAATACACAGCCCAATTCAATATCACGTGTTAAAATTAGAAATCATCACAACCCCACTCAGCTATCTTCATGTTTAATATCTTTATCGAAGAGGTAACCGATCGCGACCTCTGTTGGCTCATGAAAGCATAATTCACAAATTTAGCTTCGTTTGGTACCGGTCCCAACTGGTGTAAAGGTTGCCAATTCACCTCCTGAGCTCCTGTGTTCTGCAAAATCCACACGGCAGCAGTATTGCAAAATCTCATCCCAAGAAAAATACGTCGTTTGGCGTTTTATGGTGCACTTTAGCTGAAGCATTCGGCAGGCAGGCATGAGAGTGGAAGAGCACAGCGCTACGTGATGCTTTCCATTTCCACGTGCTGCTAGCGTTGGTGCGATGATGCTAACATTTGGAAAGTGTATCATGGCGTGGAAAGTGTCTTCGTCACATTATCCTTCGACCGTGTTGAACTGAGCACCATCAAGAAAGAGAGTCACACACAGCCGGGTGTGAGCTAAATTGACGCTGACGTCGTTCCAGTTTTCTGCGAATCTGAAAATGAAGTGCGTTCGCTGGATCTGGATGTTATATTCCACTTTTTGGTTGACACATTCAGTTGATGTTGAACATTCGTTTTGTGACTTGAAAGGCAAGTAGAAGCGAATTGATTGTCGATTTCGGTTTCAGCTGCCAGTTCAATGTATTTGGGCGGTTTTAGTCGTTTTTGATAGTATTATCCCTTCTGCGTTGGTGACTCAGTTGAATCTTCCCTCTGTTTCCGCTTTTCAAATATTCATATTACACTAGTCTCATGTGATTTGAAATAATCATTAACTTAACGTTCATATAAAAAAAAAAACAATCACATTTGGTAGATTTTAAATAGATTAAGAAGATTCCACTTGATTTCCATTGCTCATGACTTGAATCGTAAAAAAGCTAGCTGAACATTTTGTTGTTTAACTATCCGTATCTGAGATTTATTCAAATGACGAGCATGTTTCACTCTGATATATTTATTATGAAGAAAAAAAAATCATTAAAAGGACAACCCTGAATTGTATATGCTGGTATCAACCTTCGCTAGCTGATTCAAAACCAAACCTTCATTCTCAGAAGTTCTTCATCTGTATATTATCCTAAATGCCTCAAACACTTCCTGCCTTTGACGTTTCAAGTTCTACCTTGCCTCTGACCTCTTTTTTCATTTCTCAAAAAATATGAAGTCTGCAGAGAGCTTAGAAAGTCGTCGTCATCATAACACTTTGTAAAGCAACCTTTTTGAGCATTAACTGCTCCCAAGAAGCTTACTCATTATTTCGCATCCAAACGACCAACAACTGCGTGCACACAAGTCCTTAGCAAACTCTGCAACCTTCTCAAAGTCTTATCTTCCACCAAGAGTGGCGAAAGAAGTGTGAATATTGTGTAAAACTTTGCCTTCTTACATCATCCCATGAGTGAAACGATAAGCGATAAGGGAGATGAGCGAGAATCTCTGCATGTCGTCGGTGAGGTATGCTGAAGTTGAAAAATTGTCTGCCGGTAATCTGAGCTTACAATTTGCGTTATGCGGCACACCGTCATTAGCATGGTAATGTGCTAAGTTTTACGTGACAGTTTTCTTTTATCGACTTGTTTTTGCGAAAATGTTAATGTCACACAAATATTTATGGGTGCGCATTGATAGAGGTTGAAGCCAGTGCTGCTAATCCAACGCAAGAAGCCAAGCAAAATCATATGCATTAAGGTGATGGTAAAGGGGCCATCTCTCAGTGGTTGAAGTTAAGCGTCATCGTCTATGGGCCGTGTAAAAAGGAACGGATTAGGAGTTGAAATGTTAAAGCCTGTACATCTGTTAATTGGTGGTTCATACGAATGCATAAGTTGCTATTCGCAAAGCATCTCACTCGCTCATATAGGTTTGCTGCTTTAATACATAAATTGAAAAGACAACACGCGAACATTTACAAGACATTTTCGGATTTTGGCCACCCTACTGTACATACTTGGAAATAATTAAGTTAAAACGAAACGTAATCCAGGATTGAGTAGATCAAGGAGAGTAGCCGACGATTTCAAATAAAATTAAGTGTCCCAAAACAGTGTCAATTCTCGACTGATTTCGACTGATTCTTATGTCCCACTAGGTGTGGTGAAAAGTAACCCTGACCGCCAAAATGTGATGCTACTGCAAAAAAGTTCATATTTAGGCATACACGCTAAATTTCAGTGCGATATTGCCCCAATGAGGTCTATACAAATAGAAAAGAAATGGTCAAGATGTACAACCAAAATTAAATAGCAAGATTGTAATGCAATTTCGCATGATTTGGTTTCATTTCTCGTAATGGATCGCAACTTGGCGAAAAAATACAACATTGATCGTGGGCAAAAAAGCAACACATCCATTCGCTTGGAAAAATTCAATGTGTGCGTGAGGTTGTGCAGTTGATAAGTAGTAGTAAATTCAATGGCTCACAAAAAAAAAAAAAGATTTAACCGCTTGCACACACTTGCATGGCTTTGTTTATACTATAAATAGCTTTGTGGATCATTATGGGCAAAATTGACTTTTCAGAATCATGTGGATTTCTCTAGATATGATTGCAAAAACTGCAATTGAATTTTTTGCTACAATTTCAAGTTTTGGGTGTATAAGTGTAATGCAAAATACTGTCATTGTGGCTTTCATGGTGGCCGAAACTCTACTGCCGATCAAGTCCGCAGCGGCAGGTCCTCCAATGCGTGAGCGAGCAGATGCCACAAACATTAGTACTGAGCGCACACGTCATACTTTGGATCCACACAACCTGGATCCACTTTTACACAACAGCGAACACCAAAACATTGGTTTGATGCCGGCACGAGTGCTCCAAAGCCTAGGGAGGCTCTATGGGTCGGAAATGCGGATTGGCATACTCTTTGTGGACTACCTCGAAAGGAATAAAACCATCAAGAGCGAGTATTCCTGTGCTGAAGGCCAAAATTACTACGAAACGGGCTCACATGCAGAGAAAAACAGCGTATCACAATCACGGCTGAAATCAAGGACTTACGGCTGCAATTGCTTCCCTATCCACCGTATTCATCCGATTTGGCTCGGACCCTCTCGGATTATTATCTGTTCTCAAACCTCAAAAGATGGCTCATCAATAAAAAATTCAGCTCACGCGAGGAAATCATCGACGCCGCGGAGTAGTATTCTGCAGACCTTCTTCTTCATAGAGTGTGTATCAGTTAGTGAATTACTACCTATTGCTTCATGATACGATTTGTTGCCGTCGCGTGCAAATGCCTGCGCTAAAACGACGCGAAAACGCAAATGTGCCGAAGAAGCCGATGTTAGAAGAGGTTCACCAGTTTGTTAGTGCAACGTTGGGTCTGAAGCGAGAGGAAGTGATGAGGATGAAATACAGCTGCAACCTCAGAATCACTTTCATCAAGACCTCTAGTCTGGAAGTGAAGATAGTCGCGAAGACTTACAAGCTTCACTTGGAGATGGAAGGTGAGGCGGTCAAAGAGAACATTTTCAACCTCTCTGAAGATGTAACAAACGACAAATACCTAAATTTTTCGGTGCGTATGGGGAGGTGCTCTCTATCCAAGAGAAGTTGTCGGACGAAAAACATCTATTCGCCGGTCTTTCGTTCCGGTCTTTGCATCGCACGCACGATCATCAGGAAAAACATTGCTTCATACGTCACGATCGACTCAGAGATGACTCATGTTGCGGTCAGCAACAGAATTGCAAATACTCGTCTCGTGTGTTCAGAACTCTTTTGGAGAACCGTTCCAGTATCCCAGGCCATAACGCTGTCAGAGCAATGGAAAGATGAGCCACCTAACCGAACATCCGTAACCACGTGGGCATTGATAACGGCATAACAAGAGTCGGAGATGAGGCGACGGTGACGAATGACGAAGTCATTACGATAGCAAAGTCGCTAGAGGTGAACAAAGCGCCAGGACCGGATGGTATTCCGAAGCTGGCCATAAAGACGGCTATCTTGCTGGCTCCCGAAAGTTACAGGGTGGTGTAGCAAAGATTTCTGATTAAGTGCATGTTTCCAGACACCTGTTAAATTCAAACCCTAGAGTTGCTACCAAAGACAGAGAAGCCACCAGGGGATCCATCGGAATAAAGACCTATATGTCTGTTGGATACAGTATGTAAGGTGCTCGAGAGGGTAATCCTCAACAGGCTGACAAAATACACGGATGGTGTAGGCGCTCTGTCTAACAATCAGTTGGGCTTCCATAAAGGGAAGTCGACGGTGGATGCCATTCTGCCCGTCACCAAGACGGCTGAAATGGAAATCCAGCGCAAGAGGCGAGGAGTCCGCTACTGTGCAGTGGTCACCCTTGTTATTAGAAATACGTTCAATAGCGCCAGTTAGGTGGCCTGTTGGGTGCTTTCAGGTTCCTGGGTACCTGTACAAGATTCTGGGAAATTATTTACAGATTCGCGTACTGGTGTGCAATACAGAGGTAGGCCAGAAACGTTTGAAAATCATTCGATGGTAATCAAAAATAATAATTGCTAACCGTAAATCTCGCTTTCTTCAGCTTTCTTCGCAGCTGGCAACAAGACAAGCGTTCTTCGGAAATTGATTCCTTAGTTTTACAATTTGTGATTTGTTTCAACTTGCCAACTTCTTTTGAAATATTACGCTAGGTATAGCAAAAGATAGATAGCTTATAACAAGCGTTTGAATTTAGAGTGTAGTAGTTGCCACGTTTCTCACTAAAGGCGCCTCATGCACAAGAAAGAGGTCACCTGAAAAAATCTGGAGTGACTTATGTTCTTAATATAGTACCCATATTTGAAAAAATCCCAATTTTTCTGTGAGAAATGTAGCTCGCAAAGTTGGGAAGTCAAAATAATACGTACAAAAAGTAAAGCAGAACCAAGGACTCAAGGCGAAAAAGGTGCCCGACCCCACAAAATTTCACTGCAAAAACTCGTGCTAAGGAGTTTTACACCGTTTTTGCACCAACATTTTCTTGTATCATAATGGACGACGAAACATACGTACTCGAAGCCTTTAAGGTCTTAACCTTTAAAAATATGTCGTCATTAATTATAGACTTGAAATGCTTAGGAACGCAAGCTAATACAACAACATCACGATAATTTTTAATATTAGATTTTCTCTCACTTTGAAAAAGTTTGATTGAGAACGATTCATTCCAAATAAAATACTGGAGCCCAATGATGAGTTGTACAGCCAAAAATGTTTAGCTAACAAATTGGAAAAAAATTAAAAATAAAACAGGTAACCGAAGTAACCAACAGTTCTGATTAAATCAAAGGATTATGATTAGAATATGATTCAGCATACTTTTTTAAGTAACTAGCTGACCCCGGTGCAAGCGTTGCTACGCCTGCAACAATGGTTGTTTTTTTAAAGAGTTTTTTTTAGGGGTTCAAGCTTCTATCAGAACATTTTTCTTACCCGAGAAATACACAGTTTGTGTTTCTGGATAATACTCATGTTTGGTTGAAATTTGTGTTTGGAATCTCCATAGAAACATTTCATGTATTCAAAAAACTCCGGACGCCAATTTTGGTTCAATTTGCTTGATTTGTTCTCAAGCTATGTAGAAATTTGGGTTTCATTTTTTTTTAAAACACCTCCCCCCTTCCAGAAAAGGGAAGGGGTTTCAACCATAAGAACTTTCCCCAGCCCCGAAAACCCGTGCATACAAATTTTCACGCCGATCGGTAAGACAGATAGATTTTAATGTATGTATGTATGTATGTATGTATGGTAGCCACCATCCCCTCTAGCCCTTGGCTTGGATGCAGCTCCACTTAACAGCAAGATCAAATTGGGCCACCGATCTGAATTCGCACTATCGCTGTATGAAGGGCCAAAAACGGAGGGGTGGACCCGTAAGCAGAGACACTTACACGAAATCCACGGGAAATTAAGAATCTCCTTCCAACGATATGATCCAACAAATCGAATAAAACAATTCGCAATACTCATTAAGCTTTCCACAGGATGGCTTGTTAAGAAGGGCGCGTCACTCTCCCTGAAACTGTTGGAGTAGAACTCGCAGCACCACACTCGAATCGGTAGGATAAGAAATGATACTGTTTGTTCCCTCCTAGACTCATACAGATCTATATATACATCCATTGCTACTTTCGAGAAGGCCACTCCGACGGTGCTAGATAACAGCTGAAAATTGATCCCCATTCTTACTGCTGCTTCTACCAGAAGATGATCATCCTATAACCGCAAGACCTCCTCTCCTAAACTGTATGGTACCTGAGAGAAATTTACCTTTCTGGCGTAATACATGTAATGAAATATACAGAATTAGGCTATGAATAAACAATGTCCTATAAGATAAAATATATAGTGAGGGTATATTGTAATATGAATTGAAAATTACATGTGTGCCGACTGCTGTTTTGTTGCAATTGTAGACAAACTTGCGCATCCATTATGAACCAGAAAATTTAGGCAATGTATGACCGCCATGAAAAAAAAAAGAATTTTAAATTTTAAATTATTTTGTAATACCTGACGACCTGGAAGACCTGAAAGATATGAGAATGGAAAATTATGATATGATGTACCGGTCGCACCCCCTCACTTCGCTATTGTCGGATTGACAACATTGCCCAGGCTACGCCAACCAGCGTCTCCATGTTTCAGCTGGCAGTCTTTTGTGATCATATGACTCGTGGAGGCGTGAGGTAGGAACTTGTGAGGACCAGAGGTCGGTCGCACCCTCCTGCCAAGTTGTCAACTCACCATTTGAAGCCCGGTAAGACAGACAGATTTTAATATATATAAAAACCACATGCCAAATGTTAATTCATTTGCTTGAATAGTTGTCAAGTTATGCATAAATTTGTGTTTCATTTGTATGAAGGCCCTCCCCCCCCCCAACTTCAACAGGGGAAGGAGTCTTGAACTACCATAGAAACATTTCTTGCCTCCACATACCTCCACATTCCAAATTTGGTTTAATTTGCTTGATTTGTATGGAAGCCCCTTCTCCCTTCCAGAAGGCGAAGAAGTCCAAACCACCTTAGAAACATTTATCTTTTTCCGAAACCTCCACATGCCAAATTTGCTTTATTAGCTCTCAAGTTATGCAGAAATTTGTGTTCTATTTGTTTGAGAGCAAAAAACAAAAGACCATTGTTGTGTTTTGAAATGATGGTCGAGTTCAGTTGATGATTTTTTCCAAATTAGTTTTTTTTCCGTACAGGGTGTCTAACAATAGGTATCACTAAAACAAAATGGGATTACAGCAAAACAAATCAACCAAATCATAGCAGTTATTTTTCATTTGAAAGATACATGTTACAGAAATAAACCATATTAATCCAATTTTAATCTCTCGCCCTTTTCCTTGATAACTTTGCGCAAATGCTTTGTAAACCCATCGCAGCTGGCGCACACGATTTCCTGAGGAATTTAGTCTCAAATATCAACCAAATGTTTCTTGATTCGATCTTAAGTAAACCCTTTCGTAGGGCCTATATGTTGAAGCAAATAACCCCAAACAAAGTAGTAAAGTGGGTTGAGATCCGGTGAAGATGCAGGTCCTTCTTCACTTGCGATGAATTCGGGCAAATTTTCAGCACACTACGCTTGTGTCTTCTTTGCCTTTTTAGCTGCAGTTGAGTCCTGTTGGAATCAGCGTTGAAGCAAAACCTGCTCAATGTAATATTTAGTGTTGATTTTTACGTTAGGGACTATGAAGAGAAGAGGAAGTTTTCCTTTTTGTGAAACAACGCCCTATGCAATGATTTTCAATACATTTTGATTGCGGTCTACAGCTAGTTTATCTTTTGGAATATTGGCATGACTTTTGCCATACATACGATCATTTTATTGATTATGTCTGTCCTGTAGGAGGAAGAGCTTTTCATCCGAAAATAAAATCTCGCAGTCATCGTGCCGAACCAAAAGATATCTGCTTCTTTGGACCCCCTGGCTTGCTTTTGACGTTCCGTCAACCCGTCAACCCGTTGTTTCTTGTACGGCTTCTAATCCAGATCATGTCTGATTAGAAGCCTGTTCATTGAAGCAGGGGGCATTTGAAATTGTTCGCCCAATTTACGGCCATATACGGCCGGATTACGTCTTATTCACTCCCTCACACACTTGATCATTTTCTTCGTTCTGGCAGTTCGTCTGGCACCTCATTTGTGTTGAATATGGACATTTCCTGTTTCTTTGAACCGTTTCAAGGTACGAAAATGAATCGTTTTCTTACGCTATTGAATATGTGACATGGTCTAAGCTTTTGCAAATGTTATTTTATACTTGCTCCCATATGGCTTCCATGGTAGCTGATAAATATAAACAAACGGAATCGCTTATTTATCTTCAGTGATACGCTATCAAAAGAATACACACAAAACGGGGATTATCAATTCCGCTATTTAAATTACCCAGCGGAAATAAACAAGACTGAAAAAAGGTGACACCTATTGTGAGACACACTGTATAATCTTATTTGCACCTAAAAGCATCTGGTTAGTTCATCTAGAACTCAATCTGAACTACAAATTGATTAATTTTACCTTGTTGAGTGACAGTTTCCTTTTTTTCCGCATCCTATTGAGCTAACAGTTCTTATGATGGTAATAAAATCAGCAGATCTTTTTTATTGTTTTTGAAATATCATTTTTTTTAAATATAACAAAGTGCACTTCCAGTGAGTTTTAACTCTTTTAAGGAAGTGCGAAATGTAGCTTAAACCTAGAGCTTAAGAATTGACAGGAAACATGGTTGATTATTTAAATCATAAGGGTATAAATAACCGATAGTTGTACATGGGTGACAGAAACTGATGAATAGTCCTTCTGGAGTTCACACAGCGACGATGAATACCCTGACTGAAGGTTGATGTTCATAAGACCGGTGTCCGGCATTTTTTGTATGGCTGACAAAGATTTGATGGGCAGCTCGTTGTTCGGGTATCCACATAGTGATGACGGAGTGTAGTGATTGTTGCAAAGCTGGAAGGCTTGAAGAACTTCATGGCGCAGTACCATTGGTGGCTTCGGCCAGACATATACAGCTCTATCTTACCTAACAGAAGGCTGGCTTTGGCCAGACCGAAGTCCAGAATCTTTGGTGTGGCTGTCAAGAAACTAATTAACAGCTTGTAGTTTCGGAACCCATACAGCGATGACGGAGTGTTGTGAGAGTTGCAGAGTTGGTAGAGAGCTGGTTTTCACCAGACTGAGGTCCAAAACCTCTGATCCAGATGACGGGGAGCTGATGAACAGCTCTGCGTACCGAAACTCACGTAGCGATAACGGAGTGTGGTTAAGGTTGCAGAGCTGATAGGACGCTGATTTTCGCCAGATCAAAGTCCAATACTCTTGGCTTTACAAACGGATGAGCAGCTCGGCGTTTTGGAATCCACGGAGTGTGGTAAAGGTTGCAAAGCTGACAGAAGGCTGCCTATGGCCAGAATCATTGCGTGCTTGACGAGGAGCTGTTGAACAGCTCGTCGTTTCGGAAACCATAAAGCGATGACGGAGTGACAAAATAAAAAAAAAACCCTTGGTATGGCCTGGCATCTTTTATGGAAGATACCTGGAGATTTGATCCTTCAGGTATTTTTTTAGAATTTTCTTGAACATGAATGGTCAAGAACATTTTTACGTCTTGGTGGAAGTTCGTTGTACAGTTTGCTGCCAATATACACAAATTTTCTTCTGCCATACTCGGTGTATGGCCTCGTTATGCTCGATTCCGAATAGTTCTCGTTAGTAAGATGTTATGGTGCGTTGAATTATCCATTAGGATTTTTTCAACTAACAAAAGGATTTGCTGTTCACGGAGCGCTCTAATCGGCATGATAGAGGCGTTAGCTTCTTTATAGAGTTCCACCGTAGGATGTAAGTGTGGCTTTCCAAATATAGTCTTCAAGCATCTATTCCGAATGACCTGCAGTTCTTTCAAATGCGAACTACTGGCCATACCCCAGATGGATACTAGGTATTGCAGACGAGAGTGGAAGAGCGAGAAGTACAGTTTCAAGAGCCAGGCTCGTGGAACAAAGGCTGATATCTTCCTCGAAACTCCACTTATTGAGCTAAGTTTACTTTTGAGAGTTTGACCTGTGTGGACC
Organism: Aedes japonicus; assembly: GCA_034211315.2. Taxonomy (NCBI): domain Eukaryota; kingdom Metazoa; phylum Arthropoda; class Insecta; order Diptera; family Culicidae; genus Aedes; species Aedes japonicus. The sequence goes on from JASCZW010001990.1 coordinate 72,034, forward strand.
ATTTCATACTGGAATGTACCCAACAAACATCGGTGGTGATTAGTCGCTTATTGAAACAAATCGGGAGAAGTTATTCAGCTAATTTTTTTGAAGTTCAAAGCAAGTTCTCAACTAACAAATAGGAACGTAAAAGGTGAGTTTAATAGCAACAGTAAATGTTTCTCAAACTTTCAAGTTGCTTTTATTGTTAATGACCACTTTAAAGAAAATTAGGTCCTGCCTGAACGAAAAGTGTCTTTTTATTCAGCAAACAAGGTTTCATGGAACTAAATATCAACTAAATGTGAACTTCAGAGTTCTCACCTCAATTAAAATTTGAACTTTTGGTTGTTTGGGTCAGCCATCAGTCCTTGCCCCCAAATTCTTAGCATTTGGGTTCTCTTTAGCAAACTTAAACAAAAGTTTATGTATTTGATATTATTCTCTGCATGTATGTTGTGCTCTTTATATATATTTTTTTCATTTCCTCATTCAGTTGATGACATATTGAAAGATAAGTTGAAATTTTTTCGTTTGTTTCATTCTTTTTGAATGCTTGATTAGCTTTTTGCGTTCTTTTTCAAAGATTATAAATTCCATATGCCGGATCTTAACTAAGTATTTTGCAACCTAAACTAAATAAATACACTTAATCTACGAGGAATACCTCTTGTTTGAATACTTATTTATTTTTGTTAATGAGATTCTCAGCTTCAGCTCCGGATGAGATTACGAAAGTAAGCTGGATTGTATAAACAAAAGAATCCACTAAACGCAAAAAAAAAAAATGTTTAGGAAACCAAATCAACACGCCAAGAAGATGACAGGGAAATGCTATTCGTTAATTGAAATCTTTATCAGCACAATTCGACGGTACAACCAATGAGGTTGAGCTAGGTTATATTCGCTGTATTGAATACATCTTGTCCTGCTGCTAGAAATCTAGAAGCGGGAAATTTCATTAATTAGATACTTCGCCAGTTCACGGTTAATCTTTTCATCTGTCCGGGAAATGTTCCTCTGTAACAAATGGCATCACTAAATCTTGACAGAAATAGGTAACCAGAGTCGCTTTGAGTGTAATTAAAAATCAACCAGGGAGAAAATCCGCTAGATAAATTTCCCAGATGTTTTCCTCGCATCGTGAAACCTAGGGTCTTATGGCAATCTAGAACCCATTCCGAAATTAAAATCTCATTCAGTATTCCTGTTGGCTTCCTGTCTTCACCGTCATCAATTGCCTTCTGTTCAAAGAGTTCTCCGGCGGTGCTTTTCCTTTTTGGCTTCGACGGAAATAAATTACACTTTTCGTTAGAAAACGTGCAGTGACGCAAGCAGAGGCGACAAATAATGAAATAATTACGATAACAGCGAACGAAATGAAATTCAATAATAGGATTAAATTTGCCAGCTCTCTTTCCACCATTTGTTTGACATGTTTTCAGACACGAAGGTTGAGAGCAGCGGTACAGAAATACTTGAGAATTTAGCTGAAATTTATTTAGGCCGCTCGTTCGGGGAAGTCTGTTTTTCCAAACATTGTACAACGAGCAGAGCATACATCTCAATTTGGAGCCATCCCATTGCATTTTTTCATAATTCATTTTTGTACTTATGCAAAAATTCACTCTAGTCGTTGATAATAATGATAATCATGGGACGTGTTTCACCGCGTAGATATTTGCTCTTTCCATTTGGCGAACATTGCTCCGCGCTGCACGAGCGCAGAAAACTGAAAAAGAATGTCGGCTGCGTTATTCCGGGGAAAATTTCTATAACTGAGTGAGTGCTGGCTTCTTTTTATGGAATTTGTCCATTGACAAGACGCTCCAAGAATTCCATCCAACCATCCGAGCGCCACTGTCGGCGGAATAAAGTCATTTCTATTTCTTACTGAACGGAATACAAAGGGAGGAACGTTGAAAACTCCCCGAGAAGCGAAGGATAAACTGCTTTCGACTGCTGGAGGAGCGATTTGGAATGAAAAGAAAAGGAAAAATGCTAGCAATTTATTCCCACACTCAATCCATTTCGCCCATCAGCAATGGATGAAGCTTTTCCTAACCTTCCATATCCTGATATCCATTCGCCACCAACAGAGAGCAAATGGTAGTATGTACATAACAGTGAGGTAGGGTGAGAAAAGCCTTAACCTGTTAGGGATCGTGAGAATTTTCTTCTTTGTTGTCCAATCGCCTGTTGCTCGGAAAATGGTGAAAGACATTGTTTTCTGTTGGCTGCCGGAGAATGAGGGATGATTGTTGGTTCTAATTATATTTCTTCAAAAGTTAAAGGGACCTCAAGAGGAAACGGTTAAGAATATGTACAATGTTGTGAGAGGCAACCTCACCACTTCAGAAACACAGAATAGAGAACAATAAACAACTGTTAACTACACACCTTGCTGCGCTGCCATTGGAAAACAATAAGAAAAATGAGAGCGTTTTTCGAAGATTGATTGAGATTTGAGCCTACATAAATGGGAGTAGGGGACACAAACCGCCTGCTGTGGTGGCCATTTCTGGATTCTGGGTTGAGTTTGCTGACACTGACTGAGACATTTTCGTTTACTATCATTATAAGCATAACTGTTTCATGTGCCATGATGATAGGGAATAACGGCAGTTCATTCTTAATGTGAAACTAATCCCACCCTAGATCCGCCCTGAGAGCTGTCAAAACGTTTTTACATTCGATAGGGTCCGATAAGGTCCACCCGTGGTTCGACTACTGATTGTATCAAAAATAAACTGGCAACGCTTATGATGCACTAACACACACGCGCGCCTAAATATCGGTATGAGCGTACCTACATTCAACGTGTTCATCTGTAATTGCTTGATCAGCTCCTGAACTTTCGGTAAACAGTGAACTACTAAAGCCCGATTCAAAGTAAATTTGGACGCATAATTAAAGAATTAAACAACATACACGGTTGACCAAAACGTCAAACAAAAGGGTATTTATTGAGCTTAAAACGATTTATAATAAGTTATTACATTTTACCGTTTCGAACGAACTTTCGCACTTTACTTGTGATCGATGCCATCATGATCTGCACAGTCACTGGTGACACTGTACTGGCAAACTCATTCCAATTTAAACAATATTTTTCGATCGGTCTGAACTCAGGGCGATTCGGAGATTTATCTCTTTGGTGACGAAATTAACATAGCTTGCAGCATACCATTCTAGTACCTCTTTGGAGTAGTGGTAGCTGGCTAGATCCGGCTCTGACATAACGCTGATCTGAAATCTGGGTAAAATCCTTGGTCTTAAGGCCACAACTGCAGATTCCTTGACAAATCATTAGTTTCCGAGCGAACTTATCAACAAAAACAAATTTATACCTGTAAGGGACATCCCGACGACCAGTTGCTAGGTAAAATTTTCGTCCGGGGATTTGTTTATAATCCATTTTGATATATGTTTCGTCATCCATTAAAATACAATCATCAAATTTCGTCAAAACTCGTTCTAAAAGTAATCGTGCTCGCTGTTTGGCCACTAAATTTTGTTGCATGGAGCGATTTGAATGTTTACTGGCACAGAAAGACTTATATCCTTCTCTTGAAAGGATGTTACGCAAGGTGGAAAAGTTGGAATCGTATTTTTTTCCAAATCACGGAGACACCTGGGTTGCTTTTCACGAACCTCAATTCCTTTCTCTTTAGCTCTTTGTCCCTAGTGCCAGTTTTATGATAGATGCGCTGTGCTCTATCCACACTCAGAGTATCCTTGTAACGTTTGATTACAAGACACACCGTTGACTTTGTGAATTTTAACACTTTTGATATTTTTGAGGCAGACCACGAAGGATTCTCTAGATGTTTGTGCACAATTAAGTTTCTTTTCTCAAGTTCCAAGATCAATAATTTCGAGATGCGTTGATCAATCGAGAAAAACTTTTCACCATTTTCTTGCCAATAAAACATCAATAAACGCCTGTCAAACGTTTTTTATTGCAACCACAAGGAACGTGGTGGTGTATTAAAATGTGCGTCCAGATTTACTTTGAATCGAGCTTTAAGAAACTACTAAAATCGTTTTTGTTTTCATTCACATCTTAAATTATAATTTTATGTATCTTAGCCCCTTAGGCTCTTCAGCTTTGTTAAATGTGTTTAATGTGTTTTCTGTGTTTGCTGTGTTTTATGTTTTAATCAATTTTTACGATCATGCCCAAAGGGCATTAAGATTTGATAAACTTCTTTACTCACAACACTAACTACAACTTGAAAAGCCTTAAGAGTGGGAAACTAGATTCCGGATGATCTGGTGAATTGATGTCAGGCAGCGTACTCTGAACCGATTGATAGACTCACCGAATCGCTCGTCGAGTAACTTTATCTCGGTCAGACGGTGGACCTCAGTTTTTCTTGTCCTCGGAGGGGTGTTAAGGATCATCCTGATGAACTTATTCTGAACACGCTGAAGCATCAGGTGATGCGTTTTTGCGCAAATCTTCCAGACTGGCATACCGTGATCGATGACCGGAAGTATGATTTGCTTGTAAACAACAAGCTTGTTTTTCATGGATGATGTAGACCTTCTGTTGATCAATGGGTACAGTAGGTCTAACAGAATGTTACACTTTGAGACAGTTTTGTCAATCTGCTCCCTGAAAATCAGCTGGCTGTCTAGGGAAACGCCCAGGTATACAGCTGAATTGGACTATTCCTCCGTTGTGTTGTTCAGTCTTATTTTAAAATCATCAGGCGGAACAAGTTTGGGACAGTCGAAGTGTGGGATCACTGCGTTGATACAGATTTTACATTCAGTGAAGTATTCTGAAAGAACATTGAAGTTTCGTTACATTTTGGCGGTAAGCGCTCTTGTTACCCTACCATTGTGGAGGACTGCGGTACCATCGGCGAACATTGACAGAGATCCATTTTCAGAGAGTGGGAGTATGTCCGAGGTGAAAAAGTTGAACAGAAGTGGACCTATTATACTTCCCTGCGGAATGCCGGTGAAGATCTCATGCACATCGGAAACTGCACCATGCTGCAAAACACGGAATGTCCTGTCCGACAAATAATTTTTAATTATCTTCACCAGGAAAATGGGAAGATTGTATCGTTTTAGCTTGTACCCAGGCCATCGTGCCACACGTTATCAAAGGCCTTCTCGATGTCGAGAAGTGCCATAGCAGATGATTTTGCTTCAGACTTGTTCCGTCTGAGGATGTTAATAACTCGATTAAGTTGGTGAATTGTTGAACGACCACGAATTGTTCGTCGAGCAGAATGTGAGGCTCTTCAGCAGATGAGAGAAGTCGACGGAAGATCACTTTCTCAAACAATTTTTATAATTATGTGAGAGGTCTGATAGGTCTATAACTGATGGGAGGGGAAGGATCTTTCCCAGGTTTCATAATGGGGATGATGTTTGCACTTCCAACATGAAGGGAAGTAGCTAAATCACCGGCATTTGATGAAGATCAACGCCAGATGAGCGTAGAACTGAGGTCTAAATTTCTTGAGCTCCAAGTTCATGATTTCATCGAAACCTGGGGCCTTTATGCCCTTAGACGTTTTCATATAGGTCAACAATTTGTCAGCTTGGATCTGCAACTCTTCTGAGAAGTCGTTGAGATATTGATTGATGTTGTCTCGCTAACGGCAGCTTCGTGTTGACTGACGATGTTATGTTCGAGATATGTTCGAATCTAGTGGGATAAACGGTGGAATAGGCCTTGGTTTAGATTTCAATATTTTTGTCAGCTTCCAAAACGGCCTTGCACAATCTGGGAGAGAACGGATCTTGTCGGAAAAATCGTTATTTCTGTGATTCACCATTCTGGCCATAATAATGTTTGTCATCCGATTGCAGTGACTGGTAGGCAGACCAGTTCGCTGGCATTGCCTTCGGGTGACGTTGTGCAATTGGATCAGTTCTTTGGTGGGTCTATCGAGGGTATAGAGTTGCTCATCTGATCAATCACTGGGACAAGTTGCTCCCGGGCCTGGGAGATCGCTTGCTCGATGTTCTGTAGCTGCCGATCGATGTCATCAGTTGCCTTGAGGTGCATGTAGAGATCGATGTTGTTGTCAACGTGTTGTCGGAACCTCTTCCATGTGGGGCGATGGCAGCTCCGTCTGGTGATTCGATACCGGTTGACCGAGGAGCCAACTTCGGCCACCCCTGGATAGTGGTCCAAGCTGAGCTCCTGTTGGACGACTGGTGGATGTTGTTTCCCATGTTGGTGTGGAAGATGTCGATTGTTAAGTGGGCCCCGGATCTGCACAACCGGGTGGGAGTATCTGGGCCCAGGATGTTGGGTCACCCCTTTCTCAGGTCCTCCTGTAGAATGATGCCATTTCAGTTGAGCTGGGTGTTTCTCCAGGTTTCGTTTTTCGCATTTAGGTCACCGGCGATGATAAACTACCCCTGCCCCCGAGTTTATGGTAAAATGATGATGCGGATGTCGTTTCGTAGCTCCGTTGTTGTTCCGTTGGTGGTGCTGGCTTGCTTGGGACACGGATTGGAACGGCAGATTCAACCTCTACTCCGATAGATTCGGTAAACCGCAGCTGGAAGGTCGGAACCATGTGGCAGCTGATGTTGTTGAGCAGGGAAATCGCAACTTCTCATCCATTAGAACCACAACGATCAATTCGCACAAACCAGTAGCCTGGGATGGTGATGCTATATTCAGGCTTGAGGTACGTCTCCGTGACGATGGCGATGTCGATATCGTTCCTGTTAAGGAAGTCACCGAGCTCGATGATTTTGTTCCGGATGGAACAAGCATGCCGATATTCTTATACGGTCCATGTTTGAACAGGAACTTCATGTTCACGGATGTGGTGGCTTTGAGATGTTCTTCCTTTGACCGGCAGAAACTTAGTTGTCTGTAGTGTTCTTAAATGAACTCAACCATTTGCTTCGAGTCGTAGAGCTGTCCATCGGCCGGTAGTTGAGTGGAGATACTTCAACCCGGAGTGCACCAACCTGGAGGAAGAGCCGATGAGGGGGTGAAGGCGGCTACCGTTAATCGTTGCTGTGCGGAGGCTGATGGGCGGTTAGCATGGTGGTGATTTAATTGCAAGGGCCGGTAGATTTGGCACACCTTCGAGGTGGTGGACGACGTTGACCAGGTCGGAACTTGGTGGACGCCTGCTTGCCGATTGCCAGACCTTCAGCGGCTTGTTTCCAAAAGCATCGTGCGTATGAAACAGGTATCGTTTTGCGACTAACTTTTGCATTAAAAATAAGGACTTTCATCGGATGGTGATAAAAACAACAGCTAAGACAGATAATTGCATTTGATAAATTTCCAATAGAAGGTAATTATTTAAGCTTACTTGCAAAACAATTGTACGCCCTTGCGAGTGGTCTTCCGGCAGTTAACCGGAACATTCGCCATGGCGGACGAAAACATGCGTTTTGGCATGTTTTTGAGTTCTTTCTTCTTTTTAGTGGCGAACCAGCCCAGGAGGCTGAAAGCCACTATAATAAAGAAGTAAAAAAAAAAGTTCTTTCTTCGTTTTATTTATCAATTCCTCCTCGGTTCCCGTGACGAAATTGTAGGAGTAGATCTTACGTTTCAGGTTGGCCCAGAAATTCTCGATGGGACGCAGCTGGGGGACGTTCGGCGGGTTCGCTGACTTGGGTACCACATCGATATTCAGCCACTCCATCTCTTCCAACGATCGCTTCGAGTAGTGGGCCGACGCCAGATCCGGCCAGAACACCGCGTCTTCACCCTTATGATATTCCTTGATGAATGACACAACTTCGGGCAGGCATTTCGTACTATAAATTTCCCCGTTCATGGCCAGTCCGGAGCGAAAGAAGAGCGGCTTTGACATCCCCCTCTCGCTGATTATCAGCCACAGCAGCACCTTCTTGGGGAACTTTGTTTGTGAAATGAACTTCACGTCGGAGCTCACTTCCTTCGTGGGAGAAGTAAAATACGAAGTGCCCTGCCAGTCGTTGCCATCCAGGGTGAGATAGGACTCGTCGTCCATCACCACCGCCACGTTGCGATTCACCGGGAAAATCGAGTTGACCATCTTATTCAGCCGCTGCCGCTGCGTCATATTCTGCAGCTGCAGCGATGTAGCCACTTTTCCCTCGGTCTTCCTCTTCAGCATACTTTGGAGCTTCTTGTCGCTCAGGGTCGTCGGCCGTCCAGAACCGGTATTTTTTTCGATGCACTGATTGTTGTCTAATAGTGCCAAGATGTTGTAGATGCCGGAGCGAGCGTATCCGGCGTCCACAAATTGCCGCACGATGTCCGGTTCGACGCAGTGGGGTGCCGTTCTTTGAACGCGTACACTTTTCTTAAATGCAAACTTTACCGGCCCCACTCGACAATGACGTTGAAGGGGGCTCGTGTTTTCATCAATACCGCCATCTTAATGGAATGCTTCTCCAGGTGGACTAGATAGAGTTGGTCCTGATGATTTCCCTGTTGCTGTCGTCTGGTGGGGAACACCTACACTGGTTTTAGAGCGGCCGCTTGCAGCTCATCGATTATTTCCTCCGGAATAAATTCCGTAAGGCCACGCATAATCACCTTCAGCGGCTTGTTTCCGGGTGCATCGTGCGTATAAAACTCGTATCGCTTTGCGCCTAGGTGAGCTCTAACAGCAAGAAAACTCCTGCTACATAGATTTTATCAATTCGGGTTTGTGTATAAACATACACATTTTAATATTCAATAACTACATTAGACCAAAGTTGGGACCATATGAATAAATGTATCTCTAGAATTGTACCCTGGTTTTCTTTCAAAATCATTGTTCATATTTTTATGTGAATAGTTTATCTATTACGTGTTACTATGTTCTCTACGTGTAGAATGCATCACTAAGCATATCGCTTCAATTTTGCCAAATTTAGGTCATATGAAGATCATGAAGATAATTTGTTCAGCTTAACTAGTGAAACCATTGTGGCTAAACAGTTAATAAAATCGAAAATATTACTATAAATTGATGATTAGTGTTTCAACTGCTTCAAAATAAATCGATCATCATAAATAATGCCGATTATCGCTAGGTTTATGACCTGTTTGATACATAAGGCTTTGTGCACAAATTACGTAACGCATGATGGGGGCAGAGGGGGGTTGAGCAACCGTTACTTATTGTGACATATGGGGTAGGGGGGGGGGGGGGTTAAAATCGTTACGTAACAATATAACCAATTTGAATATAAATCAAAAGTGATAACCAATTGAAAATCAATAAAATTTCCTGTGTGCCAGGCAAAGTAGCAAAGGGTTAATTTATACTAGTTAAGAACCATGTTTGAATTTTTTTTGCGAAAACCCCACTTTCAATACGTTAAATGAAAGTTTTAAATCCATATTTTGAAGAAAAAAAATCAAAACTGAGCCAAAGCTTTGTTTTAATATTATTAATCACGTTTGCCATAACTGGAACACTGCACCAATTATCGCCATAGTTTTAAATTTTGGTTCCTTTGATGGCCAATCGTATGTATTCCTTATAGGAGTCACTTATAGTCCTAAGGAGTGGCCATAATAGAAACACATTTATGGCCAAATGGTGCAAGAAAGCTGACATTTTAAGGAAAATGGAAGTATTTTTTTTAATTTCAGACCAAATTCAAAAGCTTCGATAAATGGAGACGTAGTATTTAAATGTGATCTTCTGAACGAAAGGTATCTTATGACGATTTGTATCACCAAATGGCGCAATTGTCCATAAACGGTTCATCTACATGCCGAGAAATGTATTGTTCTGTAGAAATTCAACAAATTTTATAATTGTTGTGAAATTTTGTTTAATTTGTTGTTGATTTTTGAATCTACAAAATTATTTTGATAATTAATTAACAATATTGGATTGGATAAGAAATTTTGTTTGCGATGATATATCATTGCATTATACTAAAACAATGTGTGGTTTGATTGAATACACAGGAAATGTCGATTCTAATCATTGCGTTCATTACCCAATATTCCCCTGCGTGTAGCCTACATCAAATGCACTTGTTACTGCCCCTTTTGTTCTAGGTTTTTGCCGTCACGAATTAGTCGTACACAGCATTAATTCATGCACTGCACGGATCAAAAGGAAAACTCTGGTTAGTATATTTAAAAAAATTTAATAATAATTAGATTATCATAATTGCAATAGGTTCATATTATGCATTGCATAAAATACTGTTGCAATCTTTTAACTAGATTTAAGTGATATGAATAAAACTTTTTTTTTTGTGATACTTTAAATAATTGAAAGACATTTGAGTAAACCTGTTGAACTAATATTTGTAACAGTTTAAAAAACATCCAGTAACCTGAATAAATGCAGTACAATTAGTGCAATGTTTTTCATAATCTTTAGCTTTAAGTTACTTAAATGACATTAATGGACTGATGTTTGCAATCTTAACTAATTTTAAGTTACCCAGATGAGATTTAAACATTAAAACCACCGCAATTACAGTTTTTTATGACTTTATAACTATTGAGAAGTGGGGGGGGGGGGGATCCGTCAGCGTTACGTTATTAAAAGGGGGAGTCTAATCACGCGTTACTTATTGTTACATAGGGGGGAGAGGGGGTCTAAAATCCCGTTTTTCTGCGTTACGTAATTTGTGCACAAAGCCTAAGCCGAATGAATGAGCTAGGCTAACATTATATCTCGCTACCCTATCTGCTGTGAAAACTGCAATTCCTATTTCAAAAATATTGACGACGACAGCTACCGTAGTAAACTTCGTGCCGTATCTTCTTGAGAAATGTTGACAACTTAGATGAAAGCTCATACCCGCGAGGCTACCATATATGAGTATGTATATTTAAAACAGCAGGCTATGCCAGACTCAACAAATCAAGCTCAATACATTTGGAATCATGCCACCACTTTTTTTTTTTCTAAAAACCATCCCGGCAGCAATCACAAAAACATATTCCCTTCTGCAAATCAACAGCGTCTGTAATAGGAAAATACAAGCCTGTCGGGATTCAATGCGTTGGAACTGTCTGTGAACCATTCGTTTGAAATACTTCCCTTACTTCTTCCTCTTTGAATCGCTTTTCGTCCTTACAAAAATATATATTTCCCCAGAAAAGACACATGTATTCTCGTGAGGCTCAGTTGGAAATGGTGCACATCGCTCTGACTCGGCAGTAACAAAACGAGCTTACTATATGAAAATGATTCTCCATGGGTTTGTTCCGATATGATGGCAACTTGGTGCCACTAGTACGTGACAGAATCCTTTCCCATCTGCCGGCTGGCGTCCGATCCACAAGGAGACGCCGTGAGTTGGCTGCCGGGTTGACTTTGAAGTGTGTTTCATGTGATTTGACAAGGCAGCCTCTTTCACCTTCAACCAGGGCATTCTCACTGACTGAAGACGACAGCAAGGTGGAGAATCTTATTTTATGAGATGAACTGTAACTGTGGAAAAAGCTGTGTTGAAGGGAGAAAACAGCGTTTTTTTAAACAGGAAAATAAAAATCTGCAGAAGGTAGAAACTTGATGACTTTTCTGGGAACGTGATGTGGGAACTAAGAGGATAATGAAAACGAATAATTCTGGCAGTTTGGAGGTGTTTTCCAATCATATCAATTTATGGCGGCCTCTGAACCGATGGAGACGTTGTGCGTTTGATGAGTTTATTCTCAGAATATTGAGAAAGTTTATGTCTTTATTACTGTTCTATTTGGAAGCTCGTTTTCGGTTGTTAGGTGTCAGTCTACTAGAATTTTTTTTACTGAATTTGATAGCAATTGAGCCCACAGAAATCTTAGAAAGCATGATCCTAAAGCGCACCAAACATGAACGTGATAGCTAGACAAACATATGCAATTGATATTACATAGACGGAATTAAGTACCGTCTATTTTGCCCATTTGCTGCTCGAAAAACTTTGCAAATTTCACCGTATTTTAGATATTGTTCATGTGCGACTACAGTAATAAAGGGTGTTCCGATCAAAATTGGGTCAAACAATAATGTGTGTGAATAGATCAATATTTTTTATGATTAAGTCATATTCTTTTTCTTTTTCAAGTTCAGTTAATACAGAATACAGGAGAAATATTCAGCGAAGCTTCTTTTTAATCGAATGCGAATTGCCGGTTTTTCATTTAACACCTGCCATAAGATTTCGTCCACTTTATTCGCCGCAGAACGCCACTTTGCCTTGAACTGTTTCTCGCTCACAACAGCTTGTGGAGTCTTGACGATGGCCCAATATTGTTCGATTAAGTGAAGCTCTGGCGTTTTGGGAGGGTTCCTGTACTTGGGCACTACTTGAACGTTGCTGGCAGCATACCACTCCATGGCCTTTATTCCGTAATGGCAAGATGCCAAATCCGGCCAAAATAGAACGGAACAATTGTGTCGCTTCAGGAAAAGCTGTAGACGTTTTTGTTGGCACTCGCTCAGATAAATTTCCTGGTTGACGGCATGTAAACAATGTTCTTAAAGCCACAGGAACAGATGGCCTGCCACACCAGATATTTCATCACAAATTTTGACAGTTTAATGTGCTTGAAAATATCTGCACTTCTCCCCGTCCGGTTGCTGTATAAAATTCCTATGCAGGAAGCTGTTTAAAGTCTGCCTAGACGTAAGTTTCATCATCCTGTACCACGCAATCAAACTTCGTCAGCATCGTCGAGTACTACTTTTGCGATCTGGAGTCACCACTTTCTTGTAATTCAACAGTCCAGCTCGTTTTTTAGCTCTATCCATGGTTGAAAGTGCCACTCCCAGAGTCTTTGCGACATCTCGAACGGAGAGGTTGGGGTCCCGCTGGAAACAGCGTCGTTTTTGTCGTCGTTTTGGCCTCCGGCTTTGAATTTGACCCCGATCCAGCTTTCCTGGCTGTCGACAAACGTTCACCGAACACTTTTACGTTGGTAACAGTTGATTTAGTCACATTCAACAATTTCGCCAACTTGGCGTGAGAGAAGTTTGGATTTTCGCCATGCACGTGCAAAATTTTGATGCGTTGCTTTCCTTCCTTCGACGACATTTTGATAACAGAAGTGCCAAATCTAAATCTCAAAATGAAAATAGAGGCATGATGCTACACGCATACATCTTCAAAATGAGGGGTGAACAGAGGAAATGCGTCAAGTTTAAGTCGACCAAATTTTGATCGAAACACCCTGTCTATGCTGCGAGTCGAATGAGTCTAAACGAGTCGCTCTCACTAGACGAGTCAAATCGAGTGAGATGACTCTTCGTGCAAATCAAATTGAGCAGCGAACCAAAACAATAGCGCGAAAACTGTAAAACGGGATACTGGATTATACGAAAGCGGTGGATCAGGACCTGGACGACGCTTACACCATGGTGGCAATGTAGAACATTGAACAGAGGTAACCGATCTGATAAGCGATTTGCCAAGGTGTACGAGGAAGAATGTTTGAAGAAGAGATTGCTGCCACTGTATAGAAAGTATACGGTGCCTCCCCTTTTTTGGCTGGATTTGGCTTCCACCCTCTACACCATGTCGGTTCTACAAAGGTTGGCAAACAATAATTACCATTCGTGAAAAAGGACATCAATCCGTCGAACTGTCTGGATCTTCAACCAACTAAACTTCTTCTTTAGCATTTCAAGCTTATTGCTTTCACAATTAGCTTATTGCTTGCTCTCAACTTAGTGTTCTAGATGCACTTCCACAGTTATTAATTGAGAGCTTTCGATGCCAGGTAGCATTTTTGCATTAGTATGATTGTGTGGGAAGTACAATCATACGCTATGCCCAGGGAGTCGAGAAATATTCCTTAACGAAAAATTCTTAGACCAGACCGGGAAACGAACCCAGCCACCTCCAGCATGGTGTTGCTTTGTAGCTGCGCCTTTACTGATTGAGGTAAGGGGGGACACAACTAAACTGCATTGGCTGATTGTCAAGCGGTGCTTCCGGAAGGAGAGTACAGTGTCCCAAAACATGCAGGAGCTCTAGAAACACTGGACAGCAGCCATCAGGAGAGTCACAAAAGCAAATGCGCATAATTTAATAAAGAAAGTCAAGTCCAAAGTGCGAGCGTTTTACACAAACTAATATTTTTATGAATGTTAACAGTGAAATGCAATAAATGGTTATTTTTCCCCAATGAATCGAAAACTAAAGTCATAATATGTTTTTTTTAATTTATATTTTTGTTTTTTTTTTAAACATGTTTTTATTTCATTTATTTATCAACACTTTTGAAGTGTTTTTGATTCATTTACTGTAAAAATGTTTCCTTTTCGTCTCACAGTCATTCAAGTTAACATAAATACATCTCTATCAGACAAAACCATTATATGCCTAAAAAAGTTACAAAAATGATGTCAAAAAAATTGTCCATACGTCCTTATTTCAAACAAGACGAGTAAACAAATGTATGTCGATCTGTCAAAAGCAAAAGCACGCGTTGCATTACAGAGAAGAATTTACCACAGTTTACATCAGGAGACAAGGTAACATTTACATGCTTTAGTATTTTTCTCTGAAATTTGAGTATTCGAGCGTTAATTTTCAGGAATATGGCCGCTTCTCACCAAAACAATTCCGATAGAAGTTCGGAAACTTATTATTCGCCTGAAGAATGATGATAAAAGCTTGTCCAAAATTGCAGGCATAGTAAACCGCCCACGATCATCGGTCCAGTATGTGCTTCAGAACTACCAGAGAACACAATCTCTAGAGACGACTTCCGGAAGAGGCCGTAAGCCAAAGTTGACAACTCGTCACCATCGCATACTTTTGTGGGAAATTAAACAAAATCCGAGGTTGACTGATCCAAAATTTGCCACAACTAACCACAAACTAACCACCCAACAGTACGGAATGCTCTCCATAATAAAGGTTACCGACGTTGCGTTGCACGGAAGAAGCCGTTCATATCTGCCAAAATTATGAAAAAGTGGCTGGAATACACCCAAAAGTACTTGGTCGAGCCAGAAGAGTTCTGGCGAAACGTTCTATTCACGGACGAGAGCAAATTCAATATTTTAGGGTCTGACGGATTAGTTATAGTGTGGCGCAAACCACATACTGAATTGAACACAGTAAAGCACGGTGGTAAAAATGTCATGGTTTGGGGTGCTTTTAGCGCAAACGGCACTGGAAACTTGACGTTTATTGACTGCATCATGGATCGATTCGTGTACCTGGATATATTGAAAAGCAATCTGAAGGGCAACGCGATGAAGGGTCACGAATCTAATATTTATTTCGTTTAAGATAACGACCCAAAGCATTCTTTGAAGCTCGTGAATGGCTGCTCTACAATGTCAAATCGACGCTTCCAGATCCTCCCCAATCACCATACCTCAACCCCATAGAGAATTTGTGGGATCATCTGGAACGAAAGATCCGAAAACATACAATTCAGAACAAGAATCAGCTAAAGAAAGTTCCCATGTGGCAGAAGATCGCGCCCGCTGCAACCCAAAAGTTGGCTCTTTCGTTGAAAAGACGCCTATAGAGTGTAATTGCAGCAACAGGCGGCCATACCAAGTATTGACTTGGTATTTTGATTTCGTTATAGGGAAGGTCCATTAATTATGTCACGCAGTTAGGGGGGAGGCAGGGTGGACTTGGGAAAACGTGACGATCCATACAAAATAAATTGAAGGTCCATATAAAAAACGTGACAAGGAGGGGGGGATAAAAAGTCATTTTTTGCGTGACGTAATTAATGTGCGTTCCCTTAGAGGAATTTCTTGTCATGTACGGACAATTTTTAATGCCAACTTTGTCACTATTTCTATTTGTTTATATTTATTTTTAACATAAGAATGAATTTTCTGTTGATTTTACTACTAGTTACAAATATGGAGATATTGTTTTGTGTAATGAAATAAATATGACACCTTTGTTCATTGACTAAATATGTTTTATCACTTACTTTATATCATAGCAACTGCTGTACGGACAATTTTTTGATACACTATAACTAACTAACTTCTTTTCAATACACTCTTTATATGCACGTTGAGTTTTACAACATCTCATGAACAAGCTAAAGTGTAAACAACGAAATTGCTTGCAATCTTGCATACAAAAGGCATAATTTAGGCAATATCGGGTTTAAATTTTCAAGAAATATCCCTCAAATTAATGCTTAGTCTAGCGCTCCATTTATGTGCAATTAAAAACGCAGAAAATTTCATGAATTTTTCAAGCGATGAAAAGAAGGTAAAGTGTGTCCCACATAAAATCGCATCACGGGAAAAACGCTGTTGAAAATAACCTATTGGGTATTTTCTCTTGAAATTTGAGTAGAAGAATTTAGAGTGTTTTTTTGATTGCATTTTTATCGCTGTCAGTTTTTCATAAATTGGAAAAAATGCGTCACCCGAAAGGAATTGATTTGTCAGGGATGTGGCCAAAAAGTTGAATCTGTCCAAGTCTTACGTTCAGAGATCCAAGAACTGGTAGGGACTTCATACGTACAAAGTGCAAAAGTCTCCAAATCGTGACGAATAGCAAAATACGGTGGGAAAGTCAAGGGCCCAGAAACTGTACACCCAGATGCCGACGATGTTTCATTGACTCATCATGAATGATGAGACTTACGTCATGGTGGACTTCCGGCAGCTTCCGGAGAAAGTTTAATGTTCCGGAGGAAGTAAGGAAGCAGAAACTTTCAAAGTTTGCCAAGAAAACATGATTTGGCCAAAAATTTGCTCATGTACGTACCGTTCGTGACACCAATCGTGACTACCGGGGCTGTAACCAGGGAGATCTACTTCAAGTATTGTCTACAGAAGCGGCTTCTTCCTCTGTTGAAGCGGCACGAAGACCCTACGATCTTCTGGCTGGATCTTGCTCCGTGCCACTATTCAAATGTTGTCCTGGAGTGATACGAAGTCAACGGGGTCACTTTTTACCCCGGGGTCAAATCTAAGGAAGACATGAAGAAAAAGCGGGCTTCCATACAGAAGTTGCTGCGGCCAGATGTTGTACAGAACCTATTGAATGAAGTTAAGCGTAAGGTGCGAGCCTGCGGTTATGGTATTGAAGTTTAATGAAATAAATATGTCAAAAGCTTACTAATGGTTATGGATTATATTTTACTGTTTGAAAGTTTGAAAAGGATCGGTCAACTAGGCAACTTTCCACGGCGTTTTTTCCGCGATGCAATTTGATGTGAGACACCCTTTGATAGCAAAGAAAATGATTTGGTACATTTATGAAGCTGTCTTCGAATACAAAACCACATGCGCTTTTAAATATAACGCAGCATTTGTATATTCAAAACGAAAATTCAGGGATTGTACGAAAATAATTGACTTTTGTTGAAAAAGGAAATAATACGGCTTGCTGGTGCTGTTACCATTCCATGCATGTTTGGCAGTTCTGCTTAATCGACTTAATTGAAGTGAATCTCGAAAAAATATGGCAACCATGAGTTTCTTCAGGAAACTCAAAATGGCAAAAAATCCCGATGAAACCGTGACTTTCTTCGGGATTTTTTTTAAATGTTTCTGATTTGGAGATTGTTCTTGACCAACTGGGGAGCGCTTCTGCTGAATCCGTGGTTTATCGCTCTAGACTATGATGACCAGCGAGCAATAGAGAAATAATGATGATGAAGACATTATTTTCAGTTCGAAGAGTGTAATACTTTTGACTTATTTCGAGATAAATAAATGATTTTTGACGTCAGCAACAAAACCAACATGTTCGGCTACTGAAGAAGAGGATTGGCTGCTTTGCACGAAATGCGTTTCGTGCACCGTTTGCAAAAGGTGTTTTGCAAGCATTTTGTTGAGGTGAAACTGGAGGAGGCCCTTTTTATATGGTTCATAGGTTAGGTTAATTATCACTTCACGATTTTTGAGAGTAAAAATCACGAGCAAAATAAAACAAACAACGCTCAAATTGCTAACCAATGGATGCTCCAGTGGAGCAAACGATTATTGTAAATTTCACCCCTGAAGTCCTAATATTATTTAAGATTTGTGCTCAAAAAACTTCGAAGTGATAGGGACTTGATCCCGTATGTCCTTAACAACAATCAGTAGGAATGTTTCCAACAATGAATGAGGCATGTGCTCAATGTACGAAAACTGTGTTTAAAAAACGAGGGTTAGTGAATTTATGAAATCATATTTTCAGTGTATGTAGAAAAAATATTTAATGCTCCTAAAGATAATATAGAAAAAAAAAGAAAAAAAATGTATCAAGTGATTCATTATCTAGGTAGCTTTCTCCTTAATCGCTCACAGATTGATGGGAAACCAAATTCCTTCATAGGACCTTGCTGTCAAGCAAACTTTGAAATTGATGGACTGTCCTAGTTGCATATTTCCGGGAGATGGCACTGAACCGATAAATTAAAGAGTCTTCGTTGAATTAATAGAAAAACTTTTCAACAGGTCAACTTAACTTTTCCTTCATGCAAAGCGATTCCCTAACCTAGTTATCTTTACAACGAGTGACGAAGTAGAAAACAGAAGTAAAAAAAAGAAGCGCACAATATGTCTCCAATCGATTCCCTCCAGACAGCATTGATGGCAATGTTCGTTCCGTCGATACGAAAGGGTTCTAGCGGTCTGATTAGGCGGAAAATTGAATTTTAACAGGACAATTTCGTCGCACCGTTTGACTTGCTTCTCATCTGGCGACATCTTCCAGAGAAGCGTGATGAAAAGGATTAGAGAGAATTTCCTTTCATTGAATTTGCGATGCTTCTTGTCAAGAGTGAGACTCTGCTTTACGATCCGGAAAGTGATGGGATTTATACGAGTGTGCATAACTTTTAGCTGAAGCTGAAAACTCATTATGCTGCCATGCCATGCCTAGCAGGGAAAACAATTCTGCCTCAAAATTAATCGTAAGGTTGCTAGTCTTTTTTCTTGCATTTCCCATGTCTACATGTGTGTGTGTGTTTTTGTCAACAAGGACATATTTGTTTACGACTCATTTCAGCGAGCGTAGAAACGTTAATGCTGAATCATTGGCACATAATTAATGAGCCAGCCTTATGAGGGTTTAGATGATGTAGCAAATTTCGTAACTGAACCGTGAAAGGTTTCGAGTCTTCTTTGCTGACATGAGCCATCAAGAATCATTTTCTATGGAACATCAGTCATGTGTGTTCGTGTTTGAGTCAACTTAATTTCTATACCGGTTGAAAAGATTCGATTGTAAGGCATTTCTATCGACATATGTCCTTAATTCTGAGGATAAGTCTGCAACATTGCCATTTTGTATGTTTAGTTTGAATGTTGGTATGATGCTAGGGCAACGGTTGTGCTGGCTGTAGTGATTGACCGTAGCCAATTATCATTATCGTTTAACAGAGTGTTCAGGGTCTGTTTGGGCATTCAAAGTCAATTGTCAATGATATTTTTTATATTTGACAGTCACGAAAAATGTCAACTGATTGAAGCAATAATCTCGACAATCGATCGAGAAATGATAAAGCTATTTGGGTTCAAACTGTTTCAGTTATTTTCATTTCACGTCAATTTTCATTTGACCCCAACCCTTGCCGTAAGGCGAAGTCTGACCAAAATTGCATAATATATTGTTAGACCAACATTAGATAGTAAGTATGTACACTTTTTCAAAAGCATTTGGTGGCCCTGAAAAGGGCCGTTTGGTTTAAATGACGATACGGCCTCAAGTTGAAGGCCCTTTTCCAGCGTTCCAACCAGTAGCTGGCAAGACATTACCTCTGGCTGCTTTCAGTTTCGACTGATAACTACGAGTGGAGGATTTACCGTATCTTCGATCTTAACGCGCTTCCAAAATTTGCGCATCCGGTTGGCATCAAAACGACTCCTAGAAGTATTGTCCACTGTATTGTCAATAGCTTTCACTACTTTGCTCAGAGAATGTCATTTGACGTTCCTAGAAGTTAAATTTCTATCCAACACCGATGGATTATTTTGTACACAAAATAAATTCATCGTTTGTTTGTAAAATTAAGTTACTTGGGCCAATAAAATGGGAGCCGTAAAAATGTGTAGTTGATTACTGCAAAAAATCTCAACAATCAATCAGGAAACGAGGATCGAGAGAATTTTGGCTCATTAAGTAGGAAAATTGAATTGGTCGACCTGGAAAGGACGGATTTTAAATTGTTTACATTTGAATTATTAAAAACCTTCTCGGTCTTTCGGAAAAGCAGGTTATTGCATCCGTTCTACGTAGCGCCGTATCAGAAGAAAGCTACCAACTGGATAACACTCAAGCACCTAATTTCGCTCTCCGTGTTTGAGCCTACCGATTGGCTACAAATACACCACTAATCTGTTTAACCGACTGCATAACTAATGGCTGCCTAGCTAACGGCTTGCTAGCAACAGCCTGCTGAGCCATCCGTATTCGACAAATGGACTACTAAAAGTTTATTATTGTTCTGAAAAACTTGTTTTCATACATTTGTAATACATAAACAGGACAAGATTTTATGGGTAGTTCTATATTCTGTTGAAATTACACAGATAAAAAGAAACATTGAATTTTCTGCGTTTCTTATGCACATAAAGGGAATGCTAGATTTGGCAGAAAATAATGGGATATTTCATGTAAATTTAAGCCAGATAACGCCTAAATCAAGCCTGTTGTATGGAAGATTGCAAACATTGTTGTATGGCGCATCAAGGACTACAATCAATTGTGTTGTTCACGCCTCCTTTGGCTTGGAATTAAACGAGCGGAAATTTTACGCGCTTGTTAAAATTAATTATTTTTTTCTGTGTACATTACACCAACCATGTTTTGCTAAACGTGGGTTTTTATTTTCATAACGATGAATTTGTTGTACAAGATTGTGGTTTCACTGCCAACGGGAAACAATTCATAGATACTTAAAGTTTAATGTTCAGCACTCGGAATTGGCTTAGCAAAGAAGCTACAAACCTATCACGCCAAGGACTAGTGTTCAAATCACACGCTTCGCGTTGTTTTATTTTTGTATGAGGATAATTTTTTTCCATTTTAAGTTTTGTAAGGCTTCACTTTTTGCACTTTTTACGTCATTTTAAAGTATAACATAAAGTGTTATACACTTAAATTGAAAACCTGTTTTTGAGATTTGACGGTATTTTCAACTTGTTTAATACAAGCTGTATTGCTTGGGCAATTACGTTCCTTGAACATGCCCAATCGATCCATGGAATGGAACCTTAGTGCATTAATTTACTTGCACATGATTCATGTATTATTGAATTGTTTCATAAATAAATTGGCAAATGACGATAAAGAATGAATTATACACTTCTAGCCAATCAACGTTGTGCAGAAAAAACCTAGAAGTTTGACCCAAAAATTATGCCTGCATTTTCCCAGTTTTGGGAACTATGTTATAGAATATCTAATTCATGAAGATCGGGAAGTTGAAGGAGTACCACGGCATCGTAGTTAAGTTGTTTGCGAGAGGTGAACGACCCGGTGACATATCCCGGTGGTTACAATCCCACGGAGTGAAACGGAATTTCATCTATACCACCATACGTAGGTATTGAGAGACGGGCTCGGCCAAGGACGGTGCGAGGTCCGGACGGCCGCGTTCAGCGAGGACATCAGCAGCCATCAAGGTGGTAGGGCAGCGGGTTCATTGAAAAATGAACCGCTCGATCCGAAAAACCGCTGCTGACCTGGATGGGTTAATCGGGACTACTCACACGATCATGACTAAGCCATACAAAACGCAAAGTTCACGGGGTAACGGAGGCTACAACAAAGAAGAGGCTGGACAAAGCCAAACTGATACTTTTGCGGCACTCAGGTCAGAAATTCGAGGTTTCTGATGAGAAACTCATTGTCTTGTAACAGCCGCACAATATCCAAAATGATCGGCTATGGCCAACATCCCCTCGTCTCACATAAACAACCCTCGGTTCCAGAGCGCCGCGTCGGTAATGGCTCGGGGCCGAATCCAGGCGTGGGAAGCTCCCGCTGGTGTTTATTGAGAAAAACGTGAAAATCAACGCCGCGTAAAATAAGACAGTGGTTTTGGAGAAGGTTGTGCCCTGGAACTTCAGGACCTCTACAAGAAGAATCATTACGTCTTTCGACAGGACGGTATACCGGCCCACACTGCGAATATTGTCCAAGCATGATGTCGCGTAAATTTGACTGATTTTCTCGATGTGTCTTTGTGGCCTCCCAGATCCCTGGATCTTAATCCCCTGAACTTTTATGTAAAGTTCTGTTCAGTTAGAATCTGGAATCACTTATTATGTTACAGCGGCATGGAAAGTGACCGCTGGAATAATTCTTTTACAGCGGTTTGTTCACCTAGGCGCTCTGAGGTATAAATTTCACGGTGTTCTGTGCAGTGAGTCAAAAGTTATTCTGGATGGAAGCCGAGAGGAGAGAAATAATTCTGCACAGCCCGTTAATAATCAAACGTGGTCCGCAATAAAATTCGCAAAAACGTTGAAAACCGACAAATCAGCCATGTATGATGTGCTCAAACATTTCTGGGAGCGAAAGAGCGTGGATCGAGTGCCTCAAGGTATGCGTCGTCGTGGAACATATGACCGCAAGCTGAACCAGAAGGTGTTGAGAACCGTCAACCCTTAACTATCAGATAATGAAATCACACAAAAATACGCTGCTGCTTACAGTACCGTTCGAAGAATTCGTTTGAGAGCAGGAAATCGTTCTTATCGAGCCAGCAAGCAACCAAAAATTCTACATTGCGACGGCACGAGGAGATGTTCCTGCGAAGTTTAAGTTTTCTTTTATGGATAAATTTGCCATAAAACGGATGATTTGGCAAGAGATATGTAGCTGAGGAGTAGTAGGAGTAGCAAGGAAGTTGACTCCGGAGGTGTGCAGCGTTTGATGGGAAGAATAAAGAAGCAAGTGCGAATTTTCATTAGAAACGAAGAGAAATGATTTGTATTGATTTTTTTTTCTTTAAGTACAGTAAATTACATTTGCTTTGATGTATTAAACTTATTTGTTAATCCGTTACGAGATACAGATGATTTTATTATTCCGGATTATAAATTAACGTAGCTTTATGGTCGTACATGCTGGCCAAGCAGAGCACTATATACCAATTTTAAAAGCTCATTTCCTAGATGCCGAAGGATCAGGCACTTGCCGCTTGCGATTCTTTTGAGAAATGTCCTAGCTTGTCATACAGCACAAAGAGGGGGTTGCTCCCTGATAATATGTCGTAAAGGTTCTCAATATACATTTCTTCAACAAAAATTGACTCAGAAAAGAATATCTTGTATTTTCATTTTCTTGACACATAGGTATTTAAAGTAAATTCAAACAAATTGACAGTTACTGAAGTAACGTGCGATCAGCAAAAGTATGTAATTTTGTTGAAAAATTATTAAATCAGCAGTGTTTTGACGACATAGCGAGAGGAACGAATCTGTCACTAAATCTGAGAAGTAGCGCAGTTATGTTATGGTCAATATTTAAATAAATATTGTTCAAAATTACAAATGATGCTACAATGTTAAGTGCACAAATCTCGAAGTGTATGTTAAATTGTTTAACCAATTATTGGTGAGCAATTTTTTTTTGAAATTTTCTCTATAATATATAGATCAGATGTATATATTTGAGTACACAAATGTTAATTTTTTTGTGTCAGTTATGCAAGCTTATTGCAAGTTATTGATCCTTTCATAGGTCATTTGCAATATATTTACGGGTAATCTGTATAATTTTATACACAAATTGACATTTTTTTTTTGCTACGGGGCCTATTATAGAAATCGAGTCGACCGTCACTTTGCTTGACAGGTCTATTTTGCTTTTACACATGTCGAAATGGACGAAATTTTGTCGAGTTGGTCGACTCAATCGACCATTAGTAAACTAATGACTGATTTCATTTTGTCGAGTAATAGTTTGTTTTGATACGCATTTGGGTTATGAGTTATGGGTTAGTGGTTATTGACTGAGCAGGCTAGGAAATACACTTTGTAATTATTTTCATTACAGGTGAATCAACAGAAAAAAAATTTACTTCTAGAATAAAAATGTCTAATCCTATTTTTAACAAACAAATCACTGTCAGTTTGAATGGCTTATCGAACTGATTTAAAATAATGTGGCCATCGCCAGAGGCTTTTGTGGCGTGGAGCCAGCAAAACTAATGTGAGGTGGTAGGAAATTGAGCAAGAGTTTGATTTATTAGGACTACTAACGTGCCTTGGGTCGATATAACAAACACATAAATTTTATTCTCTGGTTGTGATCCTAACATTGGCTTTCAAACCCAGTGGGTCTTATAACTATGATTGTTTGTCCTAATGTGCTTCTGCGCGCATCCTCTTAGTGCATTTGCACTTAGGATTTGGAAATTTATCCTCGAGTTAAGTGGTTTATGAAATAATTCCTAGAGCCTAGATCCTTAAACCGTAATCCTTGATCCTAAATCCTTAAACCTAGATGTACAAATATAAACTGCCCAGAATTTAAGTCACATCCTAGAATGTTCTCAGGACTACACATTTAATAAGTTCAAAAATAAACTTTCTCTGAATGCCAGGCAGAAACTCCTCAGACGTAAAGGAAGCACTTTTTAGTAATTCAAGCAGGAATATCCCAAAAAAATCAGGACCCCAAAAGTTCAGGAGAGAACTTCCTCGAAAATCAGGAGAAAACTACTCAGGGTATTGAAAAAAAAGTTTACGAGAAAGGATTTCTGAGAAGTTCCAGCGGCTCCCGAGTTCTTCCCAGAAATTCAAGATGGAGCCTCCTAGAAGTTAAGCAAAAAAAAACAGCCCCAAAGTTCAGGAAGAAACTAACCATCGAGGGCACAGGAACAAACGTCCGCAGAGAACTTCTCAGAATTTAGGAATGGCCTTCCCAAAAGATCAGGGAAAACTTCCCAAAAGTATAGAAAAGGACTTCTCAGAAGTTTAGTAATGAACTTTCAACAAGTTTAAGGGAATTTTCCTAGAAATTTTGCAGGGAATGTTCCCAAAATTTCGGTAAATTTTTTCCTTGGAGTTCAGGATGGGACTGATCAGAAGTATAGAATAAAAAAAGTTCAGGAAAAAATATCCCTGCATTTCAGGAAGAAACTTACCAATACGTAATTTTTCAAAATATTTAGAAAAAAACTTCTTGAATGTTTAGGACCGGACTTCCCAAAGGTTTCACATGAAACTTCCTACAATTTTAGTTGGAACTACCCAGAAGTGCTAGAGACCTTTCCTAAAGTTCAAAATCGAACATTCCAGAATTTCAAAATCAGGCTTTTACGTAGCTCAGGAATTCCCAGAAGTACAGGTTGATCCATCTCAAAAGAACAGGATTTTTCAGAAGTTTAGGGAGTACATTCTGAACTACTAGAAACTAGCAGGAATTTCTTAGAAAACCAGCAACAAACTTCCCCGAAGTTTGGGAGAAAACATCCCTGCAGTGTTTCCCTGCAGAGGACTTCTCAGAAGCTTAGGAAGAAACTTCCAACAAATTGCCAAAAATCCAAAAATCCTCTTAGATTTGCCTAGAATTTATGAAGAGAACTTTCTCAGAGGAAGTGCAAAGGGCTTGATTATGCTTGCCACATAATATAGAAATTAATTCGTTTGTGTGAGCACAGAAAGCTATTAATAAAAAACTGTGGAAATGTTTCTACCAAGTTGAGAGCAGGCGAAGGCTAGTTTAAATGAGCGTCAAAACAGTTAGAAGTTGAAATGAAAAAAATAACTCAACTCATTACTCAGTCTACGAAAACTTTTTAAAACACATAGTATTACCCAGAAAAACAAAAGAAAACTTATTCTACAACTTACTTTACTTTTTGGACTTTTTTTAATCGAATTCTACTAAATTTTAAATTAAACTCAGCGGCCAACTGTATCTCGAAATCCAATCGCATCTCTATTTATTGCTTTCCATCAACCGGCAGCTGTTCTCACGCCGAATCCGCTAGCCATGAGTCCATGTATGCAGACACACCTCCCAGTCGGTCGAAAACATCAAAACCAAACACCCGAGAAAACGTTTTTTCCGCTCCTAAGTGTTTGGCTATTTGTTATTCATAGAATTCATCCCCCGTCCAGATGTTTTCTTTCTCAATTCGCTGCCTTTTGTTCTCACCCGTTGGTCAATTTCATTATCGGTTTTTCCTTTTGTTTCGATTGCTTCTACCAGGTGTCGGTGCCGATTGTTAGCAATGACCGCTGCAAGTCGATGTTCCTGAGAGCCGGCCGACACGAGTTCATCCCGGACATTTTCCTCTGTGCTGGTCACGAAACCGGCGGACAAGACTCCTGCCAAGGCGATTCCGGCGGACCTCTACAGGTAAGATGAAATTGACCACGCCAAGCCGATCGAATCGGACAACTATTGTCCTCTATAAAGTGGTGCCGTTTTAATTGCTCTTTTATGCTGAGGCTATAACTTTTCCTTTTTAATATTTTTTTTTACGCTCCATAGGTCAAAGGCAAGGATGGTCACTATTTCCTCGCTGGCATCATATCCTGGGGCATCGGGTGCGCTGAGGCCAACCTACCCGGTGTTTGCACGAGAATATCGAAATTTGTCCCTTGGATTATGGATACCGTTTTGTGATAGAGTTTTTAGATTGATGAATGGTTGACAATAGATGGCGGAGAGCGTGTAATGGAAGAAATGAAAAAGTGTTCAATCAGTAAACGGAAAAGACTTGATTTTTTTTATTTAGCGCAATGTACTGACAAAGAAGGTTTAGACTATGTACATATTCGTTAAAATTGGTTTGAGATGAGAATCGCTGCATAGCTTCAATTCTAGTGAATCAGAATTTTTTTTCCAATTGATAGCTGGTGAATAGCCTTTGCCTGCATAAAATATAACGATAGGGAAGCTTTGTATAATTATGTAACTAAAATAAAAGAAAATCGTAGCACTGCCTTTGTAAATACCTCTGTACCATATATTATTCAATTATAATGTTAGAGCAATTAATTAGGGATGTATATAACCTATCAAACTTATGCGCAATAATTTGGCAATTTTGTTAACACAACAGTTGTTAATTTGTATTTATATGCAAATAAATCGAATATTATAACGTCTTTCCAAAGATTTAAACTATGGGCCTCAGAAGCTTTCCGTATATCCGAACACCTTGTCAAAAAACTCTGTGAATGATTCTTCCAGTATTGCTAATGGCTGCGTACACTCCAAGCAGCACCCAAATACCAAGTATCAATTTAGCTGAAACAGAACGTAGTAAGTATGATTCGCATCTGTAAATCATAAGTTTCAATCTTACCACAGGAGAACACTAAAATCCAGAAAATCCACGAACTCTTTTTGCCCTCGGTGTTGATTAGGGTAAATATTTTCGAAAACACAGTCACAAAGAATATTTCCTCCAGTAGTGCATAGATTATAAAAACCTTGACAAGGGTTATGTTACTCTGGAATGAAATTAAGAACTGAACTTCAAATTCTCTGAATAAACAGCGTTTTACTTACATTAAATATCCCTACTATCAGTAACATGCCAGGAACCATCTTGATGAGAGTCGTAATTATGTGATATGGTATAAAATCATCTGAAATTTCAAAATTCCTACATGTAAAAAACATTCAATAGACTTTACTTAACTCAACCAACCCAAATGTCCGTAGAAATCGCAAACTTTTTCAACCAGCTCGTTGTCAAATTGGACTCGCAGAGTTTCGTTTTTCGTTTGGGTGCACTGCAGCCCCATCAACTTCAAAAGCTCGATGGTCTCCATGGTGTAGTAGAAAGACGTGACAATCCACATGAAGCCTAGAAAGTATCCGAACACCTTGTAGCAGTCCTTAGTACACATTTTGCGTTATTAGTTATAGTCTAACAGTTCTTTGAATAAATGATTTTCAACTAGCTAGAAGTGTCAATTGCGTGGATGTTCAAAGTAGGCCTGTGAGTTGTGTTTTATGCATAGCAAGAGTTGATGTAATTGAATTGTGTATCGGTAAGGACCATTTTGACATTTAATCTACGAATCAAATCAGTGTAAGCCAGGGGCCTGGCAACCCTATCCTATTCACTAGCGTTTGACAGTATGCAACATATCACGGGCCTTATTTGAATAAGGCCCGCTTGACGTTTGTTACTACGAGTAGTAACACCAGCATTGTTTACAAACAATGAATCTTTTGACTTTTGGTTGTTAGAGATGTTGACTACATGAAAATCTCTCTCCGCCAGATCCCTGGTGTAAGCGAGAAGAAAACATATAAGTGGGAAAACAAACAACCGTTTGACCATTGTGTGATAGGAAAAAGCAAACAGCTTAACGTCAGAAAGGTCTTTTGAATGCCCACAGATTTCACATATAGTGCGATTGAGAAAATTGAGAAATGAGAAAAGTAAAACTTATATATTTTACTTAAACACTTAACTTCAAATAACTCTAAATTTTGTTAGGTCATCGTTGAACAGCACCTATAAATTGTTGAACTAATTATATTCAGTTAGACTATCAAAAGATAAGGAATTTAGTCTGTGACATGATCGCAGATTTAAATGACACTTATGGCATGCCAACGATCTTTTGCTACTTAAATTACAGCAAAAAAGGATCGTCTGATCACGGAATGACATAAGCTTGTCTTGTTTCAGATCAGAAAAGTATACCCTATGACAGTGTGAAAATTCAGGAATTACCTTCAACACAATGAGTATTAATAATGTTTTTTTTTTCATGACATTCTCAACTTATTATTTATCAAAACAAGCTTATTGTCAGCACTTAACTGAGTATTGTAAATGCTGTTGCCAAGTTAGTAATTGAATATTTTTGATACCATTACCACTTTTGTATTAATACGATTGTGAAGCTATTACAACCATATCCAAAAAGTCGAGAAATTCGCTTTGGGAACGCCATTAATTATGTCACGCAAAATGTGACTTTTTATAAAACCCCCCACCCCCCCTGTCACGTTTTTTGTATGGACCTGAATTTTGTTTTGTATGGATTGTCACGAGACGTTATTTATGATTGTAAAAAGTCGGAAAACGTGAAGAAAGATTTCGTGTAAAATTATGTCTCCTAAAACAGACACATACGCAATTCGACGAAAGATGTGGTTGATTGAATTTATTTTCTCCTCTCTTTCTACTTATTCTTATGGTCCAAATCACAGTGACGTCACACCTTAGATTCGACAGATACTGGTGCCCTTGTGTTCAGAAATTCGCGTGTGAGAAAAAAGGACGGGGAACACGACGGTTATTGCTATCTCTTATACTCTCATGGTCAAAAGTGAGGTTAGCTTTTTCCGCGGAATACCATTACCACTCTATGCGCTAATAGAGGCTTGCATGTGTCGGTCTCAAGAGATAGGAATTTACATGACGTTTTGGTAGTAGGGGAGAACAGTACAAAACGCACCGGTGGGGTAGAATGACCCACTCAATAAATATGCTCAAATCGTCAAGGCAATAGCTTCAATTTAATGAAACTTTATCAATTTTTAAACAAAACAGCATAACTGATGATTTTGTAGTACAACAAGGTATTAAATATACCAAAATATGATCAAAACTGAAGAAATTTTCCGAACTGTACCACACTTGTAAATAATAGAGTTAATCAAATAATTAATTAATTAATATTATAAATTCACTTTACATGTATCTCACACAATAAAACTTCAAGCTAGTATTAAGACTTCACTATACTTCCACGTATTTTCTGAATATTTAGACAAAACCATGCAAAACTAGAACTGGGACAGATCGCACCGTGGCGTTATGCGTACATACACACGCTTAGAAAAAAAAAAAAAGTACGTACGAAACCAACGTTATACTCAATAAATTACTTCTGGTAAAATTCTACCCATACGTAAGTAATTTGAATCCAATGGTAGATAAACACAATTTACCCAACGTGCTTCCCACACTTAACTGCTACCTTGAGTACTTTTTTCAAGCGTGTATATTATGAGGAGTTGGCAACAAAGCACAACGTTTTGCTCGACGTCTTTATTCTATACGCGTTGGCTGCTTGACTACTAAACAGAACTAAGAAGACGTGGCGATACGTTGCCACCTTTAAACCTCTAATGAGTAATTTTTTATAGCCGTGTTCTTACTTTTTAGAAGTGGTGCGTACTATTCCAATAATGTGGTGCATCATATCCCAGTGTTTTGGTGCATATTGAGCAATTAAACAGGCGTTATACCCCGGTGTCGTTTTGGGATCAAATTAGAAAAGGTTTAAAAAATCATGAATAATCATCGCTTTGAATTTAAATTACATTTGATCTAGAAAAAAAAAACATCGTAATGCACCGCACTCAATAAATTATCCTCTAATTTCAGCTTCCATTCCCTAGTTATTCACGATGTTTCTTAAACGGTGCGTTTTCTACCATCCTCCCCTACACATTATGATCAGTTGGGTAAAATTAATTGAAATTTTGCATAGACATAGTTTAACGTGTATTCTTTACACTCTGTGAGTTGAATTCATCAGAATTCAAGTGCAAAAGTTTTCAAAATGGCGACTAATGATCAGTGCGTGCGCGAAAAGGTTTTGCACGAGTACTCTGAGAATAAGGGTCTGTCACATCGTGCCATCGGAAAAAGTTAGGAATCGCGAATTTCACGGTATCTGGTGTCATAAAACGGTTTCAAAGAACGTCTGACTGTTGATCGGAAGCTATGATCTAGAAATAAAAACCTGTCAGGTCAACGAGAACGATCACAAACGCGTGGTTGGGCCTTTAAAAGGAAACCGAATGTCTCGGCTCGAGATGTGGCTATAATGATGCATGTGAGCAAGACTTTCGTGCAGAATACCAAAACTCAAGCTGGACTACGTACATTTGAGATTCAGAAGTCACCAAACGCGACGAGAAACAGAATACGGTTGCAGAAAGACGTGCCTGAGAGTTGTACGACCAGAAGTTAATGAAACCATATTGCTGCGTAATGGATGTCGCGACATGTGTGAGACGGACTTCAACTAGATTCCAAGAAACCTGTATGTGACTGCCAAGGATAATTGTGATTTTCTCGAGAACCTCCGGATACAGATAATGTCGAAGTTCACTAAGAATTCTTAATTTGGCAAGCTATTTATACTTGCGGAAAGCGGAGCACACCTTTCGTCATGAATGGACAGATGTATTTGGAAGAGTGTCTCCAGTAGCAGCTTCTCGCTATCCTGCAGGCTCGTGACGTTCCGACGATCTTCTGACCGGATTTGGTGTCATGCCACTATACGAAGGACGTACTAGAGAGTGGTATAAAACGAATGATGACGATTTCGTGCCGAAAGATTTGTATCCTCCAAACACTAGTTTTTTTTTTTTTGGTGCTTGATTATCGAGATTTTCAACCCTGGGCTGGTTAATCGCCCGTCGTAGTCACTCAAATACCTCAAATCCTCCAAACACTACTGCAGAACTGCGCCCAACAGAAAAATACTGATCATTGTGAAAGAGTACCTCCTAAAATGACCTAAAGAGGTGAAGAATGTAGATGGAATGAAGAAAGCATGGATAAATATGCAAAAAACGATCGATTCTGAGGTCGTTGAGAACCTTGTGGCTGGGGTTTAGGCCAAGGTTCACGCGTTTGGATATAATGTTGCTTAGTTAATTTAATGGTCCCAAACTAACTTTAATTGTTTCTTGTTACTCCCTCAAAATTTGGTGATAATCGGATAAAAACTCGGAAATGAATTTGGTGTGTTCGGATTTTAAACGGTACACCCTTTAGACCAGGTTTCTTATCCTGACACCTTCAAAACGGTCTTAATTTTTAGCTTTGTATTTACCAACTGAACTTAGGCAACACCCAATGTTGATCATTCTGATCATCTATCAATCCATCTGAATTGTCCACACAACTTGTAGTCGACCAGCTAAACTTTCAACAACACTTTTAGGAATTATTGATCAAGCACTTTTTTGTAAAAATTTCAATTGTCGTGTCCATTGGCCATCATTGGCCTCCATAAAACCACCACCTTCTTTGACATTTTCGAAAAAAAATCGATTGCTCATATCTCCGTAGTTATTTTGTTTGAAACCAATCTGTTGGGTGGTATTTTTTTTTTTTTTTTAAATTCAGGTTAAATAAAAAAAAAACTATAATTAATAACAATAGTTTGAATTTTCACAAAATGAGTACAATTTCATATGAAACATATTAATTCTATCGTGTTTCTAAGACATTATTACTTTGAAAACATTTGAAACCTTATTGTGATGAGATACAGCATTTTAAGGTAAAAACATCGTCATTTGGGGAAAGAAACGGGAATAGGTAAAAAAACTCCGGTGTTTTACAAATTATTTCTCATATAATGATACGAACATAAACATTTTCTATCGAGCTTATTGAATGCATGAATCATGATTAATTACCGATTAATTACTTTCATTTTGAAGATTTAAAGTACATCATCTTGACAACCATCAGTTTCCTACCTGCTCAGAAAAAATTTATTAATTTTAACAAGCGCGTAAAATTTCCCCTCGTGTAATTCCAAGCAAAAGGAGCGTAAACAACGATATTGTTTGCAATCTTTTATATAACAGGCTAAATCTAGGCGTTATCTGGCTTAAATTTACATGAAATATCCCATTATTTTCTTTTTAATCTAGCATTCTCTTTATGTGCATTAGATAACGCTGAAAATTCAGTGTTTCTTTTTATCTGTGTGCTAAAGAAGTTCACTGAAATTTTTCCTTCGCGTATTTTATACACGATCGCGTGTAACTGAGGGAATGTCTAAATCAGCTCATTTTTACATCCAGACTATTTGCCAGAATGTGATATTGAACGTTGAGTTGAATTTATTTCATGTTTGGTAATTTTGAAATCACTATTTATTTCATGTTTAATCCAGTTGAATGGTGTCCCACATCAAATCGCATTACGAAAAAAAAATTCGGTTTTAAACGACCATTGGGTATTTTCTCTTGAAAAGTTGGGTTGATGTAGTTTAGAGTGTTTTCTTTTGTTGTATTTTTATCACTGTCAGTTTTTCGAACATCGTAAAAATGGCGTCACCCATCAAGCAACGTATCGAATTGGTTTTACGCAAGTACCTAGAAAATCCTCAACTCTCTCATCGGGATATCGGAGAACAACTCGGAAGGTTGCAATCAACTGTAAGTCGTGTGATAAACGGTTACAATGAACCTCTGAGCATCGTACGGAAGGAGAAATGTGCTCAGAATGGATGTTCTATTAGTGATCAGGATCACAAGCGTGTCGTGAAGCAGTTTAAGCAGAATTTCAATGCTGCGGTAAGGGATGTGGCCAAAAAGTTGAATCTATCCAAGTCAATTGTTCAGAGAGCCAAGTACCGGGAGGGACTGCATGCGTACAAAGTTCGGAAGGCTCCAAATCGTGACGAACGGCAAAATACGGTGGGAAAGACACGGGCCCGGAAACTGTACACACAGTTGACGAAGCCTCATTGTCTCATCATGAACGATGAGACTTACGTCAAGGCAGGCTTCCGGCAGCTTCCGGGGCTACTGTTCTTCACCGTCCAGCATAAGTAAAGGAAGCATAAACTTTCAAAATTTGCTAATAAATACATGATTTGGCAAGCGATCTGCACATGTTGCAAACGGAGTGCATCGTTTGTGACTACAGGGCCTTCAAACGGGGAGATCTACTTCAAGGAGTTTCTACAGAAGCGTCTGCTTACTCTGTTGGTTCTATATTCTTCTGGCTGGATTTAACTTCGTTCTACTATTCAAATGTAGTGCTGAAGTGGTACGAAGCCATCGAAAAATACTGGGCTATTTTGAAGCAGACACTACGGAAGCATCTCAAGGAGGTTTTAATTGGACGAAGACATGAAGAAAAAGTGGGTTTCCGTACAGAAGAAGCCGCAGCCAGATGTTGTAGAGAACCTAATGAGTGGAAATTAAACGTAAGGTGCAAAGGTGCGGTTATGGTATTGAAGTTGAAAGGAATAAATATGCCAAACGCTTACTTATGGGTTATATTTTATTGTCTGAAAGTTTGAAAAGGATCAGTTGACTAAGTAATTTTCTACAGCGTATTTTCCTTGATGCAATTTGATGTGGGACACACCTTATTTGAGGTTCATCTATGCTTACAATTATATTGTCCATCATCTGGCACTATCATATGCAATGAAAAATATATTTCGGAGATGTACTAGTGCACCTATTTTTGTATACCTGAAGTTTGAGGGTATCTATTTTTCTTCTTGTCATTGTTAACAATAGCTATAGCGTACCGGTATTGTAACGTGTGTCCTGTTATCTCTTACATTTTCTTGTTTTGACACGGAGCATCTTGAGAGTAGAAGAAACTTGAGAGTAGAAGTACATATTGCCTATCTAAATATTATTGACAAACTACAAGTTAGGTAGTGCACAATTTGGGACAGAATTTAAATTTCAGTTCCAGTACGAGCTCGATAGGTGAAACTATATTTCAGCGCCCGCGGTTTTTATTTTACGTACACGCCAAGGTGAGAAAACCTCAAGACGATAAAAAGTAACGATAATCGCCCAAAAGTGCACATACTCAAATTATGCGTAAGCACAGATTACCTTATATTTGGTAATAGTATTGAAGGAAAATTAACGTTAAAAATTACCTATTTTTAGCGTTACTTATTATTAGCGTATGGAGGAGTCTTAGCAAAGCTAAGTGAGATGTAACATCTAAAACTGATTGATTATAACTTTCTGGCTATTTTTCAAACTGTGTGGAGTTTCATTTCTTTTTATCATCAATTGCCTTGCTACGTCATTTAACCTAACTTGTGCGTCACCTTTTCGTCCATTACCGAAATATTGTGTTGCTTTGGAGTGAAACCGAATTGTACTCGGGATTAAAATTGGGCCCCAAAGATCCGAATCGGAATCAAAAAGAGAGTTCAAAAATTATTGATCGAAATTTTGGGAAATAAATAACCTATTTATTCAGAGATTATTGAGAAAAATAATTTTTTTTTCGCTTAGAAAAATATGGCGAGCGCGTTGCTTCAGTAAGGAAAAATTTATTCAGCTTTGGGTAAATAATAATGTCCAATATTCAAAAATGAATGTTACCCAAAATTCATTAAAAATTACTGGTTATTATCGTTGAATTTTACCGATCTATTGGATATTGTCAACGTCAACAATACCTAATTTTAGGTATTCTCATCTTAGCGTGTGGGATAATCCATGGGGAAACTCACTTAAACTGAAAAAATCTCAAACGGTGATCCGTTGTCCTCTACAATGTAATCAATACAATTTTTCCAAGAAACATTTCATCGAAGACCGCAAAACGATCCTTTGCTTGTGCAATAAGTTATTTAGCTAAAACTGATTACTACCAAAACAAACTGAACTAGTTGTTTTCTAGTTTTTATAGTTTATTGTTTTCGAGATCAGATTGGC
Organism: Aedes japonicus; assembly: GCA_034211315.2. Classification (NCBI taxonomy): domain Eukaryota; kingdom Metazoa; phylum Arthropoda; class Insecta; order Diptera; family Culicidae; genus Aedes; species Aedes japonicus. The sequence continues at coordinate 107,281 of JASCZW010001990.1, forward strand.
AAAACGAAGGAGTGGATTGGGCAAGCTGACGTTAGCAGCGAATCGTGAACTGGCTTATTTCATTTTGCCTTCTCATACATGCACGGAACTCCACGTATACAGTATTGTGTATTTATGTATTTCGCATTATTCGTTACGGTAAATTTCTTGACTTTTTGAACAGTGAGTATAATTGTATTAGCGACACAATCATACAAACGCAAAAATGACCCTTGATATTGGGAGTCCTTAGAGCAAACAATAAGCGTACTTTGAAATGCTTGAAAGAACAAGAAAGAAGAAAATAAACTCACTGAACTTAGGAGATCTATGAAATATTGACAGTTCCTGCGAAAATTAGGAAATTATTATTTTTATTATTATTTGTATGTAGACCTACCATATAACTGAGTTTCCTAAACATATAATTTCGAAGATCCTTGTTTAACATTGATTGTAACGTCAAAAGCTTTGTTAGAGATTGCTTCATAAGCACCAGATGTGATCCAGACTTGCATTCCAAAATACACTGAAATGAAAAAGTAAATATGTAAGAATTTTAAGAAAACCTACATGGCTCAAAATAAAAAAATTAGCGAAAAAACATGAGAGAATCATCGACGTCACGGAGGAGTATTATGAGAACTTACAGAAAATTACTATTCAGACGGGATCAAGAAGAGGGAAAATCGTTGGAATACGTGTATCAAGCTGAAAGGAGACTATATTGAATAAAATAAAAGACATTTAATTATTATTTTTTTGCATTCCCAAGGAGGTAACTTTTCACCCCACCTAGTACAAATGAAAAATAGCTGATTGCTAGTGCAGTTGAAGAATAATAAATTGTAACGACTCATGTAAGGCTCAAGTTGTAGAGAAATGCGTATAATTTCAAAATCTCAAATATATTTTTTGTTACTTCAAAATATCATAAAAAACATGAAAACTAAGTGTTGAATTTAAGAGATGTTTTGTGTGTTACTTGCGTACGGCTCCACACAGGAAGTTTTGGAATTGGATCCGTGTTAAATTGTCACTAGTTCTTAGTTCTATTTTTAACTAATCCACTTTAGCCTTTGTTTGTCCATATGCAAATCCATTTTTCGTTTCTTTTAAAGAAATCGCGAAATATTATACTATTTGTAAACAGCAACAATTTGTATCCTAAAGGGTTTGAGCTGTTTAGTGGAATACCTGTAACTAGAAATTAGAAGAAAAATTAGTATTTTCCATTTAATTCCAACTACCTTTGCTTATCTTCGACAGATACGCGTATTTCGTCTACAATGTGTAGACTTCTTCAGTGTCTCGTACTAATAACTCGAAGTTATTAGTACGAGACACTGAAGAAGTCTACACATTGTAGACGAAATACCCGTATCTGTCGAAGATAAGCAAAGGTAGTTGGAATTAAATGAAAAATACTAATTTTTCTTCTAATTTCTAGTAACAATTTGTACTTGATTGGATCTTTTTTTTAGCTTTTACCCATATTTTTACCATGAAACAGTTCCTTCATGGAGTATTTCCTTGTGACATCCATCAAAAATCGAAACAAGAAATTATACATGATTTGAAACCAAGTTCATGATGTAATACAGTGCCTCATTCAGATCATTTTTGAAAATCAGACTCTTTTAACTATAAAAAATGTTATTGAAACACCAAAATGATGAAGCATCAACAGGAAATATTCAATACAATTCAGAACTGCTTCAAATCAAAATAGATTATTCACTGTAGTAAAAACGTCACCATAAATTAGATTGAAGGCAAAATGGCTGTTGAATTGTTAAATGTATTATAATTGTGATCAGCCATAAACAAGAGATAAACAAGTCTTAAATTGTTTTGAAATTGGAAATATCTTCCCGTCATCATGAGATCCCAGTAGTGGACAGCAATTTCAGTAGTGGAAGTATCGATAGGTCGCGATATGCTGTGAAATTGAATAGAAGTAGTTTGAAATTGAGCGTAGTGCTTTTTGTTAAGCAGTATTTCGAAGCAAGCACACACACACTTTTCCACACATCCCCATGCGGGGTAGGTCAAGGTAGGAACGGATCCGCCACCTTGACTGGCAAAAGAGTGTGCGCTTGATCGTGCTCAAATATCGCCAATGGCACAGAACGGTTCTAGTTATGTGAAATCGCTGTTTTACACTTCCTAGACCACATGTTGATACTTGTTGATACTTCCTAGACCATATGTTATAGAAATAAATTTCCAATTACTGCTTCGAAGTACTAAATATATCAATAATTATTAAGAGAATACGTTCATCTCATCGCTTCCCAATTCATTTTTTTTCGAACTAAGTATTGTAGGGTGTACGATTTATTAATTAAATACTTTTGTAGGAAGAGTGCAAACGTTCTAGAATTCGGTTTCTGATTAGGTTGAATACGCGAACAATAACCCTTTGATTTTCATAAGACCTCCACTTACCTATAGATAGAACAAGCACAAAGCCCCAAAGCAGCATCAGCATAGAACTGTGACTTTCGTAGAATGAAGAAAATATAGCCAACCAGCAACCGAAAAGAAAGATCATATTGAAGTAAAGAAATATTCTGAATGACTTGATTAGCACACTTTTATCCTGTGTAACGAAAAAGAAGAAGAAGAAATCAACACTCTCTCCATAGAAAAGAGTTATCACCATGTTCATAATTACCAGCGCAACGCCAACTAACATCAAAAGAGACATGAGGCATACTAGGGCCAACATGAACACCAGTGCGGCATACGTCTCTGTGCAACGAAAGGATATGGTTGAAACATAGCACTTCAAGTTCAATAGAAGGTAGCTAACAGAACGCCTCCTCCACCACAACCCATTGAAAACTTACTCTTGTTGCAAATTTCCCCGGGAACATGGCTGCCAACTGGGGCGAATTTCGTACTGCTGCAGTTATCGCGCGTAATTTTCTCACTTACTTTGTCCGCCCCAACTGCGATGCTAATTGCACAGAATGTATTGCAGCATGCATAAAAGTAGCACAAAAATTTGAATGTTGTACCGGAGCACATTCCTGCGGTGATGGCTAACGAGCCAACTGAAACTGACTAGTGAGGGTGAATGAGAGACCCGCTTTTCACGACTGTGAAACCACTTCGAATACAGATGGAATCATGTGTGGCAAATGTATTCACGCTCATTTCCCACTTTCATCGAAATCCACAGGCTGAGGTGCTGTTATTTATTGATACTTTGCCTCAAAACAACAATAAATCCAGCAAAATATTGGTCCCAGGCGCGTTTTCTGCGCCGCTGTTTGGAAATTATTTGATTGTTGAGAATTTAGATTTTCTAGTTTTCTTTGAAAAGGGCATTGGATCATTGATGAGTTATGTAATTGCAAAAAGAAGTAAACTAATAGTTTTTGGAATCAATCCTTCATGTCTCATGGAAATCGCTCTAAAATGGATCTTTTGATCTAGAATTAGGTCATTCGATAAAAGTTGCCTGTATTTAAATTATTTGCCTAAACAATTGCACCAAATATGTCATACATTCAGCAATAATCGAGTAAATCATGATGGCATCATGATAATCTATGTATTCTTAAGCAGTTGGGAGTTTATTCGTCAACTTATAGCCATATACTTGAGAGAGATTTTCGAGTTCCTGTACCTCTAGGCCACCGTTGCTGAAATGGTTATTTATAAATTTATAAATGGCTGAATATTTTTATCGCCACAATTTTCATATTACCTTAATTTTTACATGATATTCCCAGACCTACAGAACATAGTCACAAGTTATGAATGAACTGCCCACATATAAACCATGGACCTTCAGCTATGGCGTTATGTATTTATTGCAGAGTAAAACTTTTGTATTAGTTATATTTTAAGGGGAAATCTATGAAAATGTGGTTGCATTTTTCAAGTGGCATATCCAAACAACATACAACTCAGTTCAGAACAAGAGGAAAGTCCATTCTATCCCGCGCCTCGTGTTTCTGGAAGTTTACGGTCCTGCAAAGTTGTTATTTTATCTCGAAACTGTCCCACTCCTGCTGTGGAGTGATCGTGAGTATTTTTTTCATTATGTGGAAAGAGTTTTCCCAGATGAAAGAAAGGAAATCGATCAGTTGTTGGTTAATTAACAAGCCAACTTACGATTTACCTTCGGGTGGTCAGTGTCAGTGCGAGTGTTTACATCTACCGCTACATGGTCATCAGTCATCCGACATCGATGAGTGAGTGCACACGAAGACGGCATTATTAACCCGTGCACCCACGCACCGCACATCTCCTCGCTTAGAAGTGCGCCGTCCACGCTTACATTTCGTCAGCAGCGGCAGCAGCAACAGATCAGTAAAATTTAAGTTAAGTTTTTTTTTCCTCTTTCTCAACCCAATAGCACAAGCAAAAGAGACATAACACATATATCCTTTTCCACTCCAAATCATCGCCACTAAAACACTAGTGCCATCTGTTGAGCACACTGTGATGAGTGATAAAGTTTAACAGATGGCAGTAGTGTGCTAACGTCAAATTTAAGGTAATCGACTATGCCCGCCACCAGTGGCAATACTACCAACTAAGAAACATTTGAATTGACCGTTAAATGCGTGATCGATAAAGAAACTGTTTATGTCTGTTTGTCTGTGCCAATAGTGTTAGCTTTTATTGTGTGTGATTTAAATTCTACGCTCCCACGGGTAAGGCAACTGTTGAAGAGGTTTCTTCGACATGGACGCTTTGTCTGAAGAAGTTCCTTTGCCAGCTGATGATGAGGAGGCACACACAACATTTCCACCGCGATCGTATCCAATTGACTTGGCCGGCCATGGGTTGTCTACTTTCAGCCCAAAAGGAAACCTTTGAATGTACACCAAATTACTAGTGATCTGACACAGCCATTCTCAGCAGTGGTAAAGATCACGGAAGTAAAATTTAATAAACTCCGTGTTGCCGTGTCTAACATGAACCAGGCTAATGAGATTGCTGTTTCCCAGCATTTTACACTGAAATATCGAGTTTATAAAGCCCGATTCAAAGTGAATTTGGACGCATTCAAGTGATCATAACTCAAGAATTAAACAAAATACACGGCCGATCAAAACGTCACACAAAAGGGTATTATAATTATAATATTTTGGCGTTTCGAGCGAACTGTCGCACTTTACTTGTGATCGATACCATCATAATCTACACAGTCGCTGTTGACACTGTACCGGCGAACTTATTCCACTTTAAACGCATTTGTTGTGTATTTGTCACTTTTTTACCGCATCGTCGAAGCTTTCGCTTGACAGTTGCCTAATATTTTTCGATCTGTCTGAACTCAAGGCAATTCGGAGGATTAAATTAACATTGTTTGCAGCATACCATTCTAGTTCCTCCTTAAAGTATTGGCAGCTGGCTGGATCCTGCCAAAACATACCGGTAATGAAGGGTAAATCCGCTTTTTCAGACACTCTTTAATGTAAACCTTCGACGTCATTGTATGAGATGTGATAAAAACCTTGGTTTTAAGGCCTCAACTGCAGATTCCTTGCCAAATCATTAGTTTTCGAGAAAACTTATTAGCAAAAACAAATTTATACCTGGAAGGGACATTCTCACGACCAGTTGCCTGGTAAAATTTTCGTCCGGGAATTTGTTTATAATCCATTTTGACATATGTAACGTCATCCATTAAAATACAGCCATCAATTTTCGTCAAAACTCGTTCGTATAGTAATCATGCTCCTATTTTGGCCTCTGTATTTTATTTCTGGGAGCGGTTCGGAAGTTTACTGGCACAAAAAGACTTATATCCTTCTCTTGAAAGGATGTTACGCACGGTGTGAATGTTGGAATCGTATGCCTTTGCCAAATCACGTATGGAGACACCTGGGTTGCCTTTCACGTACCTCAACATCTTTCTCCTCAGCTCTTTGTCCATAGTGCCACTTTTATGATAGATGCACTCTGCTCTATTCACACTCAGAGTATCCTTGTAACGTTTGATTACAAGACACATTGTTGGCTTTGGGAATTTTAACACATTTGCTATTATTGAGGCAGACCATGAAGGATTTTCTAGATGTTTGTGCACAATTAATTTTCTTTTTTCATATTCCATGATCCTTAATTTCGAGATGCATCGATCAATCGAGAAAAACCTCACACCACTTTCTTTGTCAATGAAACATAACAAATTCCTGTTAAACGTTCTTCATTTTGTTCATTCAGTTCATTCAGTTCATTTAGTTCTTTCTTTTCAATTCATTCAGTTCATTCAGTTCATTCAGTTCATTCAGTTCATTCAGTTCATACACTTCATTTCAATGGTGAATGGTAACAGCAGTTTGTGCAGACACTTGTTGACGTAAACTAATTGGTTTATCATAGCTGTAGTTATGAAGATTTTACCCTTCAAACCACAACCACAAAAATAGCCTCCAAAGCCATGTACTTTTACACACAACTTTTTGGCCTGGAAATGATCGTCAACCTTGCCGCGTTGTAATGCGGTATACAACCCAAGACCAGCCCTAGCAGCACGCTTGTTGCAAACCAGTAAAACTAACTTCAATGTGACTCAAATCGGTCACAATCAAGTTGCTGCAACTAATAATGATGTCTTGGTGTTTCTTTGGAGGAAGCTGCTTGAAGTCTGATTTGACGTTTGTTTCATCATTACTAATCACGCAGTCAAATTTTGTAAGGATTTTGTCGTACAAATAACGCGCTTTTGTTTCCGAACTGGTTTCCTGTTGCTCGCTTGGGGTTTTATTACTTTGAACGACCTATATCCTGCCACTTTCTTCACTTTTTGAACGAAAGAATACGATGTTATGACCTTTGTAGCCACATCTCGGATGGAAAGGTTCGGGTTTTGCTTAATCAGCCAAAGCACTGCATACCGCTAGGAGATGAAGTTGTCGTTCCGCTTGCCGCCAGATTCTAGTTTCCGATCGAGAGTCAACCGACCCCGGAAGCGTTTCAAAACGCTACTTACTGATGAACGAGGGACTCCGATTGACTTTGCTATGTCATGATACGGCATAGATGAACTTTCCACACTTTTGTGCAACATTTTTTCACGCACTTGTTGTTCTCTCACTCCAGTTTCAATACAATGCTTTTGTGACAGCAAACTGTAAACCAAACCGTTTAAACACGATGAAATTGCGTTAGCGGTATATTTTTTCTCTGTTCGGGACATAAACCACTGCGACCAATTATTTGATTTATTGTAGTATATCCCGGATCTTTTGTTTAGTGCATGTCGAGTTACTTCATCACTATTGAGAAATGATGAAGTATTCAGTGTTGTTACAGTTGTCATTATTTGTTTTGTTGGCAATGAATTCCAAGCTTATCCTCGGTGGCTGGTCAAACAGTAATGTGTGTGAGTCGATCAAAGTTTTTATTAATAAGTGAAATTCTTTTTCTTTTTCAGGTTCTGTTAATACAGACTATAGGAGAAATATTCAGCATAACTTCCTTTTTACCAAATGCGAATTGCCAGGTCTTTCGTTTAACACCTGCCATAAGATTTTGTACAGTCTCATTGTCCACTTTATTTGCCGCAGAACGCCAGTTTGCCTTGAACTGTTTCTCGCTCACAAAATCTATTTGAGTCTTCTTAAGGTTCCACTTGACGATGGCCTAATATTGTTCGATTGGACGGAGTCTGAACGTTGTTGGCAGCATATCACTCCATCGCCTTTTTTCCGTAATGGCAAGATGCCAAATCCGGCCAAAATAGAACGGAACAGTTGTGTCGCTTCAGGAAAGGCAACAGACGTTTTTTTAGGCACTTGCTCAGATATATTTCCTGGTTGACGGTCCCGGTAGCCATGTAAACGTTGCTCTTGAAGCCAAGAGACAGATGGCCTGCCGCACCAGATATTTCTTCGCGAACTTTGACAGTTTAATGTGCTTGAAAATATCTGCCACCGTTCCCCATCCGGTTGCCGTATAACATTCCTGTCCAGGAAGCTGTTTAAAGTCTGTCTTGACGTAAGCTTCATCGTCCTATACCACGCATCCTGCTTTGGCCGACGTGTTTTGTTTATCATCACGATTTGGATTTGTAAGTCGACAGTCCAGCTTGTTTTGTAACTCTATTCACGGTTGAAGGCGCCACTCCCAGCTTCTTTGCGACAACTCGGACGGAGAGATTGGGGTTCCGCTCGAAACAGCGGGCAACTCTTTTTATCGTCGCTGTGGCCTCCAGCTTTCGATTTCCCCTCGATCTAGCTTTCCTGGCTGCCGACAAACGTTCACCGAAAACTTTTAATACGTTGGTAACAGTTGTTTTAGCCACATTCAACAATTTCACCAACTTGGCGTGAGAGTAGTTTGGATATTCGCCATGCACGTGCAAAATTTTGATGCGTTGCTGCTCTTCCCTCGACGACATTTTGATAGCTGAAGTGCTGATCTCAAAATCAAAATAGAGGCATGGTGCTACACGCACAGATCTTCGAAATGAGGGGTGTGCAAAAATTGCCAATGCACGATGAAAATAAATGCGTCAAGTTTAAGTCGACCAAATTTTGATCGAAACACCCTTTATAGACAGAATAAGTCCCGTTAAGCTTAAAGATATTGTTTTCATCTGGGCACCAGAATAAGCCATGTTATATTCAAATCAAATAAATAGATTTACATTTCAACGCTAATGGTATCTTCTTACGACAAACAGAGCTCTTTCATAAGTCCAAGGATAAATGGATCAACTGGACGATACTTCATCATTTGACGTAACATTGTTTATTCGTGAATTTCAATTGTCTACACTAGTTCTCATATATAAATAATCTGAATATAAATGTTTACATGTTGAAAAATTTAACTGAATTGAATTTTAAAAATAAGTAATTTAAGATTATTTAAGCTTATCTGCATTAAATTTAACTTGATAAAATAAGCGATTTGTTCGTGTGTCCAAACACTGAGCATTAACGCTTAAACTTGCTATTATTATTCCCTGCCTATCCGTTTTTTTTCTAGTCCAAATGCGTCTTCTTACCTGTTAAACAAAAAGCATGTATTGCAATCATACATGATGAACACATCAAATGAACTTGTTTATATTCGGTTATTTAATTTTTTTCCATGCATATTTTCCACAAAACACGGCCCCCTATATTGAGACATCAACATTCAATCGACATAACTCTATTGTAAGAATTAAAGCCTTTTTGAAACGCAAACCCCAGGCACTCTTCGCGTGTGATCAGAAAGGAAATTTCCTTCTGACGGATGCGAAAACATTTCCGTTGTCGAACAATTTACGAGGCGAGAAAATAAATCGTTCACGTCGTAAAATATATCTTCCATATGCTGTTTAAATTCATAATATATAATCCCTTTGTAAGTATGCATCTAAAAAATAAGTGTGTATGGTTTATTAAATACGGTTTCCATTCAGCGGTTCAAATTATAAAGCAGTTTCCAGACAACCATATTTCAGTATCATCATTTATTGCTGATGGCGTAAATTTAACCCCATGGTCATGATAGCCCCCCATAAACAGAATTCAAGTGGTAGCGATATTATAGAGCCATAAATTAGCTTCTGTGCGTTATAATAAAGACATTTTTTCCCGTTTTGCCTTACGTTAGCATATTTCGGAGCTCGTTTGCAATGCTGATTTCGGTGGAGGTGAGGCGAGTAACGAGCGAGCTTCAACATGATTTTCCGATAACACGGAGAAAAGTGCAAAACCATGACTAGGAAGCATTAGACAGGACACGGACGACGGTAAAAGCTGAGGCTGACGACAACATGTCAAAAGCGCATGTTCCCAGAGAAGAGAAAGAGGAGAGAGCAGCTTCCGTTCGGGTCCGATGTTTTGGTTCCGTGAGAAGTTGCTTCTGGTTATCAGTAAAACGTGCATGGCGATAAAACAAACCCCGGCAATCGAATGGCATGGTAGGTACATAGCATCAAGGGCTCCAAACATAATGGGAAGCACGTGAGCTGTGTCGTTCGGTTCTTTGTTTATCACCGTCGGTCGGCTGCTGTCTGAATCCGAGAGAGTGGGAAGATAAAAAGGCGCGATGCTGGATGCTCTCTGTTATGGCCAGGATCTGTGCACTCTCGCCGTCGTCGATAATTCGCACTTTTCCCGACGAAGGAAAATCACTGCTTTTATAATATCCTTGCGAGGTGATGCCAAGATTTAGTTCGCCGTGAGAGTTCGAGGCGTTCGTTGGATCTTGAGCGAAAAACTTGCAGGACTAATCCGCAGACCGGGCTATTTTGGGTGCTCTCAAGTGATAAGTGTAAACTCAAAGTGTGAATGTGTACTTACACAAGTGATACCCATAACAATAGGTGGAAAACAAAAAGTTGAAAAACTTGTTCTGCTGTGTTCATGTGCTGCCATATGCTGCTAGGGATCCCGCACTGCTTTCAATTTGAAGTTGACGGATATTTCAACCCTCAGCGGAACAACTAGGTTGTCGAAAACTAGTTTATTTTGTGATTAGAAACTATAAACGCAATGTGAGTAAATACTAAGTGCTTTTGAATCTATTAGGAATTTTGAAAATTGAGTGTACCTTCGTTGTTAGTGCAATGAACGAAGGGGTATTCAAATATGTTGCAGGATAAGCTGGAATAGTTTTCAAAAGTTTTGCTTCAACAAGGAGGATGGTTTTTTTGCGAGAATTTAAGCCCTTCCCATCATATTCACCGTGGTAGAGCTTGCTATGGAAGTTTCTTTTATATTGAACTAGTTACAAATTAATATGCTGTAGGTTTCTTTTGACCTTGATTTAGACTTCGTGAAATAAGTTTATTAACAAATGAAGAAACGACTTGTAAAATTATTTTATTCCGGATTTAGCAGTTATTTTTGGATAAATTTATTCCACAATTCCATTCTCTGTGTTTATTTGTAAAAGAAATAAGATTGTTTATTTATATGAATAATGTTTTTATAAGCAATGTGTCAATCAATACACCACCATAATTGCGATTTTTTTTAATTCAACTCAATATTTTAGTTTTTGTTGTCATTGTCAGCACCTCTTCTTCCACTGTTGTTATTGGAAAATTAATTTCAATCAACATGCTTTGCCTTATGATGAGCTATTGTTACAAACCGAGACCACGCTGGTTCGAACCTGGTTTGTTGTTAAATATTTGGAACAGGAAATTTGTCCAATCAACAACTGTGAAGGTACATCAGTGAAACTACTTCCGATTGTATTAATCGTAATAACGGTCGCTGTCTAGATTTTTTTTTAAAGTTCATTCATTTGTACACTGTACAGGCTCGTTGGAATCAACTTTACATAGCCAAGTTTTCTTTTTTTTTTTTTAAGAAGTGAGTAGGTTGAATTGCTTGTTCTGGAGCATCAAACCTATAGGCAGGACTATCAATTTCGACGATTCGTCTGTGGTTCAATGGCCAGCGATGTTCGTTAACCAAACTGCAACCGATCTCAGCTGCATATAATACCAAAATATCGATTTACCAGCTCACACTTTCCAGGATTCATCAAATTTATCGTTTTTTTAGTATTTCTTTGTGGTATACAATTCAGCAGGTATCTGGTATTTGGTAAATTTTGCAGACTTTCATCATTTTCTCGTAGATTTTTGGTAAAAGCACCTGGCATTGCTGTGGCGATGTCAAACTGAGGCAATACCGGCACCGGCTCCACCCAAATGTTGGTCAAATAAGAAAAGGGTCGGAATGTCTTACTTGGGAAGTGATCCTCGCTTTGTTGGAAACCGAGAACACCATTCCACGAGAAGTTACTGAGATGTTGGATAAAAGCGTTGGGTTGGCAGCAGGGTTCGTTTTAGTGACGATACGCTAATTTTTTTTTATCTTTTCCAGGAGATGCACAAACATGTATTTTAATATTAGCACCAATTTAAACCAACAGTAAGGATGCTGGTAAGGCTACTCACAAACTGTGCTGGTCTCTTTTCATAGAGAAAACAAGGTTATTTCTATTACCGATTGAGAGCCGATTTGAACCAAAATATACAGACAATATGGATTCTGTAGAAGCATCTGATTGAATGGATAGTGGTTTACTTGTTCCAAACTAAGGTGGGATGGCAAATATGATGAAAGAATAGTATGGATCCTAATTAATTCATTATGATAACTGCTCTGCGTTGAGATAGCGTAGATTCAGTGTACTGCTTGAATGGGATATTGATATCTGCTCGCCTGTTTCGTTACTCTCCTTAAGCAGCAGTCGCTTCCGCTCCAATCGAGAAATTGTACCTCTTCCGAAAGCTTTCTTCGTCTCCGATTCTGTACAAGGTCGTGTTCTGGGCGAGAAGGTCCACTACTCGTCCGCCTAGGGTTGCACAAAGATTCACCACTAACTCACTTTACCGCCATTTCTTGCATTTCTTGGGCCCTAAATTACGTAACCGTTACTCGTTCCGTACGGCAGCGCCCACTTCCTGCAGCCATTTGCTACTATAGCTTACCTTACTGCTCACATCCATGGTGAGAGATGTGAAATATCCGGTCTCCTGGCAAGTGTTGCCGTGCTGGGTTAAATTTGTCTCATCGTCCATTGACTATTGTCTACCATTGCTGCTTCTGAGTGATGGCCTACTGCTCCAAGATGGCTGGAAGTACTTTTTGATGATTTGATCGATGGGGCCACTTAAAAAATATTCACGGGCTCGTTTAAACATATAGCTGAGTTCACTCGGCATTTTCATATTCAACTGATAACTCGGCAGAAAATCGAACGCTGCCGAGTCTCAGCAACACTTGGAACTGGAATATCGGGTAACTCCATTATTAAACTCACGGCAACACTTGGAGCCGAGCGCAAACGTTAACCAAAATTCAACCAACCTCAGCTGCCTATCATGCCGAAACATCTGTTTAGCAGTGTTGTAAGCCGAGGCTCGGCTTTTTATCTGTCAACCGCCATGCGCCATATTGTTTTCATTCGCAAGTGGAGTAAGTCGTATGTTATTAGTGGAACGTTGAAAAAAACGGTGAATAAACTGTGAAAATGGAGCAACTTCTCGATAAAATGCTGCAGGACAATGTAAGACTGAAAGATATTTTGAGTAAGTTCAAATTAATTTACTTTTCTGTTCCATTTTAGCTTGAAAAGTCGAGCATAATATGTTTCGTGTGTCGAGAAGTAGTCGAGGCTGTGTGAAAGAGCTGTAACAGCAATTTAATAACCATATCGGAAATCAACCTTTTGATCAGAATAAGTGTTTTACAACTGCACGGCTCAGCGACACTCCCATCCACTTCCGCCGGTATTGGGCAGTTTAGAGCTTCATTTGGATGCGCCGGCAAAATTTAAATTTCGATGCTGATGAACCTGCTCACCCTGCTGAATCGCAAGCTCCAGTTGTGGAACAGATGAAAGAAGGAACTGTCTCTAGTGACGAAATTAATATATGCATTTCACCGGGAATTTGCTGGTTGACGGCGGATGTGTTATAACCGCAAACCAATATCGCAGAAATGATCAATTCTCGTTGCAAAACTCTCGTTCAAATGCCTGGTGAATATTTCAAAGGGAACACAAAAACCTTTCTGGATGATCATGATTCTGATTTGAAGGCCCCTGAAATTGTTAATTTTTTAAACATTTACACACAATTTAACCGAAATCTCGGTTAACTTCATTAATCTTTGTTTTAAATTTTAACCGAAATATCAGTTTTACAATGACGAGATTCCCAGCTGAATCGGATGAGTTTTCAGTTTGACCCAAACCGAGATTATCGGTTAACATAAAAAAAACGCCGAGATCGAAACCGAGAGGTCAGGTGTGCGGATTTCGGTTTTAGAAAGCTTTGACTCGGCATATAATTCTGAGTGTGCACAGCTTGACTGATGCAACATAGTGTCGAATCTAATTAAACGGCGAACACGAAATTATTGCGACACCGAAAATGTCATGCCAATTTTCTTATAATGTTTAGAATCAAACCAAAATTTTAGAGTAGTTTTATACATATATTTACTTCAAAAATCAAAAGAAAAGTTAATCAATGGAGCCTTGAGTGTAAAGTTGAACGCATTTTCGCTTGATGCCCTCCATCAAAGTCTTTACAGTGTCATCCAGTACCAGTTTCTCAGTTTTTTTTCCATTTTCTTAACATGTCCTTCTCGTCTTTGACTGTCTTCTTGCTCTTCCGAAGTTCCCGCTTCATCATTGCCCAGTACTACTCCACCGGGCGCAGCTCCGGACAGTTTGGCGGATTCATGTCCTTTGGAACAAAATGGACAGAATTGGCCTCATACCACTCCAGGACACTTTTAGAATAGTGGCATGATCCCAAATCTGGCCAAAATAGCGGAGCTTCGTCGTGCTGCTGCAAGAATGGCAAAAGGCGCTTCTCGAGGCACTCAGATTTGTAGATCTCGCCATTTACTGTGCCCTTTGTCACGAAAGGCTCACTCCTCAGTCCGCAAGAGCAGTTGGCCTGCCAAATGAGATATTTGGAGGCGAACTTCGACATTTTCTTCTTCTTAAATTTGTCGTTCACATAGAACTTGCTCTTGCCGGTGAAAAACTCCAACCTCGGAATTTGCTTAAAATCGGCTTTTATATACGTTTCGTCGTCCATCACACAGCAGCCATATTTTGTCAGCATCTTCTCGTAGAGCTTCCGTGCCCGAGTTTTAGCCGTCGATTGTTGCCGCTCATCGCGGTTTAGGAAGTTCTGTACCTTGTATGTATGTAGTCCAGCTCTCTTCTTTGCATTCTGGACGTAGCTCTGCGACATGCCGATCTTTTTAGCCAAATCACGGCTTGAGACGTTGGGATTTGCTTTAATCATCCGCTTCACCTTTCCCTCCGTCTTTTTGTTCTCCGGTCCCGGTTTTCTTCCAGCTGCTTTGCCGTAGTCCAACGTCAACCGCTCCTGGAACCGCTTCAACACTTTGGAGACGGTTGAATGGTGAATGTTCAACATTTTTCCCAACTGCCGGTGCGACAGGTCAGGAAATTCCAGGTGTTTGGAAAGAATTTGTTCTCTCGACTCGCGTTGGTTCACCTCCATTTTCGTTGAATCGAAAAACACGACTTCGAGTTTGACAGCATGTAAACAATACACATCAATGAGAAAGTGTGCAAAATTTGGTTGATTTTTACCCAATGGTAAAAAAGTTATGCCCTGTTGAATGTGTCGCAATAATTTCGTGTACTCCTTTTAAAGGAAGTAACGGCATTATCGATATCAGGGCTTTGGCACACCTCAACCCACTCCACTGGCGATAGCAACTCATTTAGATTTTATTTTTATTTTATTTTAAAAGCCCATTTTAGAGGACCTTATGCTCCTTTTTTTCTAAAATGGGCATAAAACCTCCTCATCTTTAGGTATCGACAGATTACATTTCGAATGATTCAATCAGCTCTTACAACTAACATAAAATATTCTGAATTTCTAATCATTATACTTTACTATACTAAGCTATCAAAATAATTCAAGAAATCTACCTTTGTTACCAGAACGAGACAAATGATAGTCCAAGACATAATAACAGCGATTGAACACACGACACATATTACTGATCGGCTCATTATAGCCATAATTAGTACGGAAAGTAGAAATACGAAACAACTGATGTGTGCAGAGAGGTTGACGACGAATATCAAAGTTCAACTCAGCTAGCACAGAAAGGCAATCTTTATGACACAGAAACACATCGGACACGAATGAAGCCTTTGTTGCAATTCTGCGAGTTCCGAAAAGATCGAGGCCGATGAGTTTACAACGATCTTCATAACTGGAAAGGTTAAAAGGATCATTCCAAGGTAATCGCCGTAGAGCATAGCGGACAAACTTGCGTTGAATTGCCTCTATTTGCTGTATGTCGTTTTGGTAGTATGGAGCCCCTACAACTACTGCATATTCAAGTATAGAGCGAACCAGTGAACAATATAGTGTCTATAGGCAATGAACATCGGAGAAGTATTTTGCATCACGGAAAAGCCCAGGCATATGGAGGCCTTGGAGGTAATGTAAGCCACATTGGGGATACTGTTGAAGCCTCTCACAAAATGGGATTGAGGTTTACTTGTTCGAAGATATGGTGGTACGGCGAGTACGGAGAACGAATAAGAAGGATCTCAATTAATTATCCCCACTACCTGCCCACCAGATCTTACCGGGAAGCAGATTTGCAGTTTTTTTTTCTGTGCTCATTCGTTCATTCGCGCCACCGATCATTAGGCAACCGTAACAATAGAAAACGCGCTACGCCATCTACCCTCTTTGCTAGATTTAGCTACCCTTGAGCTGTTCTCATACCTCAAAAATTCCTTCGTGGAAAGCCTTTCTTCATCAAACGAAAAGGTTAACTATAGCCATCGTAGAAGTATTTTGCAGGCCTTCCAGAAAGTTGCTTCCGTGAAGGGACAACAAAGTCGGAAGATCGTTGGACCAAGAGTGTTGTTCTTATGTGAGACTATACTGAGCGATAAAAGTGATTTCCCAAAAAAGAGGTATTTCAATTTCCACTTTCAAAACTTTTTGTCGAACCTACTAAGTGCTTTATTTTCGTGTCATGTTATCTTTGTATGGGTCCTATCTTATTGTTTCATTCTGGGCAATAAGAGAGGGAGAGAGAGAGGGGGTGGGGGTGCTATGGAAGGCGATATAAATGATCGACAAATAGCCTTCTAGGAATACTTCTTTTATTAACGTCAACAGTCACTAGTCAGCAGTTTTAATGGAGTGAAAGAAATTTGGGCCGAGGACATTCCATTCGTTGGGAAGTATGATCTGAGTTTTATAATTCCCTTCGGGGTCAAGGTAGACAACCCGAGTCGACACATTTCGGCTGTATGCGATTTGAAGTTTTTGTGTTTTTGGCTAATATTAGTATTAGATTGTTGTTTGCTTCATCGGTATGTTTATATTTTGATTTAGATTTCTATGTGTGTGCGTGAGTGTGTTTTGTTTTTCAAAAAGGTTCAAATCAAAAGTTATATAGCAATGAATACCCGATTAAGAATTAAAATAATGTGTTTTATTAACCATTCTTAATTCTCGAATCCTCTTTCCATCCGTTGAATTGTTAACTTTAATTTTGAGATAATTGATATACATAAATTGAAAACTTGGCTCTGTGGAGTTGATTCGATTGTGCGTGTTCATATATATGAATATGTTAAAAAAAAGGCAGAATATTATCTGGTTTTATTTATCGCTAGGAAAATATTCTTCAATGAATAATTTTTTCTTAAAAGTAACGTGGTCGTTTATTCATTACAAAGATGTAACTTCCATAGACAACCTTCTCGCCTCCCCGGAATTAAAGAGATTGAACATGAAAGTTTCCGGTTTCACGCAACCTGAATTCCCAACTACAAAAGAATGTGAGTTTGATGTCAAAACAAATAACGAACTTTTCAGCAATTCACCTTAAAACAACCTTAACTATATCTTGCTCGAGCAAGGTGTGATTATGCCCAGCCCGGCTTGCATATCTTTGCTTGAAGTGTGACGAACAAAAGAAGATGAAAAGCTTCAGGAAAAGTTTGTCTTTACACATTGCAGGAAACTTTTTTCTCTTTTTTTTCACTCTTTGACCTCTTCAAGTTGAAACACGTAGTCGGACGAGTGACAAAACTAAATACTAACTTAATTTTGCTCAACTCATGTTATGAAATTAAAAATGTCGGTCTCTGTTGATTGAAATTAATTTTCCTTATTCATGGAAATCCTGTACATTTTTGCTGT
This sequence comes from Aedes japonicus, assembly GCA_034211315.2. Lineage (NCBI taxonomy): Eukaryota > Metazoa > Arthropoda > Insecta > Diptera > Culicidae > Aedes > Aedes japonicus. The sequence goes on from JASCZW010001990.1 coordinate 124,931, forward strand.
AACTGGTCATTGAACGTCATTGATGTAAAAAAAAATGGGAATAGTCTTATTTTACATGAACTGCGCACTATTCCTCAAAGCAGTTACTTATTCCGAAGGCAGATAAAAACGTGTTTGCACAACTAATTGAGCTATTTAAAGGAATCGTTTATGAGCAAACTATTTCCAAATAAAATGTGAGTTTATAAATATTGCAACGTTTTCACAACAACATATTGCAACATCCGTAATTTTCTTCATACTTGAACAAAATTAATCAAGCTTTGCCCAGTTGCTCTTAAGGGTGTATTACCCACATGCAAAAATCCTGGGTTGTGGTATTGCGTCTTAGGAAATCTGATGATAATGTATTCGACCGTCACAAAGATTCCTACAAAAGTTTAACAAACGGATGATATTAGACTATAAGGGGAATTGTGCGTCTTTTTTTCATATCTTTTATCTCTCTTTTTCTCTCTCTCGCAAACTTATCTAGCTATTTCAAATTGATAAATCTCCATTGTTGTTTAATGAACATAGCATCGAACTCCACCAGGTTGCTCACAGCAAGTAAGCATACAAACTGATTTGATTAAATTTTCAATATCTAGTACAAAATCTGAGTAATATCAATTCTAAATGTTGAGGTAATGGCTGCCGTTGAGAATGCTTCAGCGTAAGCCCTTAAGTCATGAACTGAACGAAAACCTGGAACAAAGAGCAAGAAAAAACCGAGAGAGCGCTGTTTGCTCAACTCAAGCGGTATTCATACATTTCGACGCTGGACTGGCCAAATCGACGAGTGCCAGCAGAGTGATGCGTGCCCGCGAAACTTTGCATGAAGCCACCACCGAAATAAGTGCTGCGTCATTGATTATGAGACTATCATCAGAGCGGATTTCAAGCATTTGCCGGGACAGAAATAATCCACGGATATGGACAAATTTACTGTGGATGACCGTTTCAAGCGGCGTTATGAGCAATGGATATTATTACGGTCATATGAATGAAGTTTGTCTTAGTTGCTTCTTTAGTTCTTCAGTGATTATCTCAGGCAAGTTTTCTCTTTATCTTCTGCGAAACTCTCATCTTAACTTCTGTAAAGTTCCCTTCTAAACTGTTGGAAAGGTTCGTCTTGAACTTCTGAGCAGTCACTCCCGAATTGCTTGAAAATTTACTCCTAAAGGTCAAAAAAGTTTCTTCCAGACTTGCTGAGAAACTACCCTCTTCTGATAAGTTTTTTTTACTTGACTAAGATCTGTATCCGCAATAATCCGGACACCTCAAAACATGAATAAAACATAAATTTCGCATTATATTTCCGTCGTAGGGTCTTCCGTCCATTAGGGTTTGTACAGACTCTTCAGAAATCGTAGAAGCCGTCTTTGTCCAAATTTGCTGGAAGTGTTTGATGTCTTTGATTCCTTGCTTCTTTCCAGAAAGCTTCCGCTTCATCAGAACCCAATATCTCTCGATTGGTCATAGCTCTGGGCAATTTGGCGGGTTTGAGGTTTTTGGTACAATGTTCACTTGATTTGCTTGGCACCACTCCATCACAGTTTTAGCATAGTGGCATGATGCGCAATTGGGCCAGAACAAAGGTTTTTCTTTGTGACTTTTGATGAAGGGTAGCAATCACTTCTGCAGACACTCTTTCTGATAGATCTCCTTGTTGATTGTGCCTGTAGTGACGAAAGATTTACTCTTTTTGCCACACGTGCAAACTTCAATTCTTCATTTAGCTTCCAAACCAATTTAACTTTAAAACCATTTTATCCACTTCTTCGATTCTTTCTGGGATGGCATAATGCTTCACGTAATTTTTTTTTTTTTTTATTCCTTTATTATCGAGATTTTCAGCCCTGGGCTGGTTCATCTCCCATTGTAGTCACTTAAAATACCCTTTGGGTATTTTCGTAACTTGTCCGGTGGTGAGATTCGAACTCGTGACTTTGGCGTGAGAGGTATGGATGTTAACCACTACGCCGGGGTCGCCCCCTTCAAGTAAATATAATAAAACATCAATTGAAGCGCAGTCCTGTTTGTTGGCATTATTTTGGCTTTGAACGAGTTCAAAACTGGGCCAACATAAGGAATCGACACTGTTCCATTTTTTTCAAGCAACAGATTATAATTCGAACTTGCAATCGAAGCTTTGTATAACTTTGTTCAAACGGAGTCAACTGTCAAACCGTTCTATACGCCATGCTGAGTGAACGCCCCACAACAACGTTCATGCCGACAGCAGCAGGCTACAAGCCATGCTGCAGATGGCAGTGTTGTTAGGAAAAACAGTCCAATGAGCCGTTCGTTTGGATTGCAATCAGTTTTAGCTTAATAACTTTTTCCACAATCGTCAAATTTCTTTGCGATTTTCAAAGAAAAGTTTCCTTGGAAAATTTCAATGAGGAAAATAGGATTTACTGAAGGGTTTCCTGGATCTCGCGGACAGTTACCTTCGGGTTCTTCTTGACTTCACGCATGATCTTGGTGTCCGTTCTCGCATCCGTTTTCCGCTTCCTGCCTCTGCCAGGGCGATCCACCACTGATCCAAACATTTTAAGCTTCAGAAGAATTTTGCCAACCGCTGCCTTACTGATACTGTACATCTTAGCGACAGCCCGGTGAGATTCACCGTTTTGCACATCACGAACGACCAATTTTCGGATACACAAGGGAATTGCTTTCGAAAGCACTGCGTTCTCCATTTTTTTCAATTGAATCAAATGCGATCACGTATACAAATGCACCAGGTTGAGCCGTTTGCTTCAAAACATGTCAAAATATCAAAACATAAACAATCGAGGGGTCTTCCAATGGAAACTTATCGAAAACATATCGATTTTTGAAGTGGGCACATTATTTTGTCACTGTTTTTTTTCAACACAAATTGATTTTTTTTTCTTTAAGTTAAACTCCTTTTTTTCAGTATTCCATAAGTGAAACTTAAAAAGAATATAAAAATTAAATAAGAAAAAAAAACTACACTGTGTTAACTTTAATTTGAACCAAGTAAATGAAAGAAATTGAAAAAACGATGAGGTGGGCACTTTATTTTGCCTATCAGTGTAGATGGTAACGGGTCACCTCGCCAGATTATTCAATGACAAAGTAAGTTTTCCCATATAAAATGCTATGTAAAATTAAAACCTCGGGCGCAAAAATATAGTTTCACCGATCGAGCTGAAGTTTTGCACAGTTATTGAAGAACTCAACAGGCTTCTTAGGAGTGTATCGAAAATAAGCTATCCACAAACTTTCTTTCAAATTATGTTAAAAACCGATATTTTATTCATACAAAAAATTGATCTTTTATTGTACGAGGTTAAACTTGAACATAATGAAGACCGGATGAAATTTAAGTTATTCCTTCACGAATTTTCGAACTTTGGATCGAATACTCTTCATCAAGTTACCGACAAGTGTTGCATCGCATTTTTTGGACGCTTGAGCCCAAATTTTTTTGAACTCCTGCATGTTCCCAGCTGCCTTACCAGTCTTCTTGAAGACCCTCTTCACGATTGCCCAGTAACGTTCGATGGATCGAAGCTGAGGGCAATTTGGTGGATTGATATTTTTCACAACGAAATCTATACCCTTTTCCGCAAGCAAATTTAGAGGGGTTTTGGCATAGTGAGCCGACGCTTAATCCGGCCACAACAGTGGAGGTGTACTATGCTTCTTATATAAAGGCAACAATCTCTTCTGGAGACACTCAGATCGATAGATTTCCGCATTTATAGTTCCGGTAGTGTAAAAAATGGTTGACTTCAAACCACAGGAACATATTGCTTGCCATACCAGTAACTCTCGACCGAATTTCTCCACTTGAATAGACCTGTCCGCATCGCTCACATCCTTTCCAACGACGGCAGTAAAGTATTGTGGACCTGGAAGGGTTTTTGAGTCCTCCTTTACATAGGTCTCATCGTCCATCAAAACGCATGCATCCGGACGCTGCAAAAGACGCGAATACAATTTCCGGGCCCTTGTTGCTGCTCGCTTCTTCTGTTCTGCACTTTGTTTCGAGATTTTCTGCTTCTTGTAGGTCTTCAGATGGTTTTGCCTCTTGAGACGCTGGATCATTCCGACACTCGTTCCTGCTTTTTTTGCCAAATCACGTATTGACCTTGATTTGTTCTTCATGATTAGAGATACCACTTTCTGCTCCAGTTTCGGGTTAGAAGAACCGAGTTTTCTGCTCATCCAAAGAATAGTCCCTAGTAGCACACTTGTTGCCATTCCGTTGAGGTAACATAAATATGACTTGCTAAGTCATAATCATGTTACTACAACTAAGAATGATCGTAGTGTGCTATTTGGGGTGTTCCCCAAACTTATTAATGATGGTTTTAACACTCGCATGATGAATTCCAAACCGCTTCGCCAATTTTCGCATAGTAATACCCTTCTCACTTAGCCATGTGTCCAGAACCTTAATTTTCACTTCCTTTTCAATACGCGACATTTTGAAAACGCAGAATTTGAACCGCACAAACAAGTAAACAAAAGAAAGCTGACAGTCAAACGCACAGCATGCAGTGTTCAGAGCATAAAAAACCATCACAAATACATGCGTACAACGCAAATGTATGTGGATAGCTTATATTCGATACACTCCTTAAAACTAAATACGGATCGATTTTTTTCTTCTTCCATATGTCCGTATCCCAGGCCATTGGCCATACCTAGTACCTATTCCCAGTATAGCCTCCCAAATAGGTTTTTCTGGAGATCAACCCAACAGACCGAATCACAAATCAGCCACGTTTTGATTGATGGAAGACACTCCTCGGATATTATCGACGTCAGGACTTATCTCGGCGTCCACAAAGGATGTTATCGACTCCGACCACTATCTGGTAATGGTCAATGGTAATGGTTGTGAACAATATTCGATACCGCCTTGGTATAATCTGGAGCGACTCAATTAAGCTACCCGAAGTCGTAACCAGTTACGCGCAAAACCTTGAAGCAGCGTTGCGGGAAGAGGGAGTTCCATCAAAGCAGCCATCAACAACGCAGTGGTAGCGGTTCTAGATGAGAAAAATGCAGCGCGGGCGTTGATACTGCAGCAGACAGCTCGTCAAAATGTGGAGCGATACAGACAGAAACGAAGACAGCAAACTCATCTCTTCCAGGATAAGAAGCGTCACCTGGAGGAGTTGGAGTACGAAGAAATGAAGCAGCTGTATCGTTCTCAAGATATGCGCAAATTCTACAAGAAGCTCAACGCATCCCGTAAAGGCTTTGAGCCGCGAGTCGAAATGTGTCAGAATAAAGATGGAAATATCTTGACGGATGAACGTGAGGTGATTGAAAGGTGGAAGTAGCACTACGATGAATGGCGCAGCGGCGGAATACCAAGACAGCAGGAGGAATGCTTTCACCGGTGAACGAGGGTGACGTGCCAACTCCCGCGATGAGTGAATTTAAGGAGGCTATCAAACAGCTTAAGAATAACAAGGCAATTGGGAAGGATGGCATCGAAGCGGAACTTATAAAAATGGGCCCGGATAAGTTGGCGACTAGTCTGCATCGACTGATAGTTATGATTTGGGATACAGAACTGCTACCGGAGGAGTGGAAAGAAAGAGTTACATATGTTACCCAAAAGGCTAACACGTTAGAATGTGAGAACTATCGACCGACCACTATTCTCAACGCAACCTACAAAGTGTCACTAATTAAGTCCAAGATTACCTCCGTCATCTATCACCGCTAGCAATTTATCAAGCCGGTTTTGTGAACGGTCGATCGACAACTGACCAAATCTTTACGTTGCCGCAGATCCTTCAAAAAACTGACCAGCATGATCAAGGCTACGATTGATTGTACAAGACACAGAGGAGCGCAGCGAGCTAGGTGGTTAAACCAAGTGAAGCAAGACCTAGGAAGTGTAGGATATTCGAGGAACTAAAGACGTACGTAAGCTGAAATAAATACAAAAACTTTTGGACCAATTTAACCAATTTAGCAATTAATCTGAAGTACCGTACACTCAGGTGAAGTAAAGTACCGTAAACTTCAACTATCGAAATAATGTCTGCATTTAAAAAAGAGAACATATTAACCAAAAATGGTGATAAAAATATTATCTCTTATTTTTGCCGTGCCTGTTGTTATTTATCGTTGAAGTGTAGAAGAGTTCTCGGCTTACTTTGAAGCAAGTATCTCGTCGAATCATCCTTTCTTTAGGTAGCATAAGTGATACTTCTTCAGATTTATTTTTACCCGGAGTTGATGCAGTTCAAGCAGTTTTAAAATTTTCTTCAACTTTTTCATATCATTAATTAGTTTAACTGATAGCCCATCAGGAAACACCAAACAGAACATGAGGGCCCTTCCGTTGTCATGTCTTGAATGTTTGATGAAAGTAACCACAACTGTAAATTCAATTATGCAAATATCCAGCCCCATCAGAAAAACAAATTATCCTGTTTGTGTTCCCACACAAAGTTTTCCTTCTGCACAGGCCCATTCATTTTAAATTTTACTTTCAATTTTGCATTCTTCTTCACGTTCACCTCTCATGGTAGGTAGCCTCATCGTATTTGTAGAAAAATAACTATTAACGTACGCTCTTCCATTTCCGTCTGGGTAAGGCACCGAACCGCATACATTTCCGCTGAATATTATTTGATTTTATCCTTTCACTTTCCGGTTGAAAACTGGAAAAACCAACTAGCGTGAATCACCCAATACTTCGGATACTTTACATTACCTATACACTCAGGCAAATAAACTTAAGAATTTCATAAGGTTCAACTTGAAAAGTGTAGATATATACTTTTGAACAAGTGACTGGACCCATAACCTCAAAGTTCAAGGTTCGAATCCAGGTTGCTCCATATTTTTTTATTCTTTAAACATCAATATATTTCATATGGCAAATAAATGAAATTCATAACGATTTCTTGTGGCAAATAATCATAATGCAATCTTATGAATCTCGAAAATTTATTTCCATGAGTGTAACACTCAGAAAAATCGATTGCGTTAGTTAGTTAGCTCTCTCAGTTTTCAACTGGAACGATGATTTAAAAAAAATACCACCCTTTCATACGACGGTCTTTTCTCTGCTTTTCGTTTCAGTGAACGGGAGATGGCGTTTAAAATGATGCTAGCCGTAAATATTTCCTTCCATTAGGTTGCCCCACGATGTGACTATGTTGGTGATCCTCGGTCGCAAAACAGTCAAACCCAACTGCACCTAACGTCGCCATGAAAAACCACAAAATTGATGCTCCCCAGGTGAAGAATCTGTAACAGTGGCAAAAAAGAATTGCGAATGGTTAATGGCAATCTCAAATTGAATGTGTTAAATTGAAAAAGAATAAGTGGAATAAATTACATTTTGCCAAAGCCAACAAGGAAAGTGGAATCTACCAGCTGGAAAAAGGAAACCAAAGTGGATAGGAGAAAATGATTGGCGCAAAGCTGTTTCCGCTTCTGATTTATGTATCGTCCTTGCTGGCCGTGTCTGTCGCTGGCATTACGAATGTTGAAGATTTTATCGTGTTTAATAGTGCTTGTTACTACGAGAGCGATTACGTGAGTGATAATTTGAGCTTGAGAGATATGGTAACATCCAACGATGTGATAGTGAAGGCATTTGCCGGAGATGGCAATTACCTTCGCCCCGAGTTGGTGGCTTCCGGAGGTAGTGCAAATAAAGAAGAATCCGGCAGCCGGGGCGGAAGTGGCGGTGAAAAAGCGAAGACCAACAGTGACGATGAAATTAAGCAGAACCATCGAAGTGCAAACAGCGCCCCACGGGAAGGACGGCTCGGAAATGAAGAAAATGGAAATGCAAGTTCCATTATCGAGGAGGACTTTATCGTTCGCCTTGAGCCGTCGATGGTCTACAAGGGCAATGAAATCTTTAAGAAGCTGAAACTGATCAACTGGAAGCATTTCATGGTTATTAAGAGGTGAGTGTTTGCAAATCTATTCTCTTATGCATAACTGCAGTTGATGTTAAGATGTTTGGTGCTTGTTTTCCAAAGTCTCATGATAATAGTGCAATACCTACATAGTAAAAAACGAGTAATTTTTGCCGGCAGATAGTTTCAAATAGAAGATACTTTCAGCATCGCATAAGTTATGTGAGGTTTGTTGATTTGAATACTTACGATTAATACTGAAGTTCCATACAACATTTTTTGACAAATAGTTGCAAAAATGTGAAAATCTATTATTATTTCATAATATAACATATTATAACAGTTTATATACACAGAAAAAAAATTATAAACTTCATTAAGGACATACGGGATCAAGTCCACATCACTCCGAAGTTTTCTGAGCACAAACCTCAAATACTACTAGGACTTCAAGCGTGCAAATTTCAATAATCGTGTGCTTCACTGGAGCACCTATTGGTTAGCAATTAAAGCGTTATTTTTTTTTTTTTTGTGAGTTTTAGTCTCAAATAAAAATAATTAATTAAACTAACCCAATAATAAATCATAGAGAAAAAGGACTCCTTCCAGTTTTACCATAAATGCCTAAAATTTGCCGTTTTTCAATTGCAAGCAGAAACAACAAAATTGTAGAGCCGCAACAATAGTAAAGTGGCAAAGGGAATGGAACAACTCCACCAAAGGTCGGTAGACCCACCAAAAAATCCCAGAACTATCCGGATCGGTTGGTAGGCGACACGGTGAAGTGAACTTCCACATAACGCAGATTCTGTCTGGCCATGGCTGCTTTAGATAATATCTGCACAAATATAGGCATCCATAGTCCTCCACATGCACCGAGTGCGTGGGAGTTGAGGTAACCGAGGAACATGTTGTGGGATACACCCTAAGCATAGTTGATTGCACGTTATGACAGACCCCTCGGTCATCTGTCATTTGACGTTAATCGCCATAAAAGAGTACGACATCTGCCATCACTGCTTTCATCGTCATTAACTGTGCTTGGCGTCATTCCGCCTCTTCTCCTACTGGCCATCGAAAAGGTAAGCTTACACTAAGCTTTTGTATGTACACTGAAATATTACTTATAATAATCCAGTCAAATGTAATAGGACATGTATTTTCAATCTTTGAATTCATTTGCAGTACATCAACGCACTTTCCTTAGAAGAAGTTCTTGTCAGCTGCAAATTGGGGTCATCTTGTTCGATTAAATTCCTTATTGATTCGGGAGCAGACGTTAACATTGTTGGAGGGAAAGATTGGGAGCGACTGCAGAAAGATTGTAGAATGGGACTCGCAACTATTAGCAAAATAGACCTTCCGAAGATCAAAAACCTCAAAGCTTTTGCTGCACAGAAACCGTTGTACGTTGAATGTGCGTTTAGAGCACCAATTACGGTTGATGGAACGAACGAACCTCTGGTACAAGCTGACTTTCTGGTAGTACCGAACGGAAACAGGTCTCTCCTTGGAAAGGCAACATCAAGTGACATGAATCTTCTTAGAGTGGGTCCATTCGTAAACAATTGCGAAAACATAGAGGGACTGGACATTTTATAGATCGCTCAGTCCTCCTCAACGAAATGCATACTTTAATGTACCTGCTGCATTTCGGGAAGGCGCAAGGGTTCGGCTTCAAGAAATGGAGAAGAGAGGTATCATAGAGAGAGTGACCTCTGCGCCAGAATGGATCAGCGGAATGTCAGCCGTTGCAAATGGGAAGGCAGACTTCAGATTAGTTGTGAATATGAGAGGCCCAAATAAGGTCATAAAACGCGAATACTTCAGAATGCCACTACTTCATGAAATAGAGGTAAAGCTTAACGGAGCTAAATGTTTTACCAAGCTCAATTTAACCAACGCCTACTACCACCTCGAATTGGCCAGAAATTCAGGAGATTTGACAACGTTCCTCTCAGAAAGTGGAATGTACCAATTTACACGTCTCATGCTTGGGGTCAAATGTGCACCAGAGATCTTCCAACGTGAGATGACCCGGATCTTGGACGTTATTGATAACATAATTATATATATATAGACGACATCTTGTTATTCGCTGATTCGATAGAACAACTTCACAGAACTGTGGCCAGAGTATTGCGTATCTTACGAGCAAACAATCTCAACCTTAACGTCAGTAAATGCGAGTTTGATAGAACACGCATAAAGTTTCTCGGACATGAGCTAGATGAAAAGGGCTTGCATGTTGACGATGTGAAAATACGGCACATCCAGAAATTCCGCGAACCCACAACCCCTTCTGAGCTACGCCGTTTTTTGGGTTTAGCAGCTTTCATCAGCTCGTATATCCAGAATTTCACTGACCTTACTAGCCCCATGTGGGAAGTCGCGTCGACTAAAGCATGGTGTTGGGGATTGCGTCAGTCAGAAGCTTTTGAAGCTACAAAAAAGAAGATTGTTCACTGCACGACTACTCTGGGCTATTGCTCTGTGAAAACTCTGATAAAACTGTGTTGTATACTGATGCCTCACCGATCGCACTAGGAGCGGTCCCCGTCCAAGAATGTAAGAATAGAACCCCTCGTATTATTAGCTTTGCTTCGAAGTCATTGACACCTACAGAAAGAAAATATGCTCAAAATCAGCGAGAAGCTTTGAGTGCTGTATGGGCTGTATTTTATCGTATTACTTGCTTGGAAGAAGTTTCACTCTACGCACAGATGCAAAAGGCGTTACCTTTATCCTAAACCGATCAAGGGAGGATTCAAAACGAGTGCTCACCAGAGCCGATGGTTGGGCCTTGCGCCTCACCCCGTACGATTATGTGGTGGAATATGTTGAAGTACGTTTCAATATAGCTGACCCATCGTCGCGATTGTATAATGGACAGGATGGACCATTCGACGAAGCTTTGAGTCCATGGGAGATCGCAGGAATAGAGTCGCTGTCAGTTTTCTAACAGAGAATGAAGTTAAAATCGCAACTTTGGAGGACAGTACTTTAAGCGAAGTATCTGTGGCTCTAGAAACCGGAATTTGGCCAAAACAGCTGTGTAGCTTCGAAGTTTTGGCTGACAACCATCCACCAAAAAACGGAATAATAATCAAAGAAGGACGTGTGGTCATTCCTGAAGCTCTTCGAACTAAGGCTTTGGATATTGGCCATGAAGGCCACCCTATGACAAGGAAGCTGAAAACTATACTTAGGGAGCGTGTGTGGTGGCCCGGCATGTCGAAGGATGCTGACGATTGGGTTAAAGCATGTAAAACTTGTACGACTAACGGTAAGCCCGAAAGAACCACTCCAATGGAACGCATATTTGCCCCAAAGCATATCTGGGAAACAATCGCAATTGATTTTAATGGGCCGTATTCAAATTTTGCTGGGATTTACATTTCAGTTTTGGTTGAGTATAGGTAAGACGTGGTTTGCGGTCTTCTCCCGTTGACGCGGGACGATTCATGCAGTGGATCACGGAGGATTTTCACACATGTGTTCTTCGCATGTCCTTGTTCCGACGGCGCGAGATCCGGCATGATAGTCGTAAGCGGTCACGACATGACTCCGGACACCCTGGTCCAGAAGATTTACCAACACTGGGACATCTGGAATGCGGTATGCATAGCAACCTCCCAAATTGTCCTCGATCTCCAAAAAAATTGACGAAACGACCAACGGCAGGTCGAAGGGACCACCTAACTACTGAAGCCCTAAGTAGTTAGGCATAGTAGGTGCTTAACAAGCACTATAGCCCCCTCCCTGATGTAATACCGAAAGGTGGTTCTGAAGATGGTCCAGGGCTTAAGGCACGGGTGGGTTTTTAGTGGGTCGTGTCTTTTGAATTTTATTATGAAATCAAACGTTGAGCAAAAAATTAGTTTGAAATTTGGTTATCCCAACGGAATAAGTGCTTCGGATGCGTTGAAAATGTTGCAGAAAGCCTATGGGGAATCAATTTATATATAAGTCGTTTAAAAAGGGTCGTAAATTAGTTGAAAATCTGCCTCATGATCGCCGTCGAGCAACATCAATAAACAAAAAATACATCGAAAAAGTGAAGAAAATTATGCTGCCGTGTGACCGAGAGAAAAATACATGATGATCTCATACACGATGTTTTGGGCATGAGACGTGTATCCGCGCGTCTTGTTCCAAAATTGATGAATTTTCTTCAAAAAGAGCAACGCAAAACTGTCACTAAGGAAATGCACACAATTAGTGATACGGACATCCAGCACATCATAGCTGGTGGCGAGACTTGGGTCTACGAGTACGACGTCGAAACAGCCCAGCTGTAATCGAAATGGCGTTACGAAAATGAGCCGAAACCCAAAAAACAGAGTCAAAGTCGATCGAAAATCAAGGTTATGCTGACTGTTTTCTTCGATAGCCAAGGTGTGGTGTACTCGGAATTCCTTCCGGATGGTCAATCAGCCAAAGCTGAATATTATTTGGGCGTTATGAGGCATTTGCGTGAGAATATTTATTGAATGAATTGTGGGACAAAAAGTCATGGTTTTTGCAGCACGATAATGCACCAGCTCACACATCACGTTTAATTTGCGATTATTTGACCAAAAACAACGTTAACATCGTTTCTCAAGTGCCGTATTTGCCTGATATGGCACCATGTGACTTTTTTCTCTTCCCCAACCTCAAATTGCCACTTCTTGGTAAACATTTTCAGACGATTGAAGTCATAAAAGAGAATTTGAAGAGAGAGCTTAAGGCGATACCAAAAGAGGCGTTTGAAAAGTGCTATCAGGAATAGAAAATACCTTCTGCACATCTGGGCCAATGCATTCCCACGACAAGTGCCCGCTCTCTAGGCATCTGAAGCATAGCTCCGGCGGCTGGTGCAGGCTAAGTTCCTATATAGAGCCTTCCACCTTTGCCACGTTTAACGCCGTGTCCGTGTTGGCTGCTGCCATCCTCATTGTTGCCACCTGGGTCCCGAGTGAACCCTTCCGCAGCCGCATAGCTGTGGCGGCGACCTCGACCTTGCAGTTCCTTCAGTGCAGTGGAGATCTCTTCTGCTTAGGTGAGCTCATCCTCGGTTTTACTCTGGACTGTCACCTGTTTGCCATGTTTGTATATGCTGGGGCCTTTAGCATTGTGGTCTTTTTTAGGTCCATGATCATTTTGCCGTTCCAGGTACTGCGTAAAACGCTAATCTGGCATCCTCGCGCATTGCTTTCAATACCTCAGCGGAGTACTTCCGTGGAGTGCTTCTTGACGATGGAGGTCTTACCGCAGTTCCGCTTGAAGGCTGCTTGTCGCCTATCGTTTCCTTTTTAAGTTCTACCACTATTCTTCTTTCGGACCTTTGTTCAGTGGCTCACCCTGCCACGCTTGGGGTCGTAGCTCGTCCCCTTTTTAGCATTCACGCTTGCTTCCGTGCTTGTTATTGAGACTCTACAGCTCGAACCCCCTTCGGCGCTTCAGACAGCTCTCGAGCTGGACTTGGCACCGAAGCCTCTTTCTCATATGTTTTCGGTCCGATGGGCGCCATCCGATGGGCACCATCCGTTTCTTTGGAGCGCTGGGCGCCACTTCACCGGGGGCTGCCTAGCCCGGTTAGAGGTCTCTGCCCGCATGGTAGATGGGGTGGAGTCTCCTACGACGACGGACACCTCCGTCTGCATGTGCTTCGTGGCTATTGCCCTCGCTCTTTCTGTTGCTTTGCCACTGCTGGAAGTGATTTATAATTTTGACGTAGACTACGTCTTACGGCAAGGGTAGGGTGTCAAATGAAAATCTAAAATATTGCGACCGTCACGAAAAACCGTACGTTTTGTACGCGAATAACTCAAATAATCCACGATAGATTCACATGATTTCTTCTACAATCGGTCGGAAATTTTACCGCACTCCAATTCAATTGTCAAACATTATTCTCAAACAATAGTAAACTATTGAAAATAACGCAAATATAAGGTGATGTCTTATAATGTCATTTTGCAGAGTAAATTTACCAAATTTCCTATCACAGATTTCAAATCGAAGCAAGGAACATCTTGCATTATCTTCTTCTTCTTTGTATTAGAGAGAGACTTTAACCAATCATGCCATTCGTCTATCCATGTACGTCTCGCATGCAGCTGAGAATGGTGTAAAACGAACACTAAGGAAAATTTTGCCTCAGTCGTTTGGCAGCATTGAAGCTGTGCGGAGCTGGTCGCTGATAGCTGGTCGCAGGCAGCTGGTCGCATCTGCTTTATTCGTTAGGCAGCGGAGCTGGTTGCAGAGAGGCAGCTGGTGGTGGTTAGTACCAAGGCTCTTCCAAACAGCGGTTGTCGCGATGAGGTAAAATGGCGGATTATGGGGGCGCAATATCGCGTCGGTTTTGTGCATGCCGCCATCTTACCTCATCGTGGCAATTGTTTCGCCGCGACTTCGAAAATGCTGCTGTTTGGGGGAAAGCGTCCTTGGGGGCGAGCAGCAGTAGGTGGAAATAATCTGTCCTTTTAAGGACAATAAATAAAAAAAAGGAGTTGTTTATTAAAGAACTAATTTTAGATTTAGTCGGTGCTCGATGGAGGGCGAGCCGTCGGTAAAAATATTACCCAGCTGGTTGGCCAATCTTTAAATTGATAATCTGTCCTTCTGAGTACAACCAATTGAATTAAAAGAGTTGTTTATACAAGAATTAATCTTTTATTTCGTTCGGTTTGTGGTGCCGATTCGTTCGCCGCAACTGCATGGAGGGCGAGCAGTCGGGAAAATTTTACCAGCTGGTTGGCGCAACCCACCATTAAATAATCTGTCATTTTGAGGACAATCAATGCAGTTCAGGGAGTTGTTTGTATAAGAATTAAATTAATATTTCTTTCGGTTTGTGCGCCATTTAATCTAGTGCCGATTTGTTCGTCACGACTGCAAAAACGATACTGTTTGCGGGATAGCCTCCATGGAAGGCAAGCAGGACAATTCTCCGTCGGTGAATTTTTTTTTCCTAGCTGGTTGGCGCAAACCGCGATGAATCAATAAATCAATTCAATTTCTAATTTTAGAGAGTTATTTGAATAAGAGTTTATCTTACATTTTGGTCGATTGGCAGTCATATTGGATTTTGCCAAGTCGTTACTAGGCAACAGTGTACTATGCAGCGGATCCATAAAATCAGTGAAAATAAATCAAAGCCTTCCGGTGCTTTGATTTATTTTCACCGAAAAATCCTACCAGATACAAGTCGATCTTTGCTACTTTCAATTTAATATTCTCAGCTTGAGAGTTTGTTTGATTGGGATTTTCGTTTCAAATTGTCGATTGGCAACCAGTGGTATTAGCAAAACTTGTTTTCCCTTCGTCGCATTCCCCAAACCACACAAATTCCTTATCAAGGACACCATTTTCGATGTCGAACATGATATTTCGAACCAACATTGTCTGTAAATTCCAATAAGTAGTGTGTTATAAACAGTTGTTCTGTTATGTTAACGATTCGCGTCGCATAGAGTCCTACCTCTAGGAAGAAAAACGTTTTGAGAAACATAGTGAAGGTGAGAATGCCCAACCGATTTGATCCAGAACGCTTGCGCAGATTCAAGAAGCGCATTAAGAGCGAACATACGGGAAATCCTCCGAAACGACCATGCACCAATGCCGAGCGAGCTCGTAGTTATCGGGCGAAATTGAAAGCAGCAAGAGGTAATGCGTTGCCAACAACTAGTTGGGACGCTGGAGAAGGTCCTTCAACTCGAGGTAGGAAATTGATATTTATTAAATTTAAGTGCATGTCATCATAGCAATTGAATATCTCTCCATGTTATCGCTCCCTGTCTTAATAAATTTTAACATAGTATTTATTGTATTCTGGTGATGATATGCGTGCTTTTACATCATACGAACCCACAAATGATATCGATACAAATAATACGTGATTATTTTCTCAGGTGTTTATATTATATTTATAAGAATGTATCATATATTAACCAAACTTTTCTTTCATACCCATTGCAAAGAATAATTATATTTTATAAAACTCACTCTCTTTCTTCTGCGAGATCTAATATATTTATATATATTTCGATTTCCTTAACGTTTTAGCCATAATGGATTCACTAATTTACCTGACATTCACATAGAAACACGAATAATAATTTCACAAGAGAACCAAAGACCACATTTAAGGTACGAATTTAACCTTATATTCCCAACTTTTGCCTAATGTATTCATCACATAGTAAAATGGAGAATATAGCAGTTTTCAATGGAAAAGTAAGAGTGAGCGGTTATGTATTTTTCGAAGGGCTTATTCATACCAACACTAATATAACTTAATGAATATAGTGGGAATTTTAATGTTTTGAAATGGAATGGCCGATTGATCACATGAGAAAGTCATTTAGATGTTATCAAGTAGCTTTATATACCGTATAGTATACCGAATATAGTTGAATACCCGGAACGATAATATAAATAAATGCCCGGAGCGATGAAATAAATAAGCTTTACTGAAATTCGTTCGAACAAGAATCCTTAATGATATCAATATCCATCGAAAGTTTTTCGACTCAATTAGTAATGTTGACTAAGAGACTTTTCATGGTCCAGTACAGCAAAC
The DNA here is from genome assembly GCA_034211315.2 of Aedes japonicus. Taxonomy (NCBI): domain Eukaryota; kingdom Metazoa; phylum Arthropoda; class Insecta; order Diptera; family Culicidae; genus Aedes; species Aedes japonicus. The sequence continues at coordinate 141,365 of JASCZW010001990.1, forward strand.
GCCTTGTTAAGCATGTCTTAGCAAAGGTTTAACTAGTTGAATATCGTTTCTAGCTAAATTATTGTACATGAGTTGAAGTTAAAATTGTAATCGTGCGCTACATAATCGACTGAGTCAAGGGACATGTAGCCTTATATACTTGTTTATAACCTTACAACAACTTGCAAGATAATTTTTGTTATTTTCTGTTTGATAGAACTTTCTGAACTTTGAACATTTTAGAGACGCTTACACATCTGAAAATGTTGAAATTGATTATAGTATTTTCATAGCAATCACTAAACCTGTCGGATATCTTCTGATAACGAATTTTATCGTTATGTGAATTCTAG
>JASCZW010001991.1:0-54510 GCA_034211315.2 Aedes japonicus
TTTGGCTTCCCGCACGGAACTTTAGAGCTGGGCGAAATGAACTTAATTTTGGGTTCTTTGTTTTTACCGTATAAGCGATTTTATCGATTGACGAACTGTCTGCACTGTCGCATATTAAGGAACCAGACGCTCGGAAACTTCACCCGAAACTAGGTACAAACGCAATACATTCCGCCCATTCCCAAGCTCCAAACGAACACAGAGCACATCCATTTCCTGTCACATAACACCGCTCCGGAAGCGACCGGAAGTATATCTCACCTGATCGATTCCACCCCTCATCATACTGGAGCAAGCGACGTCTCGTTTCTTCAGCATTTCGTTCCATTTAACACTTGAATCAGAAATATCACATCTACCAAGCAGAAAAAAGTCTTTGTCGTCAGTGAACGGCGCCACCCAAATATAGAACTTTTCTTGCCAACATAGTCCGTTGCCTCGCTCACTTCTCAGAAACTCCATCCGGTTCTGCTTTCCCGCGCTATGACGCATGCTTTATTACAATGTTGTTCAGCTCATCGCATACGAACCGAACCATGCCAAGTCACCAAGAAAGGAAACGAATCTTCTTCACGGGCAGCCAGTCAGTCGGTCTGCCCGGTATGAATAAAAATTATCATCTTTGTGTCGCGTATTACGGAATAAATGCTTCCATTATGTTCGACTCCATAAAATTCTCATATCTCTCCGGCCACCTGCTTTCGGATTTCCCCCTTTGTAATGCTCCCTTTGACTAGCCATTTCCATTTGTGGGGGGTCCTCTGCCATACTATCGTCATCTTTCGATCGGGGATTTTCCATTGATGCACCATTGTCATCGTTTGGCTCATTATCATCGGGACTCGAACGTTTTTCATTAGTCTTTCGTAATCGTTAGGCGAAAATGGGCGATAGAGGTTCGTCATGGAAATGCGATGAATGGCGGTGACTGTTGGTTCAGCAAAACGAAAAAATAATTTTCGGTTGAATTCTGGATACGAAAATTTCATTTCGCATTTCATTTGATCTTCATTTTTATTATTATCTAGTTAATTTCCATGTTCAATCAATTTTGTCCTTCTTATATACATTACCCGTCCGTCATTTGTTCCATTACTAGATATCGTTTCAGTCCCAAATGACATCATATTCAGCAAATTCCACACGGATGTTCAATCATCGTTCTTAGCGTGACTCCCAATCAACCAGCTCATCGGTGTGGAAAGATATCATTCATTAAAGCACCCATTCCCTAAGGTGAACCCCTTTTCGCTAATTCCAGTCATCGGCACGTGTCCCGTTAAAAATCACGTTCGACAAAGGATCAAAAATACCAGCCATCATACCTCTGGCCGAAACAGCTTACTCATTAACTCACCGCATTCTCAATTGAGCTTGGCCATGCCATGTTGCAGCGCATGCCGAAGGAAATGATGAACCCCAGGCAGGTCATCAGGGCGATCGTGAAGCGGGTCGTTTTAATACAGGGACATTGTGCCTTCACGTATTTATCTATGTGCCGCAGGGGTGGCCTTTCGATTTCGTCAAACGACATCGGAGAATCGGCGCCACCGTCGTCCGCTCAGTAGCCACCATCAGCTAGCAGTCCCTCCACCAACAACACCGCCTGGGCCAAGTGCACTGCCATCCATTTGGTCGTAGCCATGCTTTGGCATTTCAAACTTTTCAAAGCCCATCCTGGAATGGAGAAAAGAAATGGGTTATTAGTTGATGCTGAATAGGATGCTTACGAAGTCAAATATTGTTTTTGATGTAGTGTTAAGGTAGTGGATAATGTGTAATTCACAAAGATGTATTACCCAGTTCTGCACCAAAAGACAATGTGGAAATGGTAGCATAAAATGGAAGATGTTCTTACATTAATCACATCACTCGCAATTCGTCTTACTCGAAATGAAAGAGGTTGACCCGTCAGTGGAATGGTCTGTGACGTTTGTGATTGCTATGAAACAAAGCAAACATTATCACGAACTCAAACCAACCTCAATCTCAATCCTGCGTAGAATCTCAATCCTGCAAAGCATAATCTAAATATTAAAATGCTAACTTTATAGGTGTTTCTCTAAGGTTAACTATATATCTAGAGAAGTGAAACATAAAACGTAAGTATCATTGTACTACTACGGTCTACTTCTGATTGACGACAAATAAATGAATAACTAAATAACCATTAGAACATTAGTTAAGTATGGGAACTGCTGGCAGACCCATCGCTGCCAACGCGCACCTTATTGTCGCCATTAATCCTGACGAACACTATTGGAGCTGATAATAAAGGAACCTGATAGGAAAAGCTATCACCAAGAGTGAGTTGAACGTTCGTTTACAGGCAGTAGAAAATAAGATGTGTTCATATGGAAGTAAGCATAGAACCAGCTCTAAATCAAATTTATCATGTCAACATAACTCAAAAAAGACAAAACTTACAAAAAAGTGATGTATGGATGACTTATAGAAAATTGTCCTAAACCTTATGAAAAAATGTTTTTGACCCTTTTCAAATCTTAGTCTCTAGATGATTATTGTTTTTACCGAATGTTCAATACATTCAATTCTCTATGACTTTATTTTTGATTCCATAGGGGTGTTGAAGACCACAACTAGACGAGTTTGCAGTGATACACGGTAAAAATTGGACATGAAAAGTTTGCTGCGAGAAAACTTTATTCCTTAAAAGTGCTACATCTTGAAAAAAAACTCTTAGACAATTATATTGTCATATATTAAAAAATCAATTATCAGTGAGAGTGTATGATTTTTTGCATGTGTGTACGCATTATTTCTTTATTTTAAGTTGCTCCACAAGGTCGGCCCAGATAACTGAACCAGGTTGTTATTTTAGTGTAAAAGTCTCTCTACACATATAAGTGCCATCTGGGGTATAATTTCTGAAACATATATTTGGATAAAATCAAATATACTATATTTACAATATAAGCACAGAGAACAGACGTTCATCTTCGGTCTGCTACTTGTGTAAAACTTTAAACCGACATTTTGAATGTATGTCGTTATGCTCCTGGTAGGCGGCACTGCAGTTGTGCGATAACTGTCTTGTTAATGTTCATCAATAAATAGCCTAGCACATAACCTGATTTTTTTTGTATTTTTTCTCTGCATTTGCTTTTTATACCGGCAGCCCATATTTACTTTTACACACGTTTTTTTAAGAAAGGGTATATGGACATCAATGTCTGTTCTCTGTGATATACGTCACTTCCATTTTCCACATACACATGATCGGCGAACCGTGTAGCACTGTCAACAGCACCACCTAGTCGTAAAAAGGCAATCAAAATATATTTTTACTTTACATTTGGTAGATTTCATTTTAACGTGTATCCATGGTAAAAAATAATATACTCATTTTTTGAGTATTGCTTGCTCTCACTATTAAGAATTAATCCGATGCATCAAAGTGCTTTGTTTTTTAATTCTAGAAAAGAATTCTTTAACCCATTTCAATGAAACCATACAAGACTAGATTTTTTCGAAACCTAGCATACAAACTGTGTTATATTTTATTATACAAAAACATATAAGCTTATTCTTAAATCGAGGTGATAATTGTGCCAATAGTGCCGACAGATTAGATGCATTTAAACTAGTTTTGTCACGGGCGTGCAACTACACATTTTTTACATTATAAAACTGAGTAAAAAGTTCGTTTTATTTGACATATATACGGCATACTTATAAGTAGATGCAATACACTCATTTAATGAGTAATCCTAGTTTTCCTAGAAACTTGCGAACTTTAAAAAAGAGTTTAATAGAAGGCACGTTACATTTTATGTATTATGAAAGTGACAATACTCGTTTTGGTAATCGTGAGAATTACTGAGCAATAGTTAGTCTTCATTTATGTGAATTCTAACTGTCTATTTGGTGTTCTATAGTTTGAACTGGTTATGACTTGGGTTCTGATGCATGATCAGTATCAGGAAGCCTGACTGTGTTGTCTTTGCAGTAGAGTCTCACTTTGACTGATAAATGACTGAAAAACAGCAAACAAACAATGACAACTGTAACAACACAGAATGCCTAATCATTCTCAATAGAGATGAGGTAAATCAACATGCACTAAACAAGGATAGGGGATATACATACAATAGATCAAATTAGAGGAAGGTACAAACGTACCGTTTAAACAATATCTTGAATTTCTAGGTAATTGAAGCTGAAATATAGGAATAAGTTATTGAGTATGGTGCATTACGATGTTTTCGTTGTAGATCAAATGTGATTTTAATTCTAAACGATTGGTTTTTCATGATATTTTAAACCTTTTCCAATATGATCCCTAAGAGGATCTCAGGGTAAAACGTCTGTTTTATTGCTCAATATGCACCCTAAAAATTAGGTTAAGACGCACCACAACACTGCACTATGGTACGAATGGACAAATTTCGCGACAAAAATCGATAACTCAAAAATCATTAACTTTAGACAGATGATGTCTTCTGGAGATTTAATTTTAAAAATAAGATAAATCTTTTGGTTTGGGTGGTGACTAGGTTGGTCCTTTTATGCTGATAATTAAATTTTCAACTTTTTATTCAGTGATTTAAAGTAGGACAAACAATATTACATATAACTTGTAGATGGAAGTTTGTACTTTTAGTTTACGTACTCTGTGTTTGCAAATATTTGCAAATAAGGGAATAAGATATATTGCAAAAATGTATTTTTTAAATCTTCAACCTCCAAAACCTTTTTAATACAACAACTAGCAACCTACCTTGTATCTTTAAAATGTGCGTCATTTCATACCCTAAAAGTCATCTCTGCAAAGATTCAAATTTAAATTGAAATAAAAGTGTTCAAAGCAAGAAAACTGTGTTTTTCAGTCTCACCCTAAGGAATGTTAGAAAAACTGTTATAAAACGATTCCAGATGAATAGAAGTAATTTTTTTCAGCAAAGTTTCATTAAATTAAAATATCTACAAGTCTGTAGAAGCAAAAATCCTCTAAAATCAGAAGAATAAAAAATGAAAATTTTATAATGAACATAAAAGGACCAATCCTAGGCATCACCAAAGCCAAAAGATAGATCTTATTTTTAAATTAAATCTCCAGAAAACATCATCTGTCACCGCTTGTAAAAGTAAAACACAGCTATAAAAGTTACTGTTGAGGTAAAGTTGCAATGTATCGCCACGTCCTCTAGCTCTGTTTGGTTGTCAAGCAGCCAATGGCTATACAATAAAGACGTTGCGCAAAACGTTGTGATATGTTGCCAACTCTCATTATATACACGCGTTAGAAAAAAGTACCCAAAGGAGCAGTTAAATGTAGGTAGCACGTTGGTGTATATTTGATGTAACAGTTGCCAGTTCAAATTACTTACTTTTGAGTAGAATTTTATGCAGAAGTAAGTTTTGTATACCCAACATTGGCTTCATACATTTATCCGCTCCACTGAGTACTTTTTCTTAGCGTGTAGACGTATACATAACGACACAGTGCGTTCTGCCCCATTTAGTTTGCAGCCTTTGTCTAAATATTCTGAAAATAGTGGAATTATAGTGAAGTTTTGACATTATCTTGATGTTTTGTTGTACAGTGAAGTGGATGTATTATAAACCATGATATTAACGCTTGTTACAAAGCTTATTTGAATAACACTATTATCTACATGTGAGCAACAGTCAGACCATTTCTTCAATTTTGATCATATCTGGTGTATAGTGCCTTTAGCCTACTACAAATTCATGAGTTATGCTGCTTTCTAAAATTTGATAAAATATAATTCCATTAAATCTATAGCTTTAAAGATTTGAGCATATTTGTTGAGTTGTCATTCTACCCCACAGTGCATTTTGTACTGTTATTCCCTACTGATGCGGTGGTTATGTCGAACAGAGGAAGAAAATGTAAAAAAAGGCGTGTTTTAATGTCATGATTTGAGGATCATATTTAGACCAACATTTTAGTTCTTCGAAATACACGCTAGGTATAAAAAAGTTGATTAGTTTAACACGAGCGCGTGAATTGAGAGCGTAGTAGTTGCTGCGTTTTTACTTATGGTGCACATGTGCAAAACAGAGATGTCTGAAATTTTTTATTATAGGATATTTGATAAAATATTTATGCAATCGAACAGTTAACAGTTGAAAACAAATATTTAATATGTTAGAAGTCGACATCCTCTACTTTTCATAGAAAAGGGTGTTAATCTCACTTACTCACAATAGCTCAATAATGTTTTGAAAGAAACTCGGTGAAACATGCTTCAACCATCTTTAGAAGCATTTCGCGCGAACTTGAATAAATGTTAGAGTGTAGCCTCTCAGATTTTATGCAATATTTTTCCAAAATTGATTTCGACTGACTTTTAAAAGAAGCTAAACTTCTTGCTTTTCATGTTTTCAAATTTATAATAATGTATGAATCGGAAAAATGACTGATCCTACAAAAATGTACGTGTATTGGTGACTATCATAGAATTAGTCAAACTTTTGAATGAAATTATTGAAAAAAATCTATAATATGTCTGAAACTGAATAGATCGATTTAAAATTTCTAGTCGATTTACAAAAACACCAATTTTTTGGTTGAAATTTCGTCTCAAGATAGGGAAAATATGACTTCAACCAATCTTCATACATTTCAAAACGTGTACTTTCAAGGAAAAATCATTTTTGTTTATCCAACAATCGATTTCTACCTTGAATCGTGCCTATCCTAAAATCGTTTTATCTATAAATATACCGCAATTCCATAGAAACAAGACATACAATCTCTCGGAATGTCATGTGATATTTTGTGGTTTTGTTCTTAATTCAAAAATATCATACCCATATTATTTTATTTTGCTTAATTAGAGGTGACCATTTTTTGCATCATAGTAGAGTGTGGGGTAATTGAATTGAATGATAAATTAATTAAACATATACAAGGCGGCCCGTCCATAAGTCACGTTGTCTTTTCAGAGAGGGGGGGGGAGGAAGGGGCTTGATCAGAACTCAAACTCCAAATAAATAAAAAAAATGGACGCAGAACCACCGATCATTTAAGATTGATGCGAGGCATGATTGATAAGTAACTTTAAATAATCAGCAAAAACTAAAATCGAAGTTTTGAAAAAAATGAGTCAACACAAGAATACATTTACAATAACAATTACCATTACAACAGAACTTTTTTGTATGTTTTGTAAACAGGTGTGAACTTTCTAGAAACAAAATTTAAAAACGAGGGGCTCTTTGGTCTGATACCATGAAACCATGAGAATCAAAAAGTTATCCATGTTTTTATAACGATTGTCGAAAGTAAGCTGTACTTTTCAAAAAACAAGAATAAAGCGTTTCCACCTTCAAATTGCATCTACGGAGCAACGCTTTAGAAAACAACCCATTTGGTATTATCTCTTGAAATTTCTTAGTAGAAGTAGTTTAGGTGTTTTGTGTTGTATTCTCTATCGTTGTCAGTTTTTCGAAAATTGGAAAATGGCGTCCTGGGGATGCGTAGTGAGGCGGTGGCGAAATGGTTTACAAAGACCTGACAAATGAAAAAAGTTAAACATCAATGGATGCTTTACAATGTTTCATTGAACGCTGTTTTTTTTCCCCCTTTTTTGCTGTTTGGTAAATTTATGTTTCGTAAAATATGTTCGGATTTCGGAAAAGGATTTGACGATTGGAAGCATCTAAATCCAATTATACAAACTGTAATTCATCGAGCCACCGAGAATCATTCTTCCTGTGAAAGGATTTTGAGAAAAGGATGCTACTTTGTAAAACGGTTGATGCTAACTTTTTGACTTTTTGCATGAAATTCATAAAGAAACTGAGAAATGGCGAATCATTTTTAAGATTATGGTCTTGACATATGGGAGATAATATTGATTAACATCGACAAAGTGAACAAATCCCTGCAGTCAAAAACCATTACCATAGACGTGGCCAGTTAAATATATAGAGGTTTACAAACATCATTCGATGAAACGAAAGCTGATGTGCGAAAGAAAAATGCATTGAACTTGGCATCGACAACAATTTCCAAGTAACACGATAGCGGAAAATGAGAAAAATCGATAACACCGTAACTCCCAGTAACTCAATTTTACTCAATTTTAGTTGAACATGAACTATATTGAACACATTTAACCATTCCACAAATAAAGTATTGAAACTCGCCACATTTTTATCTCTTAGACGACTATGAAAGTTATTTAGGTTTCTAGCGCTTTCGGCAATAGATGTCAGGATAATTATCAAATATTCAAACAATTGTAAGGTTGTGGTACGCAGAGAGAAGTAGATCTACGACGCTCAACATGTTTGGCAAAATGTTGAATGGAAGTGGATAGGCTTATCTCGGTGACTGCTCCCTTATATTTTCAGACATTTTTCTCTTTTCAGAGAGCGAGTAATGGCGCTATAACCATAAGCTATAAGAAGCTAGGACTATAATTAATGCTAAAGTCCCAACCGTTTTAAGAGAAATGGAGCATCACTTAACCTTCTCAGACAAGATGCTCTAAATGACCATTTTTTAATTCATATTTGTTTTGTACACCAAACAGGACATTCTGTTCAACTATTCTCTCCGACTATTAATTTCCTTTTTCTTTTGATATCTACTGAAGGCTACGAGGGTTACCCGCGTCTTCTTAAGGTAGATACCAAATCCTCCCTATCACCAACGGTTGCATGGACGTGGCCAGGTGAGCGATCGAGGAATGTCTTCGTGGAGATTATTGCGTGAAGAATCGTATCAGTAACCGTAATCAGGTTTCGTTTCATGGTGGCATGCAATGTCTTCAATGAATTATTCCTCATCGTAGCTCCATCCACGAGGTGTGCAAACGTCAATGCTAATGCTAATGCTAATGCTAAGGAGCAACGGAAGGAGAAAAGCAGTCAGAATGGATGTTCTATTAGTGATCAGGATGACAAGCGTCTCCTGAAAGCGTTTAAGCGGTCAGGGATGGACTGAAAACATACAAATTGCAGAAGGCTCCAAATTGTGACGAACGGCATAATACGGTGTGAAAATCAAGGGCCCGGAAACTAAACATCCAGATGCTGACGAAGTCTCATTGTCTCATCACGGCGGACTTTCTGCAGCTTCCAGGTTCTTCACTACTCAGCACAAGTTTGATGTTCCGGAGGAAATAAGGGAGCAGACATTTTCTAAGTTTGTCAAGAAATACATGATTTGGCAAGCGATTTGCTCATGTGGCTACCGGGACTGTAAATGGCAAGATCTACCTCAAGGAGTGTCAACAAAAGCAACACGAGGGCCATGCGATCTTCTGGCCAGATCTAGCTGCGTGTCACTATTCAAATGTTGTCCTGGAGTGGTACGAAACCAACCGAGTCATTTTTATATCCAATGACTCGGTTGGGTATAAAAATGAGGCATGAACCCTCCTAAGGCAACGGAGCTAAGGCTCATCGAAAAATACTCGCCTATTGTGAAGCAGGCACTACAGAAACACTACAGGTAGGTGAAATCTGAGGACGACTTGAAGAAAATGTGGGTTTCCTTACAGAAGAAGCTGCAGACAGATGTTGTACAGAACCATATGAGTAGAGTTAAGCGTAATGTGCGAGCGTACGGTAATGGTATTGAGTTTGAATAAAATAAATATGCCAAAAGCTCACTAATGAGTTATATTTTATTTTCACAACGTTTGAAAAGGATCGGTCAACTAGGCAAAAAACTACAGCGTATTATTCCGTAGAGAAATTGGATGTCACCCTCTATTTAACTCTACAATGTCCTGTAATTAAGCCTGTGTGTGAAGACTGTGCTTCACAGGATCATTTCTGTAGGCTAGTTTTCACCACAAGTCATTTTTTGACAAAACGAGAAGCTTGGTGTATTCGATATTCAAATACCCTGTCCGATATATTTCAATAACGACATAAAACATAAAATAAACATACAATAAATAAAAAAAAGTTCAGATACAACTTTTCATCGTAGGGTAGGTGCGCACCATGTGCATTCTGTATATTGGTTTTGATGTCAGCTTTAGCCTCATATATAGGCTAAGCACGGTGTCGACTTGCTGTCATTTGTTGTTTGTTTACCACGCACTATGAAGGAGTACCACGACGTTGTAGTAAAGTTTTTTTTGCGAGAGGTGAGGGAACCGGCGATATATTCCGGCAGTTGAAATCCCACGGGGTGAAACGGAACATCATCTTTACCACTATCTGTCGGTACCGGGAGACGTGTTCGGCCAAGGACTGTGCGAGATTCGGTTGGCCGTGTTGAGCGAGGACGTCAGCAGCCATCAAGATGGTGAGGGAGAGGGTTCGTCGAAAAATGAACCGCTCGATCCGGAAGACCGCTCCTTACCTGGAAGTGTCATGATGATGTGTCAATCGGGACTGCTCACACCATCATGACCTGGGATACAAGCCGTACTAGAAACGCAAGGTAACGGGGGATTCAACGAAGAAGAGACTGAACAAAGCAAACTTTCGCGGGACACAGGTCTGGAGCTCGTGTTTTCTGGTGAGAAAGCTCTTTGTCGTGCAACAGCCGCACAATGTCCAAAATGATCGACTGTGGGCGCCGCCGTTGGCCAGCATCCTCCCATCCCATAGAAACATCCCGCGGTTCCAGAGCGCCGCGTCGGTGATGGTTTGGGAGGCAGTATCCAGGCGTGAGGAAGTTCCCAATGGTGTTTAGCGAGAAAAACATGAAAATCAACGCCGCGTACTATGGGAACGAGGTTCTGGAGAAGATTGTGGCCTCGGCACTTCGGGACCTCTACAGGAAGGATCATTACGTCTTTCAACAGGACAGCTGCACTGGTCGCTACGGCGAATATGGTGCAAGCGTGGGGTCGGGAGAATTTGACTGATTTTCTCGGTAAGATTTTGTGGCCTCCCAGCTCCCCGGACGTTAATCTCCTGAACTTTTATGTATGGTCGTACATGCGTACATGCTCATTTTTAAGATGTGGGATGAGATGTCGATGGACTAGGTACGTGCCACGTGCGATTCTTTTGAGAAACGTCTTAAGCTTACAATATTATCTAGTAGATCGGTCGTTTATTTTATATATAAAAATATATATCGTTTTTTGAAGAACATTAAAGACAATTTTACAACAAAGAAGACTAAACGAATAACAAAGTTCTTGTTTCAATCAATCAGTTCGCCAATTCAGCTAAGAGTCAAAACCATTCACATAGCAATCAATCAAACAGAATTAGCTCCGAACTGTGATTATGGATTAACGCACGTCCTATTTGTCCGCACTTGTGGCGATAATGCTTGACTTCTGCTCCCGAATCCCTTGCCAACAGTATTAAGAGCCTAGTTGTCGCCATCGAGAAAACTATTCGCCAAAACAAACAAGGCGCGATATGATCCGAACAGCCAAGACCGTTTCTTCATGAAAGTTCCTCGAATCCAACCATCCAGGAAGGGGAAGAGAGTAGAATACAAAGCCCTCGAAAGCGGATATTGGCAAACAATATTATTAATACCGAAAAAGTAACTTAATTATGTTTGCTGATGATAAGTCTGGTCGGCTCTGTCTCGGTCATGCAGGGTTGCGTTTAGGATCCGAGGATTTATTGCTTTGTGTTGTCCGGAATCATAGCGCTGCTGCAGAACGAGGGAAATCAGAAAAACACAAGTTACTATGAAGCGATGGGTGGGTGGATGAAAAAGTCGTTATGGAATTCAGTTTGTCGCCGTAGCATTTTGGTGGGTGTAGATTAGAATCTATGCGATTTCAAAAATATTTATTGGATGACATTCATCAAATCAATTATTTCTTCCAGTACGTTCAGAACCGTTATTTTTTATGAGTGGCTATAACTTTCTGAAACACCCCACACGATATAGTGTCCCTAACAAGTCGGAAAAGTGACTTCCCCGTAGAACAAGACGCCTCCTTCCGTTGATTCCGGTAGACAAATTATCAATTACATTACATTGTCTTGTCGTTCAGTTTCATCCTTCCAGTACACTCGGACAGGATATGCCCTACACATCGCCAACCGAGCAAGACCACCCATTTCTGCCATAACGAGACGGTGAAATGCGATTCTCTTCCAGGGGCCTTGTTTTGCACGCATAAACGGTACGATTCATCATCTCGGCGGGAGGAAAACGCGAATCTAATTCATTCATTCAGACACTCCCGTTTCAGGAGCCACGCTGGCTGTGAACGGATCATGACGTGTATTCATATTTAGTCCCCCCCTCCTTACCACCCGAACATTCCGCTTGTCTTCCACACAACTCCGGGAGCGAGGAGAGAGTGTGAATCTTGCATAAAGGCTGACGCGGATCTTCGAAGCACTTGAACGGAACACTTTTCTTTTATGAATGTTCGAAGAAGAACAAGCAGCAGAAGGTTTTCATCCAACCATCTTCCTCTGAAGTGGAATGGAAATGTAAAGCAATTTGTGTGCACGGAAATGACATTAAGTGGGCTTTTTCATTTAATTTCACTTTTTCTATTTGCGTTGCGTCTTCGGTGGGACCTTCTCTAGACACGATGACAATCGTCGAATGGGTCGGAGAAAAAGCTGTTGAACGTTATTAACCTACGATTGAGCTGACTTTTTGCGCAAGTTATTTCGGATTTTTTTTTCAGTAAATTTGTTTATTTGCACAGGCTCATCCAAACTTTACAGAGGTCAGTTTTATTATGAATGATTAAATATTTCAGACACTTTTCTTTCAGTGTAGATTTTGAATTATTTCACGGATCGCTGAACCTATCACTTATATGACAGCTGAAACGTTCTACTTTATTTCTTGGTACAACATGTTTACATTGCTGTTACATTCAGTAAAATGGCGTCGAATCAAGTGGAAGTGCGCAACTTTGTACGAGCGGCAGCAAAATCTGAATTTATCGGTACGCGATCTTGCCAGGAAACTAAAAACGTGTTTTGTGTTTGCAAATCATTTGACCAGCGCTGTGGATTTGACTGTGGATCAGAAGGATAGAAGTGGAACAAATCGAACACTATGCTCCCGACAAATGGTCAAGAAGGTGGTAGCCATTATTGAGGAAAATCCCGATCCTTCTGTGTGAAATGTGGCTGACAAAGTTGGGAAGTCAAAATCAAACGTACAAAAAGTGAAGCAGAGGCTAGGACTGAAGGCGTACAAAGTGAAAAAGGTGCCCAACCATGATCACAAGCAAAATTGTACTGCAAAAAATCGTGCTAAGGAGCTTTACACCAATTTTTGGCAAACATGTTCTTGTATCATAACGGAAGACGAAACATACGTACTCGGAAAAAAATCCGTGTCCGGATCTGTGAACTGCAGTCATGAATTCGAGAATAAGCAAAAATACACCGCGAACTGAATCACGTTATCGGGAACTAGTTCACGTTTTTGGGTAAAAATCATGAAAATGTGAACTAGTTCACAGTCCGTTTTCATTTTTGTGAACGCTTTTGGTTCTGTTTAGCTTCCATGTTTGGCTTTCTACACCGCAATGCAAAGGAACGCCGTTGCTGAGCATTCCCAGACAAAGAAGGTGTTCAAATTCCCGAAGAAGTATTTGATTTGGCAGGCCATATGTAGTTGTGGTGGAAAATCTAAAAGTTTCGTCTCTACCGGCACTATCAATAAAGATGTGTACAAGAAAGAATGTCTGCAAAGGCCGTTTATCAGAAGCCACGACTCTTCAGCTCTGTTTTGGTCTGATTTGGCCTCTTGTCACAATGCGACATCCATCCTGAAATGATATTAGGTACAGGGGGTGAAAGACGTGCCAAACACAGCCAATCCATCAAACTGTCCAGAACTTCACCCAATTGAGAAGTGCTGGGCTCTAGCTATGCGGAAATTTTTCGAAATTAAAAAGAATAAATAACTCAACAGTCAAAAAAATTTGAAGGTCAAGATTTATTTGGATACAGACTTTGTATATATATTCATTGAATTGCTTATATGGAAGAACATATTGATATACAGGAAAATCGTAATCGTCTAGACGTGTTATACATCTTTGCTTATCTAGTTGTTTCTTATGATAATTTTGCATTTTAGAACTTAAAAAAATTACTAGCGTAATGGGATATTACACAGAAAAAATAATTAATTTTAACAAGCGCGTAAAATTTCGCCTCGTGCAATTCTAAGCCAAAGGAGCGTGAACAACGATATTGTTTGCAATCTTTCATACAACAGGCTGCATTCAGGCGTTATCTGGCTTAAATTTACATGAAATATCCCATTATTTTCAGCCAAATCTAGCATTCCCTTTATGTGCATTAGACAACGCAGAAAATTCAGTGTTTCTTTTTATCTGTGTATGGTAGCCTGAAGAAAACCATCGCCGCACTTAGGAAGGACGTAGCATATCTGAAGAAATATAAAGTTGTACCAGTATGTCATAGGATTAAAATACGGACATCGACGTCTGCGAACATCGTCAGGAAAATGGCAGTGGAATTCATCAAGGACAGCATCGAACGACTATTCAACAAGCTGGACCGGAACACTTTGAGTGCTATTCTCTGCACCTGAAGTTAGCCAAGAAGTATCCCGTAAAATTCCAGGAGTTCTTATCCAGAGCCAGGGTAGCAGAGGAATGCGAATCAAATAGGAAACGAATGGTTCTCGATAGGAAACTCAACAAGCTGAGAATAGAACCTCAACAGACTCGGACCACACACCACATCAAGAAACAGGCCACACATACACCCACCATCACCATGACACCGGTGGTCCGCTCCATTGAGGGACTGGTTGTTAACCGATCGTCGACTGCATTCACGGAAGATCAACTGACTCATCTCAACAAGGCATTTGGATACGAGGTTACAACCAAGCCCGACGCGGAGCAGATCATCATTGACGTGGAGACAGCAATTTCAAACACTCTTCCAACATCTTTACAAAACACAGCCAGGACTATCACTTCGAACATTATTAAGGACGGACAGAAACAAAAACACAACAACGACAAGCAAATTCGCATCGTTAAGAAACTGAAGTCAAAGCCTGTTTTCTACCTGCATTCTATAAGCAGACAAAGGCAACAGAGTCGTCATCATGGATATGGAGGACTACGACAAGCTGATGGCTTCTAAGATCAATAATGGTCCTTACAGGCAGCTTCGAGTAGACCCCCTGCCAAACATGGTGAAACACGTGAATTAAACAGTATTAGGGGATCCAGCAGTCCGTCTTCGCGAACCAAACCCCATCCTTCCCAGAATTAAAGGCCTCCCAAAAGTCCACAAACCCGAAAACGAAATGCGGAAGATTGTTCCATCTGTAGGATCTCCAGCCCATAACCTAGCAAAATAGCTAGGAAAAGAATTTCAATGTATCTCCGAGCAATTCCCAACTAGCTCAGTGCGCAACTCCTAAGAATTTGTACAACAGCTACAGTCACCAATCTAGAAGATTGTTTTTTGAAACAAGGGGATGACACAACATGGAAGCAAAAGGTGTGGACGTACCTGACTCGACTTTGCATGGAAGAGAACTACTTCACTTTCAGAGGTTCATTTCCACCACATGTTCCACTGGATGTTGACCCTCCCTCTCAATAAAACTGGGAAAGCCAAAGAATGAGCATATATCTTCAAAAACATCTTCATAGGATATCACGAAATAACCCTCTCAGACTCACCTGAACCCCTGAACAGTGTATCCGTCCCCTTCGATAAAGACAATCCACAAAAGCTGAAACCACGACTTAGGGAATTTGGTTTAGAATTAGTTTTCTCTCGTAGGCACGATCAATTAGCATCGTTGTTAGGCTCCACCAAAGATTCAGCAGACATATTAGGCAGAGCAGGGGTATACAGAATCAAGTGTAAACACTGCAGCCAAATATATGTAGATCAAACAAAGAGAACCTTGGCAACAAGGTTCAAAGAGCATCTAGCGGAGGTGACTAAGGCTGTCAATCAGAACGAGAAAGGAATTTCACATAGCTTCAAATCGACAGTCGCAGAGCACATCTTCACGGAAAATCACGACATAACAGCGAATGACGTCACAATATAACAGACTACCTCTACACCCTGGAAATTAGACGACCAAGGCAAAGCACAGTGGGAAAAATGGGACCCAAAATCACAACTAATTAATGGCCGCTGGATAAGTGCCCTGTAAAACAGCTTATCTTATGTAAAAAAATGCGAGAAATCGAATGGTGATAGTTTTATCTTAGGCAGACCCAAGAAAGTAACTCATTTTGCCCGATTTTCCCCTAATTTCGGAAGAAAAATTGAATTATCACGCATTTATCATATTAGCTCTGATAATATAGCATCCATTTGTGCTGCGATTTTTGGAATAGCTGCGCATTAGAATCAAATCAAATGCACTACGGGAAGTGGCTCGTTTTGCCCGATTTTTCCTTAATTTTGAAAAAGATATTGGATAATCCTACATTTATCATATTTTCACTAATAATATTGAACCCATTTAGATCCCATTGCGAAAATGTCTGGAGAATCCAATGTAAGCAATATTGTCTTGTAAAAACCTCATGAACTGTCCATTTTCCCCGATATTCCTCATACAGGCAAACCAGTACGTACATCATCACTCTCACTTCAAATCAAAGTCATTAAAGAAGTCTGCACATTATACGTCTATAATACGTCTATAATACGTCTATACGCGTATCTGTCAAGATAAGCAAAGGTAGAAAATGGAAAGATACTAATTTTTCTTCTCATTTTTAGTTATGTTAGCCTAGTTTCTTTGCAAATGATCGCGTAAAATAAATCGCGTTGTAAATTGTTAAAATTATGCATCCAAATCAAAACCTAGAGGGGGTATCGTGTAAAATCCGCACACACTCAAGTCTCTCTAACTTTTGATTCGTTGGGTGATATTAATTAAAATTGAGCATAGACATAGTTTAATATGAATTGCTTACACTCTCCGAATTGATTTCATCAGGTGCGCCAAAATTTTCAAAATGGCGACGAAAGAACAGTGCGTTTGCGAAAAAATGTTACACAAGTAATTTGAGAATAAGGTTCTGTCACATCGTGCCATCGGAAAAAAGCTGGAAATCACGAGTTCCACCGTATTTGGTATCAAAAAACGATTCTAAGAACGTCTGACTGTTGATCGGAAGCAACGATGCGAAAAAAAGCCGTCAGGGCAGCGAGAACGATCACAAATTTATGCGTGATTGGGGCCTTTAAATGGAAACCGAATGCCTTAGTTCGAGATGTGGCAAAAAAGTTGCATGTGAGCAAGACTATCGTGCCGAATACCAAAATTCAAAACGGACGGCGTACGTTTAAGGTTCAGAAGTCCACATACCGTAACGAGAAACAGAATACGCTCGCAAAATGCAGTTCCCGGAAGTTGTACGACCAGAAGTTAACGAAACTAAACTGCTGCGTAATGGACGCAATACATATGTGAAGGTGGACTTAAAACCAGATTCCAGGACACCTGTATGTGACTGCCAAGGATAAATGTGATGTTCCCGAGAATCTCCGGACACCAGTCGAAGTTCACCAATTAGTTCTTAATTTGGCAAGCGATTTGTACTTGTGGAAAGCGAAGTTCACCTTGCGTTACCGCAAGCACCATGAATGGAAGAGTGTGTCCAAAGGCGACTAATCCCTCTCCTGAAGGCTAACGAGGCTCTAACGATCTTCTGGCCAGATTTAGCATTATGTCAGTATACGAAGGACGTGCTAGAGTGGTATAAGGCAAATGAAACACAGCGGAACTGCGCCCAATAGAAAAATACTGGGTCATTATGAAGGAGCACCTTCTTAATATACTTAAAGCGGTGAAGAATGAAAAAGAAATGAAGAAAGTATGGGTTAATATGCAAAAAACTGAAGATTCTGAGGACACGAAAAACCTTATGACTGGGGTTGAGGCCAAGGTTCACGTATTCGGATATGAAAGGGAAATAAATTAAATAAATGATGCTTAAACTAATTTTATTTGTTTCCTGTATTGGATTAACCCTGAATAATTTATGGTAATCGGATAAAAACTCGAATTTTGAGAATTAATTTTGTGTGTCTGGATTTTAAACGGTACACCTTTTAAAGCCAGTATCGACCTTGAAAGTCAAGAGGTTACAGAATTTTGTTCAATTTTACCAAGCGGAATTCTGACAATTGATCATGGAACGAAATGTCACCTTCACTTACAAAATAATTGAGTGGAATATTTTTCCGAAAGTAAAAGTGACAGCTCCCATTTGTTTGCGTGGGAACCTTACAAATTATATTTTGTTCATTCTTTTCGGCTGGAAACTGCTGCGGAAATTTATTTTCGATTCTTTACTTTACTGTTTCAGTAAACGGAATTTAACATGGGTTTGGGATAGAAAAAGAAATTTCGTTCGAACACGATCCCGACCTTAAGTAATGAAATGTATTGAGTAGAAATTTAAATGTTTTTTTAACTGGAATGGTCGATTGATCGTATGTGATAGTCATTAAGGTGCGATAGAGTATTTTTATTTTAAATTTTAATTGGTGCTATGTATAGAAAATACAGCTTTAGATGGAATGCCTGAAAAGATTATATAAATAAACTTCACGACGATTCTTTTGAATAAGAATCCTAAACGATGAGATGAAGTTGCATCAACGAATAGAATCAATAAAAAAATAGGTATCAGTGCAGCAAAATCTCAGTTACACAAATTTCTATTAAACATGTTTCACCATACACAGATAAAAAGAAACACTGAATTTTCTGCGTTATCTAATGTACATAAAGGGAAAGCTAGATTTGGCAGAAAATAATGTGATATTTCATGTAAATTTAAGCCAAATAACGCCTAAATCCAGCCTGTTGTATGAAAGATTGCAAACAATATCGCTGTTTACGCTCCTTTGGCTTGGAATTACACGAGGGGAAATTTTACGCGCTTGTAAAAATTAATTATTTCTTTCTGTGTAATTTCTATTACAATTAATGGGTCCTTTAACTTTTACAAGATGATTTTACCATAGTCCTTAGGAATCGTTTATTTCATCTGTTCAAATGAATAACATGATATCATTTGTATAAGTTTCAAAATCCCTTGTAGCATACCTGTTGTCATTCGGTTGAGATAACATAAATATGACTTCCTAAGTCATAATCAAGTCACTACAACCGTAACGTAAATAATAACCGTAGTGTGCTACTTGGGATGATGTACAGTGATTGTGAAGAAAGTGTCCTTGAACTTGATTTTTGTAGGTTTTCAATACTAATTTGAATTAATAATTGATCAATTAACTGATTCATAAAAATTATAAGAGATTCCAAACACAAGAATTTTCAGTCATTTCCGCAAAAATCTCATCTCATTTCATCTCATAACTCATCAGCAGCGTTGCAATCTATGAAAATTAATATCGATAAATCACGCGTATTATTAGAAATAGACCTATCTTTGTAGATCGATCCACTTCATCCACTTTCCCTTCTGTGAATAACGCGATTACAAAAGCCTTTCTCTACAGCATCGATTGTTCGATAAATAAGCTAACAACGTCTTCTTTCGACCGGAGCTATTAGCAGAGTCACAAATTCAATGGGTAAGCCCTGATAAATTAAAGAGAAAGTCGATCAAGAGAATCGATCAATGAAAAAAAAAGTGTTACACGCAAATTGATTGCCAAAATTCCTTCTATAGAATCTATATAATGCTTTACAATTCCAGCGATCATCGCAGGACTTGGTATGAAACCCCCTTGAGATAATACTCATGGGTGGTGACAATCAATCGATCATTTGATTACTATAACATTGACGAATGTCAAATGAGCTTGAATGGCAGATGTTGCTGCTTTGTTTGATTATACGAATGGATTAAGTGCTTGAATTATTATGATGATTCACAGTTATGTTGAAATGATTGTGAAACTATACTTACTTATGCATTTTCACGGTTAAAACAGTACAATTACTTTACAGATACTACAAATGTACAATCATGCAAATGTTTGTGTTCGTGGTGTGTGTGTGTTGGATATTATCAATACTACTTTTCCACAATTTCTCTAGCTATACTACTGTTCCAAAATTGTTGTTCAAACTGTTTTCACCTGAAATTAAAAGTGCATTATTTAGTGAATACAATATACATCAAGTTTCAAGCAAGAAGATAAATATAAATGGAGCTCTAACACATGCAAACATTAGCGAGTGACTATATGCAAAGACTAGCAGAATGGTTCAAATAAAGTATTCATCTCCAGTTTTTCTTCTTTGGCAGAACAAATCTAGACAAAATAGTCAAAAGGTCGAGAGTAATATTTGTAAACAATGATCTCTAGCGTATTTTTCTGGGATCTGCTTGATCTTACAACCAAAATAGCACCAGAAACAGATAGAGGAAGTTATTACGTTCCCATCGTTAGTGGATATAGATGTTAGCAACCTGGCATTTCCAGGAAATTTATGTTTTAAGGCATTGTTTACAATTGTTCCTTTCGACCTTTTGACGATTTTGTCTAGAAATGTAGGGTTCACAGATAAAAAGAAACATTGCATTGCACATAAAGGGAATGCTAGATTTTCCAGAAAATAATGGGATATTTCATGTAAATTTAAGACAGACAACGCCTGAATCTAACCTGGTGTATAAAAGATTGCAAACACTGTTGTATGGAACACACAGATAAAAAGAAACATCGAATTTTCTGCATTATCTAATGCACATAAAGGGAATGCTAGATTTGGCAGAAAATTATAGGATATTTCATGTTAATTTGAGCCAGATAACGCCTGAATCAAGCCTGTTGTATGCAAGATTGCAAACATTGTTGAATGCAAACATTGTTAACGTTTCCTTTGGCTTGCAATTAAACGAAGCGAAATTTTACACGCTTGTTAAAATTAATTATTTTTTTCTGTGCATGAAAGATTGCAATCAATTTCGTAGTTTACGCTTGTTTTGGTTTGGAATTAAACTAGGGAAAATTTTACGCGCCTGTTAAAATTCATTCTTTTTTTCTGTGTAGGCTTAATAAGTGGTGAATGTTATAATCAGTTGTAAGGAAATAATATAAATAATATATAAATCATTACTGAATACCAATTAATTCCTGTCACTTTGAAGATTTAAATTACATCAACTAGAAAACCATCAGTATCCTAACGGCTGAAGAAGTTCGCTTAAATATTACCTTTTCGTACTTTGCATTTGTTTGCATGTACCGTAGAGAATGTCTTCATCAGCTCTTTCTTGTATCTAGGCTTGTTGCCAATATGTGATGTTGCGTTAAAATCTATGTCATATTTAAATGATCTAGAATCATTATTTATTTCATGTTTCTTCCAGTCGTTTGAAGTTGATCTATGCTTATGATTATATTGTCTATCATCAGGCACTATCATATGCACACAAAAAGTATGTATCGGAGCTGTCCAATAGCGCTCAACGATAAATAATGATTCTCTGTTGAGCGGCAATTATGGCATCACTGTTGCTTTTGAGAGTGCCCATGTTTCCTCTCTTCTATATTAACCATGGCTAAAGCGCACCGGTATTGTAACGTGAAGCCTGTTGCTTGTTTTTAAACGAAGCATCACGTTTGTCTTCATAGTTGGTTGTCTAACAATACCGTGAGAGTAAATGAAATAAGAACTACACATTGCCAATCTACAGATAAATGACAGTCTAAATGTTTGGTAATTTACACGGAGGAATTAAAGTACTCAGATACGGATGTTTTTTTCTGGAAATAAATGGACTAACTCACAAGGTGGGAACACACGTTTTACCCATAAGTGGGAAAAACGTCTGTACGTCATAGTGGATGTTTACTTTTCACCCATCTTCTTGAAGCCAGGATCTAATCAAAGTCGATTAAATACTGCTCAAAAATTATTCAAAAATCAAAAATTGTTCAGGAAAATCTTAAGAAGTTAGAAAGAAATTAGCATATGATATTTTGAATAAACAATAATACATCGAGTAAAAATTAAACATATATGTTCTAAGCATTTATAAAAATGTGTTTCTAAAAATCAAAAAATCACTTTCCTTCTAGCTTTCGGAAATATTCTGGGACCAATTTGTTCTTTAGCACATCTAGCTAAAGGCTAGCCAGTCAAGGTGGTGCATTCGATCATGCCTTGACCTACCCCGCATGGGGATGCTTGGCAAAAGTTTGTGTTTCCTGTTTCGGAATACTACCTCACAATGCCCTCCGCTCAATTTCAAAACTACTTCTATTCAATCTTCACAGCCTGCCGTGACCTAACGGAACTATCAATACTTTCTCTTCACAACTTTGTTCTAGCAAAAAAATGCTGTCTACTCCTAGAGCCTCATGGTGATGAGAAATTATTTCCTTCTCCATCCAATAGACAAGAACCTTACAAACCAGATAAAGGCCGGTGTGGCCTCTACTGTACACCAAAGTGGTCTCCATTGTATTCGATCCATGGCTGTACCTCGCCAGCTTCGCTGTCTGCAGAGGTTCCGCCGGTCTCCTTCTACTTGATTGATCCACCTTGCTCGTTGCGCGCCTCTTTTTCTTGTACCCGTCGGTTCGTTTTCGAAAATCATTTGAACTGGGCTGCCGTCCGACATTCTTACGACATGCCCAGCCCATCGTAGTCGACCAATTTTAGCGATGTGTACGATGGGAGGTTCTCCCAGCAACTGATGCAATTCATGGTTCATTCGCCTCCTCCACGTTCCGTCCTACATCTGCACTCCTTCCGTTCAAAGCTACTAAGGGCGCGTCAGTCATTCACTAGCAATGTCCATGTCCGTGGTCGTAGAGAACTCCTGGTCTAATTAATATCTTGTAGATGGTCAGCTTTGTAGTTCAGCGAACTTTGTTTGATCTTAGCGTCCTTGGGAGTCCAAAGTAGGCACTATTGCCAGCCATAATGCGCCTTTGTATCTCTTGCTGGTACCGTTATCGGCGGTCACCAATGAGCCCAGATACACGAATTCGTCTACTACCTCGATTTCATCACCGTCGATCTGAACTCGTGGTAGGAGGATAACATTGTCTTCTCGTGAGCCTCTTCCCTTCATGTATTTTATTTTCAACGAATTAATCACAAGCCCAATCCTACCAGCTTTAGCCAAAAGTCTGATGTACGTCGCCGCCATCGGCAAAAAGTTGCGTGTTACGATATCAACGTCGTCGGCGAAGACTTCCTGAAGATCGTGCCACTCGTGTCTATCCCAGCTCATCGAATCACACCCTCCAATACATCACCTTGCCGTTATCCTCTCCGAGATTCGAAGGAACTCGAGAGTGTCCCTGATACTCGGAGTCACACATCACTCAATCCATCGTTGCTTTGACCAACCGTGTCAGTTTTTTTCAGAAATCCGTATTCGTGCATTATCTTTTGTTTTGATTGTATCATAAGCTGATTTGAAATCGATGAGAAGATGATGTGTGGGCACGTTTTATTCGCGACATTTTTGCAGCACTTGCTGAATCGTGAAAATCTGGTTCGTAATGGACAAGTATAAGGCAATAATTAAGCGGAAACTGAAGATGAAGAAAGCAATCACCAGTGACATTCACCAGATGAAGAATTGATGGAATAGGCTAGTCAAAATCATGACTGAAGAAGGTCGCGCTGGCTGATGGCATCAACAAAAAAGAACGAAATCTCTTCGAAATAACGATGAATGATTTGTTACTTTGTTTATGAAATAAAATAAAATTAGATTTTTTTCGTTCTTAGAAACTCTTACAACTCCAAGAAAAATTTAAGAAATAGGTACATGCATTTGAAAGTGTCTATTTCAAAATGATTTAACCTCTATGAATAGTGTAAAGTTATGAAACATTTGAAACGTTGCCTAAAATATCTTATGCAAAAGCCCATCTTTCATAAAAATATTTCTTGTAAGGTGATGCTTCAGGTGAAATGAATTATAATACTCAGGAATATTCTGTTTTTTTTCTGTTCAGTGTTTATTGATTTGATAACCTTTTAACGTTGGTCATTCAGTTTATAGTTTTCCTATTGAGACACGTTCACGTCTTCCATTCTTGATGCTTCAAACAAAACAAAATAGCTTATCATAAGAAGTTTATTGTCTTGCTATTGATACATAAGTACAGTTTAATAGTGCATACACTACGACATATAGTGTTATTTACTGTATATCAACATTCAAACCTTCCATTTGTAAACCAGAACCTCCCCATCATATTCCATAATAGCCAATTAACCAACATTAATTTTCCCTCAATAAGTCAAAGCTCCACTCCACTGGCGAACTGGCAGTTCCTTCCAAGGAAGTAATTGAATGTAGGCTTAGTCAATAAAGCCAGAATGTTACCAGCTAATAAAATAAATTATGTATATCATTCCCACGCTGTTACTCGAAGCGTGTAAGGTTTCCCGTTTTCCCAACATGCAATTCTTCCACGAAAATAACATCAAAACAAATCAAAGCAAATAGGTTTTGCCATCGGGGGCCACTAACGATTGGGTGGAAACGGGTTTTCTCAACTTATCAGCAAGCAAACACCTTTCAGAGTTGACGGTATGAAGGCATAAAATAATAATAAAAGTTCCGCCACAATTCCCTGTTGGGACGTGTGCCGTCTATTCCGTGTGGTCGTCGTGCCGAGTTCATCAAATATTCACCTTGGTGTGGCAATTTTTGCTCACTGAAAATTCAGGAGGGTTGGACTCCGTCATCGTTGCCATCGTGGTAGTCGGTGGTTACCCGTTTGTCGAGGGTAATTTTCCTCCGGGAAACTTCCCCTAATTTGATTCAACTTCAAACGAATAAACGACTCCCAGGTGGTGGAGTGTGGTCTAGCGTTCTATTGCGCTTTGCAACCTGTTGAACTTGTGCATGATTTGCGAAGAATTACTCTAGCGGAAGGATGAGAGATTTTGATGGATTTGTTTGGTTTCGTATCCTAATGAGATAAAATAGCTGGTTAGGTTTAACTTCAATTTTCCCCAACATGAGGTCACACAACATCTGAATCGAAATAGGAAAGTATCCCCCAATTATCTCGTTTCTCTGTGAATACACTCTCCCAAATCACCCTTCACCATCAATCAACATTGTGTGAATCCGTGGTAACCAGCGTTAAATGGTTTCAGATGCCCCTCATTACCGTCCCAACTTCTTGCGAATTCTCCGTGCCCTACCGTTCTATTTCGGAAAAAGAATCCCATCTGGAACAATCTCAAAGATAAGAAATCAGAAACGAAATGGGAAAAGTCCGAGCGGGCAAATACATAAATAGGAAAATTGAATTCAGTCAACTGTCTGACGAACAAAAAAAGAAAGAAGAAGACGATTGGAGTCGACGAGCAAAGCAATCATTAAAAATAGCTGTTAAAAGATTGAATCTACCAGATTACGGCTAAACGAATGAAGTGAGGGCCGTGCTTTGCTGTCCTTCTTGTTCTTGGGATGGAAGTTCTAAGCTATCCGACATTCGAGGGTGCGTGGCTGCTCGTTGGGGATAGACTTCGGAGCTGAAATTCTATCAAAGATATTGTTTTTCTGCTGTTTGTGAGGAGATAACGACCTTAAAGGATGCTACCTATTCAATTTGGTTTTTGATCTTCTTTTTGTCGGGTTCTCCCTTAACTCAGTAGGTAAAAGCGCAGTTGCAAAGCAATACCATGATGGTTGGGACTGGGTTCGATCTCCGGCTTGGTTGAGGGAATATTAGTGAAGTATAATCTATCGCTTCTCTGGACATATAAGATATGATTGTACTGGTCATACAAATGCAAGAATGGTACCTGACATAGAATGTTCTCGAGTATTATTTGTAAAAGAACATTTAGAACACTCAGTTGTGCTTATAAGCAAACAGTCGAATCAATTTTACAGAGCAAAGTTTTCATCTTTATAAAGGTATAAGTTTCATAACTACCAGGTCACGTAGAGCCAAAATATCTCGAACGGTATATTGGGTTGTCTATTTCGAACCCGAAGGCAATCATAAAAGCTCCGATCTGACTCCACGATGCTCAGCACATGACCAAATAATGTAATCTGCGTCCTGATAGCCTTGCCCAAATTCACAGAGATTGCTGACGCTCAGTCCAACATGGTATAAATGAGCGTTCAAAGAATAATGATTGGCAATGAGGCGAGACATCACACGAATGAAGTCTCGACCCACATCCATACCCCTAAACTATGATTTCTTCGACACCTTTTGATGATAGAATGTTGCCATCGTCCAAATCTCCTTTACTCCATTTATACTGCCAGCTGACGAGTGACTGTGGACGAAAAATAGGGGAAAAAAAACATCGATCATAAATATCGCCTTCCATAGCGCCCACCTTTGCAAGTGAGTCCGCTCTCTCATTGCCCACAATGATATGGGACCCATACAAAGATAATGATAAAATAACGCGAAGATAAAGCACTTAGAAGCTCCTGTATTTTAATCAGAAAATACGAGGAGTGCTTTACCGGCTCCAAGGAGCAAATAACCTCTATAGAACTGAGACTATCCGCAAACACGAAAAACTAATCCGGTGTTAATGAGGCAACAACTTCTAGCGTAAAGTGTTTGCTGCTAATTCAGCGACATATACGGAACAAGGAGCTTGAAGTTTACGATTGGCGCTATAAATTTCATTAAAAATACCAAAGCCGGCGGACTGCTCTATCAAAGACCCGTCAGTGAAAAACGATTTAGTGGAATCAACTTGCCAAACTTTACAGCAAATATCACCGGAGCAATCATAGGACGACGATATTCTGGGATTCTATTAAGCTCCTGCTTCATCAATAAATCAAAATGAACCGAATTGTTGAAGTCGGAGAAGCAAACACGATTGGAAATATTCGGCGAAGGGCTGACATCCTGAGTTATGTACAACTGTAACATAGTCATGAAGCGAGTTTGAGGATTCAACTCCAGAAGCTTCTTAAAGTTTTCGATCACCTGGGGGTTCATAGTTTCACACCTGGTGAGGAGCCGGAGAGATAATTCTAAATAAGGATCCGAGAGTAGCAACATGCCAGCCAGCACTTCAAGACTCATGGTGTGAGTCGAGTGCATGCAACCTAACGCTATACAAATACACCGAAACTGAATACGTTCCAGTTTTATTATGTGCGACCTAGCCACCGACTGAAAACAAACACTACCGTATTCTATAATTTACAAAACCGTTGTCCGGTACAACGTTAAAAGATCTTGCGGATGTACTCCCCACCAGGTCCCGGTAATTGTTCGAAGGAAGTTGGTCCTTTGCTGGCATTTTCGCTTCACATACTCAACGTGGGATCTTCAGGTGCATTTTGAATCGAATAGAATGAGTTATCGGTGTACCCCAAATTTGAAGCTTCGGTTGTGCTGGGTTATGCTTCCTAGAAAAAACTACCAACTCAGTTTTCTCCGTAGAGAATTCGATACCTAGCTCGAGAGCCCAAGTAGACAAATTATCTAAGGTATCCGGTGAGAGTCCTCGCGGATCGACCCCATTGGGTCCCGTGACAGACACTACGCCGTCATCTGCAAGTTGTCTCAACGTACAGTTGTCACTCAGACAATCGTCAATGTCTTTGACATAAAAATTATACAAAAGAGGGCTTAAACATGATCCTTGGGGGAGACCCATGTAGCTAAATCGAGAAGCTGTAGAGGTTCCATGAGAGAAGTTCATATGTTTCTCTGACAGCAAATTGTACAAAAAATTATTCATTAATGGTGAAAAGCCACAAGCGTGGAGTTTATCTGAAAGAACTTCAACGGATACTGAACCAAAATCCCCCTTGATATCCAAGAATACATAAACCATTCGCTCTTTTTTTAGCAAAAGTTATCTGAATATCTGTGGTAAACAGCGCGAGGCAGTTCGTTCCCTTACTCCTACGGAAACCATATTGAGTACCTGAAAGCAGGTTGTTCGTCTCAACCCATTTGTCTAGACGGAAGAGGATCATTTTCTCCAACAACTTTCGAACACAAGATAACCTCGCGATGGGTCGATAGGAGTTGTGGTCGGACGCGGGCTTACTAGGTTTTTGAATGGCAATAACTCTCACCGGTCTAGAATCATCCGGTACAATGTTGAGTTCCAGAAACTGATTAAACAAGTTCAACATGCGCCTCTTAGCGACGTCTGGCAGGTTCTTAAGCAAGTTGAATTTGATCCTATCAGCCCCTAGATAGGGGTATTGCCACACGAAAGGAGTGCGAGAGAGAGTTGAAAAAGGTTGGCTATTCTCATTGATTGAATTCGTGGTTTCGCGAGGAATCATCCGTGCCGGCACAGAATCTGGACAAACTTTTCACGAGAATTTGAGGATCCATTGGGTCTCGTTGTTCGTAGTTCGGTTACGCAACCTTCGCGCCGTGTTCCAAAGAGTACTCATTGACGTTTTGCGCGATAGCCGGTTCACGAATTTTTGCCAGTAACCGCGTTTCTTGGCCTTGATGAGGCTTTTAAGTTCGCGTTCGAGAGCCGTGTATACTTCGAAGTGCTCAGGTGTTCCACGTCTACGGAAAACTTTAAACGCGTCGGACTTTTTAAGGTAAACCTCGGTGCATTGCTGATCCCACCATGGAGAAGGAGCTTTCCTGCGAAATGACGTTCCTGGAACTGGTCGAGTTTGAGCATGAAGCGCGCTGTCTAAGATCAGGTTGGAGAGGAAGTTATACTCTTTCAGCGGTTAAAGCCTTTCTACCGTCGTTACGGCTTCATCTACTGCTGTCCTAAACCTTGTCCAATCGATGTGACGGGTAATATCATACGTGACGTTGATGGATTTCGACGGATTGAACCCGGCGGCAACCGAAATTTTTATGGGCAAATGATCACTACCGTGGGGATCTTGAATCACATTTCATGTGCAATCCAACGATAATGAATTCGAACAAAGTGTGAGGTCTAATCTACTGCCAACTGAGGATGTACCACCCAAACGTGTTACTTCTCCATTGTTGAGTACTGTCATATTGAAGTTGTCACAGAGGTCATATAACAAGGAAGACCGGTTGTCATCGTACAGTTCTCCCCAGCCTGTACCGTGAGAGTTAAAATCTCCCATGATCAACCGCGGAGCAGGAAGAACCGAACAAACATCTGAGAGTTGTTTTCGGTTAATGGAGGCTCTTGAAGGAATATAAACGGAAGCAATGCAAAGGCTTGTATTTTTAATAACAGCCTGACATGCGACAACTTCAATACCTGGAGTATAAGGAAAATTCACTCTATAGAAGGAGTAGCACTTTTTAATCCCCAAAAGTACTCCCCCTCCACGCGAATCCTCACGATCAAGACGATTGAAATCATGAATCGGAAGATTGATTTCGGAAGAGAGCCATGTTTCACAAAGAGCGAATGCATCACAACCGGTAGTGTGAGCTAAAAATTTAAAAGATTCCAATTTAGGAATCAAACTTCGACAATTCCACTGTAGAACAGTGATCAAATCCCCGACCTCATTTGGAAAATTATCCATCGAAGGAAATGATAGCTGCAAGGAGGGGCCACTTAATTGTCAATTGCTTCAAAAATGTCTTCACTTTTGGAAGCATTGCCAAAACAATTCTTTTGAGAGGGTCAGAAATTTCGAGGCACTTGAAGATACCTTCGGCAATGTCATCAAATGAGAACAGCCCACTAGAGGAGGGGCCTTCTGTTCTTAAAATTGGGGCTTCAGGAGTTTTGGATATCCCCGGTAGAGGGGACCTTTTTTTCCTTTTTTCCACCTTTCCTTGAATTGGGCAAGCTGATTTTGGGCTCCGGTTCAGCAACTTTCCGAGGGCGGACGCGTCTTTGCTTCCGTGAAGCACCTTCCGGAAAGCTGACTGATGTTCCCTCTTCAACCAAATCAAAGTTAGACTCGTCATCTGACCGAGGAGCAAAGGGATTCGTGAGGCTTTTTTCACCATATAGGCGAAAGATTGCCTAGAACGCTGTTTTAGCGAGCGTTCTAATTGTTTCCCGCGTTGTTTGTACGCCAGGCACGACAAATGAGCATGAGGAGGAGATGCCTTGCAAAAAGCACATTTTGGTGTGCTATCTGCGCAGACGCCATCCTCATGTTTCTCCCCGCAATTTAGCGTGCCTTATTGCCGCAGTGGGAGGTCACGTATGTCCCATCTATTTGCCTTTTTGACAGAAGTACAAACAACCGCACAGGAAGTCAAAGTTTCCCCTACTCGACGTATTGAGGAACTGGCCGGAGGCTGAGCAAGAGAAGGTCACCCAAAACAAGTCTGATGGTGTAAACTTCTATTCACCCTTCGTGATCGATACTGTGCCTAGTTTTCACACATCCAGTATCTTCACTGGAGAAAGCAGGGGGTTCTTAAATCGACCAACTCCCTGCTTCAGCAGGATCTCAGGGGTCAACGCCGCTTCGGTGACCACACCCTCTATCTCAATACCTCGAGTGGGGATGTACACTCTATACTCGAGCTTAAAGAACTGAGAGACAGCAATCTCATTAGCTTGCTTGAGGTTGGAAGCAAGGACCCGAAGTTTATTCGGTCTGACTTTAATTATCTCGGTGACGGCCGAGAATCGTTTCGTCAGATCATTACTGATCTGATAAACGTTCAGAGGTTTCGATTTTAGCTGAAAATAGACAACCCATGAACCAGATGAACCAGCTGGATAAGCACGTGATCGGGTTACTTTATGAGCTACCCCATCATTTCGCGCCATAGATGATTCATCTTCCGATAAATCATCCATGGCTCGTTTGTGGGAGCTTAAGACGCTCAACCACTAACACAATTATCTACAATCAATCACAGAGAAACAAACTAAACCTAAGCACACTCTCTCACACACTCTCACACACTCTCACTCACTCTCGCACTCTTACACAAAATTTCAATGAATTCAGCAGAAATAAAATCAAAAATTTATCTTATATGTATTACTGATCTGCTGGAGCCGAGTGACGATGTGTGGCTGCGTGTACCGGCTAGACGTGGAGCTCAGCGATGATGAAAATGATGACGATGATGATGACGATACTGGTCGGTGGTGGTTAGCAGATGAACTAATGCACGCTTCACACGATGGACTGCTGGTATTCGTGCCGTATAGATGCGGAGCAATATGGTTTTAAGAGCGTGGCAAAATTGCTAATTGCTACTTAATGACGTTGTTGCACTGCCTCACACACAATGTTTCCTTCTTCAAAAACTGAATTTCATTCAAGATCGAGAAAAAAAATAGAGCTGAAGACTTGAAACACCTAGTAAAAAACTTCCAAAGCAACGGAAAGCGGACCGAACGAACAGCACCGTTCGCCTGTTTACTGGTCAATGAGAAGAAAAGGCAGCCCTATAAATGCATCATAAGATTGGATAAATTTTCAATAATAAATTGAAAAACGCTCCCTAAAATGAAATGTATTGCTCGTTAAATTCAACAAAAAATAACCATAAAATGTATGAAATGTTCCATAGACATGTGACAATAGCTCCATAGAATAATGAAAATTGGGTTTCCAATGCTCAATTTTCATTATTCTGTGAACTGTTTCATGTCTATGGACATTTCATATACTTTATGGTTATATTTTGTTGAATTTAACGAGCTATTTTAGGGAGCATTTTTCAATTTGTTAATGTAAATTTGTCCAATCTTATGATGCATATACCCTTTTGCCGAGAAGAAAATAAGTATGCAAAATTACTCAACAACTAAGTTTAAAAGAAAAGGCCTGAATTTGATAACTATTATTTTTCTTACTAGTAAATTTAGACGTTTAGTTTATTTTTCAAATAAAATTGCTACGGCATCTCATAACTCAAAGTCGGCAACACTATACCATAATCAAATGGAAGTTACACCAACAGTAAAATGTAATAAAACCACCATATGAACCGTAGCAAAAAAAAAACTTAGAAGAAGGAAAGAAAAACAGCAATCAAATGAATTGGCAGGATTGATTTCCCTTCGACCTTTTCCCGATGTCCCTCACAGTTGGAACACTTATCGTTACCCTCATCGTTTGAATGTTTCTTTTTTTTCATCCCCTTGGTTGTCTGTCAGCAAAGAGATTTGGCTGCAGCTCGTTCCACCTAATCTTGGCCCTGCTCTCTCTCTCTCTATCTCTCTATTCTCAACAACACTCTTACAAACATGTTGCACCTCTTCCGCAATCCTTACCGAATAAACACAATATCCTCCTAATGCCAGGGGATTTAGAGAAGAAAAAATACCCAGAGGGGCTCTCGTCCTACAAGCCCTTCTCCGGTTTATGGATTGCGATTTTATTTCGATGATGGCTTTCAACCGTTCTTCGCCTGATGACATCATTTAAAGTCATTTTTTAAAGTAACTTCACCCAACCAACAACACGGAAAGGGTTGGTTGGTTGTAAGTGATTTATGTCTGTCAACTGAAGGCACCAGCTTCTAGACAGAGACGCCGTCGCGGTCGTCATCCTGGAAATTGGAACAAATCCACCGCGTTGAAATTCAATTCGCACTCTTCCCTGTCGGCGTCGCGTTGGCACTCGATTCAAGAAGATGACGCGAAATTCAAATTACGGCAATTTCTCAACCGAAATTCAAGATCGTTTTCTCAGAGGCAGACGGATTGTTAGGAGATGCGGGAAGAAAAACATGAATATCATAAAAAGCGGTATTGGATTTCGATCCCTGTTTTTTTTTCTTGTTGAAGGCTTCAATCAAATTGAATTCTGAAGATTTTGAGTATGATTGATAAAAGGAAAAAGGAAACGTGACTGGTTTGCAGTTTGATGTATTTACATACAATATGATGATTATTTGTATTGGGTATCTAGAAAAAAAAACACACACACACAGTGGAACAGGAAAATATAAACCACAGATGATGGAATGGTCCTACTCTCTATGTCATAAGGAATTTTGAAAAATCACTGCAGTAGTTTACTTTTCTTCACAGCTTTTTCCGCTTTAAAAGAAAGTGTTCAGTGCCGGGCCCTCTGCTCACTTTACCGTCAACGGAGCTGCTCAGAATCGACCATACGTGGTGATATTGATAAACACATTTCCGGCACTCAATCGAGCTATTGGTCATAGAAAAGGTTTGCTTTGACAGTTATAAGTTGTCTAGCTGCTACTGGAGGAATGGAAGGATGCGGTTATCTGTCCAATCCATAAGAAAGGCGACAAGCTGGACTGTGAAAACTATCGTGCGATCACTGTCCTTAATGCCGCCTATAAAGTATTATCCCAAATCATCTTCCTGCGACTATCAAATAGATTTGTGGGAAGTTATCAGGCCGGCTTCGTCAAAGAACGGTCTACAACGGATCAAATCTTTACTTTGCGGCAAATCCTCCAAAAGTGCCGTAAACATAGAGTCCCAACGCATCATCTATTTATCGACTTCAAAGCCGCATATGATACAATTAACCGATATGAGCTATGGAAGATCATGGACGAGCACAGCTTTCCGGGAAAGCTGACCCGGCTTATCAAGGCTACGATGGATGGAACCCAGTGCTGTGTGAGGAAATCGGGTGGATTATTGAGTTCATTCGAATCCAGCAGGGAGCGTCGTCAAGGTGATGGTCTCTCTTGCCTCCTGTTCAACATTGCTCTTGAAGGTGTTATGCGACGAGCGGCGTTTAACATGCGAGGCACGATTTTCAACAGATCCGGTCAATTTATCTGCTTTGCCGATGACGTGGATATTGTCGGCAGAACATTTGAGGCGGTGGCAGAGCAGTACACCAGAAGCGCGAAGCAGGGAAAATTGCTGACAGGCTGAACCTAGCACGTCAGGACCTGACTGGGCAGCAGTGTAACGATCGCCGGCGATGAGTTCGAGGTAGTCGATGAATTTGTCTATCTCGGCTCACTGGCTAGTGCGGACAACGATAACAGCCGTGAGATCCGGAGGCAGGTTATCAGTGGAAGTAGTGTCTACTATGTGCTCTATAAGCAACTACGGTCAAACAGACTTAGCACCCGTACAAAGTGCATCCTGTACAAACCGCTAATAAGACCGGTTGATCTCTACGGGCATGAGACGTGGACAATACTTGAAGAGGACCTGCGAGCACTCGAAGTTTTTGAGCGACGGGTGTTGAGAACCATATTTGGTGGAGTGCATGAGGACGGACTATGAAGGCGAAGGATGAACCATGAGCTCGCGCAACTCGCCGGCAAACCCAGTATTCATAAGGTGGTGAAAGCTGGAAGGATACGCTGGGCAGGACAGGTTGCGAGAATACCGGGCAACTATCCTGCAAAAATGTTGTTCGACGGGAATCCGGTTGGTATAAGATGACGTGGGGCGCAACGAGCAAGATGGTCAGACCAGGTGGAGCAAGACCTAAGGGGTACAAGGTGCCCAAGGGATTGGAGAGGAACAGCCACGAATCGGGCATTATGGAGGGATATTGTGTATCAGGCTACGTTTTAGTATTGTGACGTTTTGCCATGTAAATAAATAAATAAGTTGACTAGCTGATTCCGGTGCGAGCCTTGCTACGCTTGCAACTAAATGAATGAAAATTTAATAGAACTGGCGCGATTATAACTTATCTTTTTCGGAATAAATTTGGTTAAAATATTTTCGTTTGCTAATGTGTGCAATTACTGCAAAACAAACGAAGGTTTGTGTTTTTAATTTAACCCTTGGATCGGTCGTTTTTACCTGTTTTTCTTTCTGTGTAGAATCATTTCATAAACAAAAAACATTTATCTTCAGAGAAATCCGTATCCTGTCAGTTTGAACGTAATTCCCTTTCATAACCTTAGATTAACTTCTTCTGCATAATATAACACTGAGAGTGAATCAAGCATGCCTCATTCTTGACTCATAAGGGCTTCAAACTTCTAGCAAAATATGCTGCGTATCCGAGGAATACATATTTTGTGTTTTATTGCATGGGTAATTCTCATGTTTGGTTCAAATTGCAGTTAATTTTGTTTAAGAGAGACCCCCCTCCCCCTCCAGTCTCTAACCACCTAAAAACAAATCCAAAACCCGCTACATGCCAAATTTGATTCCATTTTCTTGATTAGATCTCGAATTATGCCGAAATTTGTGTTTTATTTGTATGGGAGCCCCCTATTCCAGAAGGGAGAGGGATCTCGATCTATCATAAGATGCTTTCCGGCCCCAAAGACCCCTGCACAAAAAATTTAAATAGCTGTAGGGAAAATTCTCAGGTTTGGTCAAGATGTGTGTTTCATTTGAGGGGAGCCCCCTTTTTAGAAAGAAGAGGGAAGTCTCCAAACCATGTTTGAAGTTCTCGAGTTATGCAAAAAAACCTGTTTCATGTATGTGAGAGCCATCCCTTACTGATATGAGAGGGGTCTCACCATCACAATCAGCACCATAGAAACACTTTTACCTCGAAAACCCCCACATGCTAAATTTGGTTCCACTAGCTTGACTATTTCTCGAATCATGCTGAAATTTGTGTTTCATTTGTGTTTCATCCTTTCCAAAAGAAGGCGTGGTTTCAAATACTCATTCAAACATTTCTTGCCTCAAAAAACTTCCCCTTGCCAAATTTGGTTCCATTTGCTTTGTTAGTTCTCGAGTTATGCAGAAACTTGTTTTTCATTTGCATAGGTGCCCCCCTTTCTAGAGGAGAGAGGGGTCTCAAACCGCCATGAAAACATTTGTCGCCTTTAAAAACCTCCACATATCAAATTTGGTTCCGTTTGCTTGATTAGTTCTCGACTTATGCTGAAATTTGTGTTTCATTTGTATTGGAAGCCCGCTCCTTCCTCCCTTCCAGAGGGCGAAGAAGTCTTAAACCACCAAAAATATTTCTCGCCTTCAAAAACCTCCACATGCCAGATTTGATTCCATTTGCTTGTTTAGTTCTCGAGTTATGCAGAAATTTGTGTATCGGGAGCTTCCCTCGCCTTTAGAAACAAGAGGGGTCTCAAGTCACCTTAGAAATATTTCTTATATTCATAAACTTCCACCTGTTAAATTTTGTTTCATTTGCTTGATTTGTTCTCGAGTTATGCAGAAATTTTTGTTTCATTAGTATAGCAGCCCCCCTCTTTCAGAGAGAGGAGATGTCTCAAACCCCCATAGAAACATTTTTTGCCTTAAAAAACGCCCACCGGTTAAATTTGGTTCCATATGCTTAATTTTTTCTAGAATTAAACAGAAATTTGTGTTTCATTTGCCCCCTCTTTCAGAAGACGAAGGGGTTTAAAACGACCATTGAAACATTTCTTGCCTTTATTTGCTTTCCATTTGCTTGATTAGTTCTCGACTAATGCAACAATGTGTGTTTCATTGGTATGGGAGCCCTCTCCACCTCTCAGAAAGGGGAGAGGTCTCGAGTCACGTTAGAAACGTTTCTGGCCTCCACAAATCTCCACTTGCCAAATTGTTATTTCTGGGTTTCCGCTTAGTTCTCCGACGCGGCTGGCTTGGACTGAGGCTTCCGTATGTGAACATCCATCCCAAGTAACATTGCCAAAACCATCCAGCTTAATTAAGTTTTATTAAAGTTTTATGAAAGCCAATAGAATTCAATTTTGTTTTGTTATGACAGCAAGAAGTGCCAACAGGTTTCAAAATTTAATCAGGTTTATGAGAACATGAGAACGATCTTTAAACTTTAACTTTTAAAATACCTTTTACTCCTGTCAAAGGTTTTATTTTGACTTTTTAAACTCATAAAATGCTGTTTTAGGACTCTTTCATATTATCTTATTATGGTCAGTTGAAAATGCATTTACAAACCATTTTGCCTCCAGTAAATGCATAAAACGGCTGATGGGCATTGAGGAAAGCTAGCAAATGACCAGATAGTTTTATAGTAGCCATTGCTAAGATCAATTGGCTTTTTGGCAGAACCGTGATTTCTTCCAATCGCCATATTGGAATATATGAAATAATTTAAATGTGGAAAAATTAATACACCAAACCTTAAATGTAATTCAATTGAACTTTAGATCAAATACCAACTTCTGTATTCTTTTAGATAACCTTATCGAATTCCATCAATTTTCAGGAGTTTCATGATTAATTTATTGAATATATTTCTTTCAGTTTTGTTTTTGTTGTTTTAAACTCGCATAATTTCCGAGGCGCATTAATTTTCTGCTCTTATCGTGCCAATATTCACCATAAAATTAAATGCGCATATGATTTGGAACATGATACGCTATAAAAAAACTCAATTTGTTTCATATATTTTGCTTTCAAAGATAATTTCCCGTAACACTAGAACTTTTTTCTCAGCCATTATTTACTGTTGAATGAATCAAAAGAGCAGAGAATCGAACAAAGCAGAACAACAAAAACCAACCACGATATCGCCGTGAAGTTTGACAGCTGTGGCCATTCGGCCTCATGCTGGTTTTGATGGCGGCCAATAGGTTTTATGATGGTTCTCAAGTGGTCATAATATCTTTCACTAGCACATTTTCAAAATCTCTATGGTCTAAGAAAGGTTTTATTAACTTGTTTTCACAACCGTCTATAGAGTGGGCCATTTTGTACACATTTCGGCTTTAAAGATGCATAGAGGAGGTGTTGGTGGACAAAACAGTTTTGAATGTAGTTTCATCAGCAAAGCCGGGAAGAGTGCTACACGGCTGTTACTTGGGATTTTGGCGAAATACTGTTTGTCCTTTGACAGCCCAACTTACGGAAAGAAGTGGCCACTTTGAACTTCTGTTGAATTCTCCGGTCGCTTCAAACGGTCGGACGGCCAAAACCAGGCTGCCGCTCGATGAATTCTTTCTTCTTCAGAAGGGCCAGAATCTTGTGGATGTTTCCACGAACGTATCCGCCAAACACGAAGTGGGCCACGATGGCCGGCTTTTCAATGCCCGGATGGAGCAGGCGGTACGAACAAACACGATCGAAGTTGTTCCACTCTTCTCGCCATAGCTGCCATAAACAAACTGATGGAGTTGTCAAATGTTCACAGTATATAGGCAACTATTATCTATTGATTACTGTCCGATGGACGGACCACCAGATGGCAGGGTAATCGCATGAAAAATCGGAACATGTAGTCGCTTTTTTAATTTGCACGCCTTGATTTTATTTTGGTTTTGTGTTTACATTTAGTTGTGTATTTTATGTTAGTGTGTAATTTAAATCTGTCTAGGTAGGGAAAAGCTTGATGCTCCCACAAGTTAGGCTAAGCATGCGTTTCAAAGATGTTCCTTGTTATTGTCTCTAAGGACAAGAAAGTGTAAAATGCTGTCTTCCAATTTATATTGGAATATCAAGTGTATATCCAAGCTCGTGACTTGCAGATTGAAAGAGTGGTCACCGAAGTGAGTATAAGCCATTGAATCTTGGAGAAGCTGGCTCTTGGCGGTTTCAAGAACCCTCTGCATCCCCTGGTACAGAAACTGCATGCGCAAATATTGGTAAAAGTATCGCACAGCGCGGGTAATACAAACTACCTCAATAGACTCGTTCCGGGTGACCTTTTCTGGTTCTGCCCTTCCTTGCTTCCTCGAACTGAGAAAACTTCGGCTACCTGTGCGGTTTTTTATTTCTTGGGTAATGATCTGCCAAAACAGCAAGCAGATGGAATATACACGGATAGGGACCTCCCACTGCGGGGAGAAGTATGAGGCTGGTGCCTGTGTAGGCAACGCATTAAAATGTGTTCTCTGCAAGAGGATTCCTTATGCTCCTCCCTCCCTGAAAGCGAAGACACACTCTACCATGGAAAATAGATGAACAGAAGCCTCAAATCAGCATGCCCAATTCAAGAAGTGGTTGAAGAAAGGAAAATCCAATTCATCCTGATTTCCGTAGAACTAACTACGGACAGGATTGCCAATCCCTCCCCGGGACATCCAAAACCCATGTTGCAATGATTTTAAGAACCGAAGCCCCATCTTCATCTGGGCTGTTCTAATTCTATGATATTGTGGAAATTATCTGAAAGTTTTATAATGGCATCTCCTCGCCGCAATCATTTCCTTCGATGGATAATTTTCCAAAAGAAGTCGACGATTTCATCCCTGTTCTACAGTGGAATGGTCGAAGTCTTGTTCCTAAATTGGAATCTATCGAATTCCGACTGTGATGTTTTCGCTGTTTGTGAAACATGGCTTTCTTCGGAAATCAATCAATCGTCCATTTAAAGATTTCAATATTATTCGTCTTGATCATGAGGTTGGAGGAGGATTCGTTTTGCGGATTTTTCTTCATATTGTGTTTGTTTGTTTTTGTCCCCAAAAATGTTCAAGGCAAAAGTAAAGCAAAAGTTATACTGCTATGAGGTAGGACTTGATGATTAAGAATTTAAAATAAATGTGTTATGTAAACCATACTTTTGATTTCCACCCATCATGCCATCCGTCAACCTCGAGACTACCGCGCGAAATCGGTTCTATCCCCCTGTGAAAATGTGGCTTTGTAAAGTTGATTTGATTCAGCCTGTACAAATAAATGGATTTGTAAAAAAAAATCTTACCCTATGATGGAGCCATCCTAACGTAGATAGCGAAGGTACTTAGGGTGACCGTTAAGTGACGCTCCTTCGAAACTGTATGAATTCAGAAACGTGCACTGATTTGGGATTTCTCGCCAGGCGTACAACCCGAACAGGAAAAAATAAAATATGAATACCTAATTTTGATCTTGATAACAGGCCTTGGTATTAAGAAACACATCATAAGAGGTAAACTATCAATGCAAAATACCTATGCATAGCAAGCAAAATATCTCTCGAATAATAAAACTTGTTCGTTGTTATGTATACCTAGGAATACCTGAGAGTACTATGTTGGTACTTTCTTACCTCAAGTTGGTATTCCCATAACATTGTGGGAACAATTGTTTATTATCCTCAGGTATGATTCCTCTTAATCTGAGCTCTTAAATACCAAGGCCAGTTATCAAGTTATTCGTTCCTGCTCAGGAGGTTAAATGCCTTTTTAATACCATAAAAACGTTCAAACAATATTATGCGAATACCAAATTGAGGTAAGAAAATACCGAAATAATACGTTTGTGGTATTCCCAGGTATCCTAAATAACAAGCAATTGTTTGGTATTTTGCTTAGGTATTTTACCTTTTATGATAAAAGTTTGCCGAAAAATATATGCGAAGCGTGACAACTGGAACGGTCAATGGGCAGGTGTACCTTACAGGAATGCCTTCAAAAGCGTCTACTTCTTCTTCTGAGGTCACTGCGATGGGTTTACAAAGCATTTGATCAAAATTTTCAAGGAAAATGGCGAAAGATTCGAAATGAATTAATATGGTTTATTTTTATAACATGTATCTTTCAAATGAAAGATAAATGCTATTATTGGGTGGATTTGTTTCGCTATAATCCTGTTTTGTTTGAGTGACATCTATTGTGAGACACCCTGTACATCATTATGCAAATTCTATTTTTTTTATCTGTGCAATCAATGAAATGGAGGAAATATGATTTGACCGCAGCTATTGAACATTGATCTTTTATTTTTTATGTTTTTTTCTGTAAACATTTCATGAATACTAAACATAGTCATGTTGAACAGTTATGTCAAGTAAATTGTTATTCGGTGCATACTTAAGTGTTTCAATATTCGAAATAGCAATATCGACCGATCATCCTTACACTCGTCAGCGCTTGATTCCGATAATCAATATTTATAACACAAGCCATCCGGCTAACGGCTTCCGAATGCAACA
Organism: Aedes japonicus; assembly: GCA_034211315.2. Lineage (NCBI taxonomy): Eukaryota > Metazoa > Arthropoda > Insecta > Diptera > Culicidae > Aedes > Aedes japonicus. Next base: position 40,485 of record JASCZW010001991.1, read on the forward strand.
ACCTCTCATCGTGGAGCATGTGCTCTCCGGCCAAATGCTCGTGCTGTCCAGAATGCTAATGAAAAAGGTGTTTGGCAACACCCACCACTAGACTAGACTGGCAGTAGCTTTGGCTTTGTCGCACCAGAAACCATGGAGTCTCCAAGCGCATAAATATCAATTTAGCTCACTAGAGCACGTGTCTCTTCGCATGAGCCTTTGCTTCCTCGTCACGGCTGGCGGCGGTTGGTGTGAGCAGGGCTATATTATAGTGCTTCTTCCGTGTCCTCCAATCTCCCGCTTCAAGTGCAAAATTAATGAAATCGTTTTCAAGCATTTTTAATTTAAATTTGCCAGCACTTCAAACGATTGGATCGATGCTTACTCTACTCCTCCGGGTTTGCATACCGTTCTATTTACCGAGCCCGGGAGGAGAGCAGACGGAACATAATCTCCTTGGTGTTGTCTCCATCGTCGTTGTCTACCTTTATCGATGCCATCAGCGCGCTCTGTAAACGTGCATTAGTAGACTATCACTTCATTCTTAAAGAAGTGGGGAAGGGGGTGGGTTCTTCGGAAACAGGGTGAAGACACGATACGGTTCCTGTTGAAATCTAATTCCCGTAAATATCATTTACAATTCTTTGGAGAGTTATCGGTTAATTCGGAGGATTTCGTTTGACGAATCCTTCGCGTGCCATCAAACTGACGATGGGGTACAGAGCTGATGACAGTTTTGTATGTTCGAAGCCAACCTTTTGAGGGGCAAGGGAATTGAAGTGGGAGCTTTGTCGTAAACAGCTTTATGTAGATCCTTTGAGCTACACTGGGATTTAATCCGGGGTAATAAACGACTTGAGCTGGTCGGGTGGTAAGCTGATGTTTTTCAATGTTCAGCACGTTTGATTGGATTGCGGCTGATCAATCGAAAGTTTGATATTTGCACTGTTGGTTGCATTTTCATCAGTACGGGAAAATTAATTTTCGAAACAAAAAACAAAAATTCTGTTAAAACGAAACCCAACGCCCAGGGAATCCCAAAAACTTGCGCATCGTCTCCCTTGGAGATCGACTAGGAATTCACTCTTCGGAGAAAATAATTATCTTTTTATTGACATCCGTCTGGGTAACTGGTGCGAATGGCGAAACTCCTTCTGAATACATATTCATCGACCCATCCACAGTCAAATATTAACTTCCGATAACATTCCCCTTCAACGAATACCGGCTGACTACCTCAGGGAAGATTGCACCACTTCTACAAGTCTATTCTGGTGGAAATTTCCCAGTCGGAGGGAGTTTGTTTGCCAACAACGGCTAAAAGCAAGATTAAGCAAACAATATACTCCGTTGTCGAAGTTGAAATTAAAACTGTTATTAAAATCGTTCAGAGATGAAGTATGCTTTTATCCATCGTCGCAATACAACCTATTTACGGTACTTAGGGGGATGATTAGGTAAACATGACGGTCTTAAATCTGTTGTCTACCGTTTTATCAAAATAAGGGTGAGTAATATTTATACTGGTGAAGTGGTTCGTGTTGTGGCATGAATATGATAATTGTTACTATTTTCCAGAACTGATTGCAGGTTTTTCTCCAATCAGTATCAATTTAATTACCAACTGATTTTTGCTTTCTAATGTTCCTGGAAAATACAATTATTTCGTCATTTAGAACTATTTCTTTGGGAATTAGTCAGTTTATATTCATATTGAAACATGATGTCGTTAGTGGCAATTCATTTCGATCCAGAACTTATTTACCAATGTTATTACGGCAACGACATATTTGGAACGTAGTTCAAAGTCACAATGGTTCAATGAAGAATGTAAAATATATCCATCATCTCTGTCATGGAAAACCAGCGACAATCGTCAATTGAAATCCTCCTTGGGAAAAGTTCCAAAGTTCCATTGTATAGACTGGACGCGGAAAAAAATGAGACACACAAAAATGATCACTGAAAATTCATTTTAAAACGGATACTTCTAAAATTTTCAGGAAAAAAATAACTGTATATTAGCTATGGCATAATTTATTTTTCAAATTTCCTCCTCCAAACTGAATGCTCGTACATTTCTCTTAACACTGCTCATGAGATCATGGGCGGGGCTTTGTCCATCTTCCTTACACAATTTCTCCCAGTTTTTCTTCAAAGCTTCATCGGTTTTGAATGTTTTTCCGCTTTTCTTCAACTTCTTCTTCATAAACGCCCAAAACTTTTTGATCGGACAAAGTTCTGGTGTATTTGGCGGGTTCGCCTCCTTCGGGACCACATTAAAGCCCTTCACTTTGTACCAATCAATTACAGGCTTGGCGTAATGGCACAAAGCGAGACCCGGCCAGAACAGCGTGGGACCACGGTGAAAGCGGAGGAAGGGCAGCAAGTGCTTCTGCAAGCATTCCTCTAGATAAACCTGCCCGTTTATGGTGCCGGTTGTAACGAACGGCTTGCTGTACCGTCCGCACTCACAGATCGTCTGCCACAACAGGTACTTCTTCGCGAATTTGTCCATCTTTCTCTTCCTAAACATTTCCGGAACCTCCATACGGGACGTACCGACAAAAAACTCGAGGCCAGGGATTTGTTTGGTGTCCGCCTTGATATATGTCTCGTCGTTCATGACGAGACAGCCTGGCTTGACCAGCCACTCACGGTGCAGCTTCCGCACACGCAATTTGGCCACCGTGTTTGGCTTGTTAGTCCGGTTTGGCGCCTTCCTGACCTTAAAAACACGTAGCCTGGCACGCTTCATGGTCTGCTGGACGAATCACTTCGACGAATTGACCTTTTTGGCCACGTCTCGGGTGGAAAGGTTCGGGTTATTCTTAAAGTACTGCCTCATCTTCCGCGTCTTCGCTGAGTATTCCGTTTTTGGTTTTCGGCCGCATCCAGCGCGCCGCTCGATGGTCTTCGTCTCCTAGAAATAGCTAGAATGCCCCGCTATGGGCAAACATCTTCACAACGCGGGACACGGTGGAATGGTGGATTCCAAGCCTTTTGCCGATCCATCTGTGCGTCTGACCAGGATTATCGATCACCGCGCCCAATATTTGCTGGCGTAGCTCTTCTTGTTTTGAATGCATCTTGATAACTACTTGACAGATCGCAATAATGTTGCATACATAAACATAACACTTTAAACTAGTATTACCCAAATTTCATTAATTGTTACCCACTTTATCGCGTTACACCCAAAATAAAGTGTTACATTTTTTCCGAGTCCAATCTTTATTCGATAAATTAAGCAAGAATTTTCTGAACATTGATGGAACCCAATACGGTTATCTAATTTGCATTGCATTGAAATTCGGTGCATTTATTTTTCCACATTTTAATTATTTCTAATATATGAAAAGTGGCGATTGGCGATTGGCCAAAAAGGCAATTTATCTTCGCAAAGAATTCCATAAACCTGTTTGGTAATGTTTTTTGCCGTATTAAAACCATCAATGCCAATTTGACGTTTAATACATTAATTGGAGGTACAATGGGTTTAAAATGCTTTTTCAACTGACCATCCTGAATATATGGTATGAATGAGTCCTAAGGTGTGGCCCAGTTAGAATTGAAAAATAGACTATTGCGTATATTTTGGATATAACGTATAACAAAAGAGTATTCTGTGTTAACTTAAATATTCGACTTTATGTGAACTTTAGAGGGAAAATACAAAAAAATGAATTATCTCGTTTTCGAAGAAATTTGTGGACTTTTCGCGGAATACATTTCGTAAACCGATGCACATTATTCTCATCCATCGTTTTGGCAATCTTATTCCATTTGGTTCTCAATTCATTGATCCTTTTGACGACACTGCCATTCACCGTCAGCTTCCTCTTCATAATAGAACGAGTACAACCCTGCATTTGCTTAGGGACATAAACACTCGGTCGTGATATTTGTATTCGTTTTTCTATGTGTTACTGAAAACAAAAAATCAATTTTTCGCTCTCCCGTGTCCCGTTAACAAATTGTGAAGTGTTTTGTGCTTTTGATCATTTGTGGAACATTCCGGTGTGTTGTTTTTACCACCTTCGCGAGTGGCTTGTGTTTTGTTTGTTTGCTAAATAACAATAGCCTACTACTCCCACGCCAATTTTTTCCGCTGAAGCGACATCTGCCTCTCATTATCGGAAGCACTCATTTGTGAGCTTTTACCTGATTGATAAAGACTAAGTGTAGGCGCATCAGGATGGTGAAAAACTGTGGTAAATGCTCGGAAGCAATTACTGGAATCGATGTTGTCGTGTGCCGTGGTTACTGTGGAGCTTTCTTTCATATGAACGCATGCTCAGGCGTAACACGGGCAATGCAGTCGTACTTCACATCACACAAGAAAAATCTTTTCTGGATGTGCGATGGATGTGCCGAGTTGTTTGAAAACTCTCATTTTCGGTCGATTTTATACCAAGCCAATGAAAAGTCACCCATCATCGCGCTTACGTCTGCAATTGGTGATCTACGCACGGAAATCAAGCAACTACATTCTAAGCCCACCATCAGTTCCTCACCAGCAACAAATACATGTTGGCCTGTAATCGATCAGCGTAGAGGTATAGAACGCCCCCGTGTGATCGAGTCAAATGAGCGCGCCTCAGATAGCTGTTGCGTGAGTAGCAAGAAAAAAACGGAGGGCAATATTGTATCGGTTCCGATTTGCAAGAGTGAAATTGAACCTCGGTTTTGGCTGTATATTTCAAAAATTTGTCCGGAGGTCACAGTAGAAGCAGTATGTGCGATGACGAAAGCCAACCTGAATATTGACATCGATCCAATCGTGGTGAAGCTCGTGCCGAAAGGCAAAAGTATTGAATCGCTTTCCTTCGTCTCTTTCAAAATTGGTCTTGACCCTACACTCAAACCTAAAGCGCTGGATCCTGAAACATGGCCTGAAGGACTATTTCGAGAATTTGAGGACTACGGATCTTCAAAATTTCGGCACCCGCTGACGAAGAACTTACAAGCAACACCCTCGCTAACTCCATCTACCATCACTCCAATTATGGACCTGTGCTGAAGTGGCCCACTCCAGTTAGCAACAACACGAATATTTTGGAAGCTCAATTGCCAGTTTTCACCTCAACACCGGGATGCACGCCTGTAAGCCACATGGAAGCCCCAGATCTCCTCGTCACAGTCGAGCCACTCCTGCCAGCGACCTTCAGCCATCCCGGCCCTGTGTATGAGTTTGGAGAAGGGGTCTTCCAACCCGTTATCGCAGGCAAGTATGCATGGAATTTGAGCATCTCCTTCCGATAGCATTTGTCGATTCCAGCAACCCAGCACCAATCCAGTATTGTCAATGCACAACGGAAGCCTCATAAGCAGTAGAAAGTGCTTCATTCGTCACAAACTCTATCTCGACTCAACGTAGAAATCTCGAGCTTCCCCCTTCGAGGTTTGAAGCTGGGCAAAAATCCAATATTTCGGTCTACTATCAGAATGTGAGAGGCTTACGTACCAAAATCGTTCAGCTACGCTTGAAACTTACCAGCTGCGACTATGACGTTGTTGTTTTTACGGAAACTTGGCTGCGAGAGGATATCAATAGTGCTGAAATATCATCTGAATATGCGTTGTTCCGTTGTGACCGCAGTGCATCAACAAGCCAACATACTCGTGGTGGGGGCGTATTGATTGCAGTAAAAAACCACCTTCGTTGCGAGGTGATTCCTTTGATGGATTGCGAACGACTTGAGCAAGTCGCAGTTTGCGTAAGATCGACGCATCGTTCGCTCTACATCATTGCTGTTTATCTTCCCCCGAACTCACACGCGGATCTTTATTCTGCCCATACAAAAGCAGTTCAGCATCTCACAAACAGCGCTAGCGAAACAGATATACTTTTGTCATTGGGTGACTTCAACCTCCCGAACTTGCGATGGCAATTGGATGGCGAGGTTAACGGTTATATTCCGTCGAACGTTGTTTCTGAGCAAGAACAATCCCTCATCGAAACCGTGTTCGCTGCGGGCTTACGGCAACTTAACAGTTTTTTGAACACCAATGGAAGATTACTTGATCTTGCATTCGTAAGTTTACCGGAATATCTGGATCTGGTCGAACCCTCCACTCCACTGTTACAGATCGACAACCATCACATGCTTTTTGTTTTACTGTTTGACGTGACCGACAATAATTTTGTTACGATAGATGATAATTTCGGCAATTTTATATTTGATTTCAACGCGTGTGTTCGAGAGTGTGTTCAGCAAAGTGTCGCCTGTACAAAGTCAAGACTGCTTCGCACATATTCCCTCGCATTCCATCAACCTTCCCATCATCCAATTTTCCCCAAACGAAATCTCGCAAGCCATTGAAGACCTCGACGCTAAGAAAGGATCCGGGACAGACGGCATTCCACCAGTGTTTTTGAAAAACTGCTCGACGGAACTATCAGCACCTGTTGCGAGTTTGTTCAACCGATCGCTACGTGAAGGAACATTTCCGGAGGTTTGGAAAACTGCCTCTATCGTTCCCATTCACAAGTCCGGCAATGTCAACCAAGTGTCAAATTATCGTGGTGTTTCTATACTATGCTGCTTAAGCAAAGTATTTGAGAAGCTGATGCACAAGGTGCTGTATACTGTTGTGTCACCGTTAATTTCCGATAGCCAGCATGGGTTCATGAAACACCGCTCAACTACAACAAATTTGATGTGCTACATTACCACGCTGTCACGGGAAATAGAAAAGAGAAAGCAAATTGACGCGGTGTATGTTGATTTTGCAAAAGCATTCGACACCGTACCGCACAGCCTAGTCATCGATAAACTAAAGCACATGGGCTTTCCGAATTGGATAACGCAGTGGATATTTTCGTATCTATCCGACCGAACCTCGCATGTAACGGTTAACTCAGCACGATCCAGTTTATTCTGCATGACGTCCGGTGTACCTCAGGGCAGTGTCCTTGGTCCACTGATATTCAACATTTTTGAGAACGATCTGTGTCTGCTTCTCTCCTCGTTTAAGCTTTCGTTTGCCGACGACCTGAATTTTTTTCGCGCTATACTGTCCCGGGCCGATTGCACCATTCTACAGACGGACATCAACACCATGTTGATCTGGTGTGGCGATAATGGCATGCGCGTCAACAGCAAGAAATGCAAGATCATATCCTTTACCCGCTCTAGTAATCCCGTGCATCACCAGTACAGTATGGACAATGAAACACTGGAGCGGGTTACTTCTATCTGCGATCTGGGCGTAACCATCGATGAGAAGCTTAGGTTCAATGAACATGTTGGGATCACAACTCCCAAAGCATTTTCTGTTCTTGGGTTCATTCGTCGACATGCTTCCGAATTCACTGACGTACATGCTTTGAAAACACTGTACTGCACGCTGGTGCGTAGCATCGTAGAATATGCTTCCCCGGTTTGGTCTCCGTACTACGTAGCGCATATTCTTTCAATTGAACGGGTACAGAAAAAGTTCGTGAGATTTTCATTGAGGCTACTTCACTGGAACGATCCAAACAATCTTCCTCCCTATCCCGAGCGATGCCAATTGATAGGCTTGGAATTGCTGTCTGCTAGACGCGTGAAAATGCAGCGTTTATTTATATTCGACGTCATTAACGGTGCCATCGACTGTCCTGCGCTTCTTGAGCAGGTACCGCTGAACATTCCTCCACGACGCTTTCGGAACTCCAACTTGCTTGCTGTTCCGTATCACCGAACCAATTACGGTTACAACAACCCTCTTGACGCTTGTATTCGGTCATTCAATGACATTTCTGACGAGTTTGATTTTAATATGTCCAGGAGTATTTTTAAAAATCGAATTATACGAAGTGTTTAGTTACATATGTTAAGTTAGAATAGGTACAGTCTGTACGATCTTGTTGTCGAGGACGGTGATAATAATAAATAAATAATAGCCCAAAATCTCTCTATCGGTCTGAGCTGGGGACAGTTCGGTAGGTTAAGTTCTTTCGGTATAAACTGAATCCCGTTGGTTTCATACCACTGTAGCACTGTTTTACTGTAATGACAGCAAGCAAGATCTGGCCAAAACATGGAAGGTTCATTGTGGGATCTAGTGAATGACAATATTCGCTATTGGAGACATTCCGTTCTGTACAGCTCTGAATTAAATGTCTTATCAGTGACTTGGTCTTCCTACCACAGCTACAGATGCCTTGCCAAATCATGTATTTACATGCAAATTTATCTGCAATCACAAAATTAAATTTAGCAGGAATACCTGCCCAAGCCGTAGCCAAGTAAAAGTTTTGTCCCGGTAACTGTTTGAAATCGGCCTTTACATAGGTTTTATCATCCCTGAGGAGACACCTGTTTAATTTTGTCAACACCTGATCATACAGTTTTCTGGCACGGATTCTGGCCACACTGTTCTGCTTTTGATCCCTATTTAGTTGTCTACAGACACGGTATGACTTGAAGCCTTCCCGGATCCGTTGCACGGTACTGCGTGCGGCGCGAAACTTTTTGGCCAAATCGCGATCTGAAATGTTGGGATTTGCCTTAATGTTCTTGATGACTTTTTTCCGCAGTTGTCGGTTGACAGTACCCGCCCGACGTTTGCTTTGAGGCTTGTGATCCGTCAACAAAGTTTCTCTGTACTTTTTCAAAACCCGCCACACGGTATTTCGGGGAGAACTCAACACTTTAGCAATTTTTGGCCCAGACCACGAAGGGTTTTCCAAATGATTGCGCACAATTATTTTCCTTCTTTCTTCTTTCATTTTGTATTTCTCTGAAACACGTTCGCTCTACACCGTGAAAAAAACTTCTGATGTTGTTATTGTTATGGGAAACACATAAGATGTCATAGTTTACAAATCCGACCACTAGGATCGCTGTAAGAATCAAACATGTTTTTTACAATATTAAATGGGCCACACATTAAAATAGCATTTCAAAACAGAATTTAACGAATTCATAATGTCAAAGTAGAACCTTTGATAGGAGTGAAAAAAAATTGAGAAAATAAGGTTTTAAGATCTTTGTAAACAAACTGTGTAGATTCTCAAACCTGACCTAAATATGAAACCTATTGGCACCTATTCGTGCCATAATAAAACCAAATTGATTTCCAGTGGCGTCCATAAAACTAGAACAAAACTAAATAAAGCTGGATAGTTTTGGCAATGTGTCTTGGGCTTTCCCTACCACACTACGTGAAGTGGGCGCTGGAGTATACAGAGCGTTTAAAGATTCCGCTCGTCCCCAAGCACACTAACCCCTTCAACGTGCCCCAAAAGCTCTCAATTGAAAATTTCTGGGCGAACATGAAGCGGATGATCTATTTGAACGATTTCGTTTCAAAAACTGAAATGGAACTGATAAATAAGGCGACTATAAAGTATATCCATTCAAAAATTGTCTCTTTATTTTAATTACTATAGTAGAACTAAAAACTTTCAATCAGTATTATTGAAACATTGCTTGCACTTCTATTTTTTCGATGTGTTGCTTTATTATTTATCCATCCCCCACGCACAAGAAGACTTCTCATTCCATCTTATCGATTCCGAACAACATCCATAATACGGCTTTGAAAAATTGAACTACACTAATCGCATTGAATGCTTTCGAATAAAACGGAAACTGAAAGTCACATGTATCAATCTCATCTGGATCGCAACGTGTGTTAGTCACGGTTTCAAACTTCACGCCCCATGCCATCCTAGCCGTTGATCCTGCTTTGTGATGTTGCTGCTTTGCTTTTTTCTTCTTGTTGTTGCGGTATCACACACCACAATAGACCGAAGGGATTTTACAGTTCTAGAATCAGATCCCCTTTCCGATGCCCCCCTCCGTTACATAAAAGAAGCTGATGAGGTCCTCTTTCTTCCTCGATGGTACTTACTTATATGAGTTTTATAACATTTTTTCCCTCCCGTTTCCTATGTGTTCGGATTTTATGCTCCCTATATGAAGTGATGTGGCTGCTCATAAAATCACTCGCAAACTCTCGGTAATTCCGTATCAAATCGGCATCGGGCAGGTTAGCAGAATGTCTTTTAGCACGGTCTGAAGAGTATTGTCAACAGATTCGAGCTGTTTGCAACTCTTACTCTTACTCCGGCCGGGTGTGATCCGGGACGTTCGGGAAAGGTATTATTCATATGCCCCGAGGGAAATCATTTAAGCCGCATATAATGATGGCAGCGAAAATCACCTTCTAACGAGGATGACACCGAGTAATGAGAGGCCGGGGAAATGAGGCGGTCCATTTGTCACATTGAGACGGATTGATTGAAAATGCAATTATTATGTTCGTTTTCCATGAATCTATGATAGTAAACTACAATTTATCGATTCTTCGATTGCTAACAGTGTTTCGAAATTGCATTCGCATCGTTTTTTATATCTTTTAAGACATGCAAAATTTTAATGAAATATTTAAAAGCATTTAGCATCAGTCAGCTATCATCGCCCAAACCCATCACTAGAGATCGGATAGCCCAAGGGCATCACACATCAACTGTATCACGTTCCACATCAAGAGTAATTTAGCAAGCACTTTTCACTCTCATCTGCTGCCGTTCGTGCCCGTCAACCCAAACAAAGTGAGACATCTTCTTTATCCCTGAATCACGCTCCGGCGTTAATGAGTGGAAATATTTGCTGATGTGTACAGAAAAACCAGTCCCTTCCAGTCCATCCCTTCCCGCAACCAACCGAAGACAATGAACGCAAAAGAACACCCTAACTAAATTCATCACTGAGTGCGGCGGCAGCAGCAGCGGTTTGGTACGAAAAGAGGTGGTTACGCACTTCATGTCCTTTAAAATTTAACGTCAGTCAATCGGCTGGCGTTGGTGGGAGTGGTGGTGACGATTTGACAATGACAAGTTTTCCCCGGTTTCTCAGAAAAGGATGCTGATTAAGATAAAAGTATTTGTTTTCAGCTTCCCGAATCAGGGTTGGCTTTTAAGAGAACGCTCTACTACCTATTGTTTGATTGACGACGTCGAGGACTAAAAGTTCCACCACGTGGAGCGATGACAATCTTTACGGTATTTAAGCAGAGATGTTTTGTTTCAATGCGGAAAACCCCGTCTGAAAGCGAGCGAGTGCTAACGATATTAATTATCATTAGAGTCAAGATTTCTGCAATGGCAGGAGCACTAGCAATGGAGAAAAACATGGTGAGGGATTATTCGGGGAGTGGATTAGATTTTATTCCGAAGCGCCGAACAAAATTGGAAAGATGAGAATTTGATCTAATTAAAAGAAAAGTTTTGGTTGTTGCTAGCAACATCAATCATTTGTTTTGAGAAGAGTTGAAGGTATAAAAAAATGATGAAATTTGTTACCCTCGTTCTTATTGAGCGTAGCATCAACCCTTGATATGTATCTGTTACATATGATCTTTCAACCGCATGGTGTATTGGTCTCTCGGGACATCGAACCCTCCTATGGACGTTTTAGAACCATATAACAATTATGATAACATCAGATCGCAAATATAACTTATAATTTTAATATGTTTATATTACGATTTGCCCCTGAACAATTGAGTAATATTTAAGGAGATCAACAGAAAATGATGTTGAACTTTCGTAACAATAAGATCTGTATCCGCAATAATCCGGACACCTCAAAACATGAATAAAACATAAATTTCGCTTTCCAGAAAGCTTCCGCTTCATCAGAGTCCAATATCTCTCGATTGGTCGTAGCTCTGGGCAATTTGGCGGGTTTGAGGTTTTTGGTACAATGTTCACTTGATTTGCTTGGTACCACTCCATCTTAGTTTTAGCATAGTGGCATGATGCAAAATCGGGCCAGAACAAAGGTTTTTCGTTGTGACTTTTGATGAAGGGTAGCAATCGCTTCTGCAGACACTATTTCTGATAGATCTACTTGTTGATTGTGCCTGTAGTTACGAAAGATTTACTCTTGTTGCCACACGTGCAAATTGCTTGCCACACAAGCTATTTTTTGAGAAATTTCGATGCCTTCTTAGTTCTGAAATGCTCAGCTGTAGCATTTCTGGACATAGCAGAATAAAAAGGCGGCCCTGGAAGCTTTTTGAAATCCTCCAGGACATAAAGCTTCATTATCCACAACAACGCATGAAAACTTCGTCAAATATTCGCAGTACAAACGTCGAGCCCGTGATGTTGCTGCCAAAGAAGGTCCATTAATTATGTCACGTGGTAGGGGGTAGGGGGTTTGGGAAAACGTGACGATCCATACAAAAAAATTGAACGTCCATACAAAAAACGGACAAGGGGGTTATAAAAGTCACTTTTTGTGTGACGTAATTAATGGACGTTCCCAAGTTCTGATCGTCGTTGCGATTTGGAACTGTTTTACTTTTATACGACTTTAGTCCCAAACGTTGTTTTGATTTTGGACAAAACCAGGCGACATCCCTATTTTACGAGCCACCGTTCGAATGGAGAGATTTGGGGTTTTCGTTAATATTCTTTTCACCTTTCGGTCCATGACAGGATCAGCGCGTCCAATGTTTTTGTCACTTTTCGGTTTCCTCTCTACCGTCAAACGTTCCGAAAATGATTTGAGCACATCGTGAACAGTGGATTTAGGCAAATCCAATGTTTTTGCAAGGTCCCGTATTGATAACTCAGGATTTGCCGTATGCCCGTTCAAAATTCGCTCGCGCACTTGTTTTTCTTTCGTCGCCATCTTGAATACTAAACATGAAATGTAAACATCAATCATATTTTTTTTTCATCATAGACTTTCACCTACACCACAGTGAAATTTTTTATTCTTCGTGCAATATTGTGTATGTATGTATGTAGGGTAGGGAATGGCTTGAGCACCCCAAGGCCCTATTCCAAGCACGGGGTAAACGTTAACTTACAACGCTTTACAACATGGAGCACCATACTGCAAAAAAATGAGCGTTGTAGGTTAACGTTTACCCCGTGCTTGGAATATGGTCTTGGAGTGCTTAAGCCGTTCTCTACCCTATGTAGAAAGCCACCATCCTAGCGTGGGCCTTGCCTGCATGCGGATTTCACTTAACAGAAGATCATAAGCCAGAAGAAAATTAGCATATTCCATGTTGATTTCGACGTACCGTTGCTTATCCTTCGATAAGATCACGCGTATCTGTCGAAGACAAACAAAGGTAGTTGGAATTAAATGGAGATTACTAATTTTTCTTCTAACTTATAGTTACAAGTATTCCACTAAACAGCTCAAACCCTCTAGATTCAGGAAGATCATGATTTTTTACAGTTCTAAATTCAACATATCGCTGTATAAAGGGCCAAAAAGGTTGGGCAGGCCCGTAAGCAGAGACACTTACGCGAAACCTGTGGGAATAAGAGAATTTCCTTCCAGCAATACGATCCGATAAAAAGAATAACAAAATATGCAATCCTAGTTAAGCTTTCCACTAAATGATTTGTTTGAGAAAGGCGCGTCAAATTCATTACAACTGTTGGAGTGGAATGTACCAATCATAAATGATAGACACATCCCTCCTAGACTCCGGTTGACTGTCCACTACATTGTTCAATTGCCACTTCAATGATGCCCTCCACCCCAGTATGTAATTGTTTCCAAATCAATGATATATAATTAGTTTAATGCAATTTAGTTTAATAATCAAACAAAGAAAGGAAATAGGTATATTTAGAATGTATGTAATTTGCTACGGCAAAATGAATGGATTTTTAATGTACACCTTGCATATCGAAATTTCGAAAATGGTGATTTCCTTTCTGCTGGTTCTATGGAGCAATTGCACGTGACAGTTATTCTAAGGACCTTTCTAACAAAATGATAATAAATCAGACGCACTTTGTGCTAACGTGTTAAAGTAAATATCACAATACTGGTCAATACTAGTTAAGACTGTTAACATCAGTAACTTCAACATTCGAGCCTGTAAATAAGAATTACGAAACCGACTAGGAAACCGCAACGGACTTTAGGTAATTAGTGACCGCATGAACAGATAATGCTGAAAAAATCATGCACCAGCCGAGATGTTACATGCAGCTGTACATGATTTGCACTTGAGCGTTTCCGCCTAGGTTTCCACACTAAATCAGTAAATGACAAATCTTCAGTATTTTAGA
>JASCZW010001992.1:0-202331 GCA_034211315.2 Aedes japonicus
ATTCGTCTTGATCGTAAGGATTCGCGTGGAGGGGAGTACTTTTGGGGATCAAAAAGTGCTACTCCTTCTATAGAGTGAATTTTCCTCCTATTCCAGGTATTGAAGTTGTCGCATGTCAGGCTGTTATTAAAAATAAAAGCCTTTGCATTGCTTCCGTTTATATTCCTCCTAGAGCCTCCATTAACCGAAAACAAATTTCAGATATTTGTTCGGTACTTCCTGCTTCACTGTTGGTCATGGGAGATTTTAACTCTCACGGTACAGGCTGGGGAGAACTGTATGATGACAACCGGTCTTCCCTGATATATGACCTCTGTGACAACTTCAATATGACAGTTCTTAACAATGGAGAAGTAACACGTTTGGCTGGTACATCCTCAGTTGGCAGTAGATTAGACCTCACACTTTGTTCGAATTCATTATCGTTGGATTGCACATGGAATGTGATTCAAGATCCCCACGGTAGTGATCATTTGCCCATAAAAATTTCGGTTGCCACCGGGTTCAATTCGTCGAAATCTGTCAACGTCACGTATGATCTTACCCGTCACATCGATTGGACAAAGTTTAGGACAGCAGTAGATGAAGCCGTAACGACGGTAGAAAGGCTTTCACCGTTGGAAGAATATAACTTCCTCTCCAACCTGATCTTAGACAGCGCGCTTCAAGCTCAAACTCGACCAGTTCCAGGGACGTCATCTCTACCCTACCACGAAAAATGTAGGTATTCATTATACGGTATATAATTTTGAATCATCCACGGAATTCCCGAGTATTGCATGATAATTTTAATTTTTTCCCCTTTATGGCAATGATAATACAAGTCCATCTACAATTGCAACAGGATCACAATCGGAAGACATGCAGTACACATTTTATTCTCATTTTTTATTAGAACATCCCTTCACAATATTTTTTATGCTATTTTCAGCTTCGCATTTATCCATCGTCTTAAGTTTTGGTCCACCTACCCCCTATTGAGCGAGATAAGGCGCTATAACTTTGACAATTATTGCCAGGCTTTTGGTTCACCCACAGGCAAAAGGATCATAAAGTAATCTTTCTAGCATCTATGCTCCCAACGATAAAGTACAAATTATCACACTGTTTAACTCTACATGGAAGCGTTTGGGAGGTTCGTGCTTTCTTTTTTCCCTTGATTCAAAGTAGTAGAGCGATTTTAGATCTTTCGGGAATCGCTTTCTGGGAATCCTCTCTGCGGCACATACTACGCAGTTGGCCTGGCCGAGAACAAGAAAAATGATGTTTTCAAGAAACCATCATTTTCCAAGATGCTTTCAAGAATTGGCTGCGTTAGTGTGAGATTAGATTAGATTAGATTAGATATGTTCTAAGTAATCAGTCTGTACGACATAATCTAAGATGGTGCACATTAAATACATAAATAAATATCAATGAAACATGGATAATATTTGTTCTGCTATGAGAGGTATTTCACAATATCAAGCAATTTGTAGAATAAATTTAACTGATCATGTATTTTGTTGCTGCATGAAGCACGTATTTAATTATAATGATTGAAAATTGGAAATACTCTGCTTATCAACACTTAACGCACTGTTGTAAATAGACAAGAGATTGCCTGATTGATCGGATGCCGCCTTTCAAACATGCCCAACGCTCGAATTCAACTACTTCTATTCAATTTTCACAACCTTCCGTGCTCTTACGGACCTATCAATACTTTCCACTCCTCCTCCTCTCATCTCCTCCACTCCTAAGGTTGCATGTTGATAAGAAGGATAATTCCAATTTTCAAACAACTTGTAGGAGTTCGAAGAGTTTTTAAATCATTCAGAATATTCTTAAAGCTCTAACAAAGTTCGTAAAGCACCCCAATTAATTGAAAACTTCATATTTTTTATTTCTTTCAAATAATTTTGTGAAATTGAAAAAATATCCAATACCAAGAATAATTACACAGAAAATTCAAAAAAATTGTCTAGTTTAAACTTTTAGACTTTTGTAGATTTTCGAGGAGGGATGAAGAAATACTTTCCAAGGAGTTTGCATGGATTTTAGATTGAAAAAAATCACGCAATAAAATTTTCAAAAACATCGAAAACATTTCCAAGTACTCAATGAAACAAAAAATCATTAGTGCAAATAGATGGGAACTATTTGCAACCTATTCCAAACTGTTGGAAACTTATTAGCAATGGCTGGTTTGCTGACTTCAAACGTGATCGTAGAAACACCGATGATGCAGAACGTAGTGGAAGACGCGGTAACACCAGAAAACATCACGAAAAATCCACAAAATCGTTTTGAATGAAGTTGCGTCATAGTAAAGATAACAAAAGAAAGTGCTGGCCTTACATAAACATTTGTCCATGAGAAAGTTCGGTTCAAAGTGAGCGTCACGTTTGTTCAGTGTTAATCAAAAACAACAACTTGTTAATGATTCTAAGCAGTTTTTGGCTATCTCTGAACGTAACAAACCGTATTTTTTGCATCGATATATGACAATGGATGAAACATGGATGCATCACTTTACTCCATAATCAAATCGATCGTTATCTCAGTGGACAGCAATTGATGAACTTTGTCCAACACGCCTGATAGCACAACAATCATCTGAAGAGATTATGAAAGGTATTTTGAGATGCGCATGGTATAATATTCATCGATTACCGTTAGAAGAGAAATACCATCAACAGTGAATATTACAGCTATTGGAGCGTTTGAAGGACGAAATCGCGAAAAAACGAACAGTTATGAAAAAGGAAAACGTGCTGTTTCATCAAGATATTTCCAATATAATTTATCCATCACCTTTATTCCACAGTGAAAAGTTCGAATCATAGTCATAAAGGTAAACCAACGAGATGACAATTATCAGAGTAACTAAAACATGAACTTCAATCGAGTGGATAAACAATTTTAAATTAGGTTTTTTACAATTCACTTTAAATTCCAAATCTCGAATAAACGTTTCCTAAAATCACCGACAACCAGCGCTAGTGGTCAACTTAGCCATGACATTTAACGGACTTGATATAAAACTGTCATTTTGCCAATCAGAGATTTAGTGGCAAGGAATCTAAATTTTGCTATTATTCATATTAATGAAATTTTCATTCATTTGGTTATTATATCTACCAAGGTATGTTATTCCAGATAAAGTAGAAACTCGAAAAGGACGACCGTCAAGGCGTGCTCAGAAATGCATGAATCGCGAAAACCAAAAGGATCTACCAGCAGCGAACTGGAACACGCATGCAAAGATGCTAACGAAGGCGATGAACGCCCAAGTTCTTCGATAAGGTTACCAGAGGAGAGAAAACCAATGACGAACTTCCGGATTATGTCGATTCTCAGTCAGTGCCGTCTGCTAAAGATTTAAAAATAGATCGTAAAGCTTTCCAGTGTCCAATTTCCAGTTGTGGCGATTTCGTATGTGCTACTTTTTTTTCGTCACATTTGAAAGTGGAGCATAGTGGAATAATGATGGAAAGAATCATTCCTAGAGAGCTACGAACCATCTTAGTAAATCCAAAGCTGAACGTAGGCCGGAATGCGCACTGCAGAATAGTATACTTCCTGGCGAATAAACTAAGGTCTGTTGAAATTTATTAATAAGAGTATTAACCTTGACAATTAACCTTTTTCTGCAGAAATTTCGGTATCAGCGAGTTCCCGAACACCGTTCCCGTTCTGCTAATGTCCAGAAAGTTCACCTTCGACGAACTGTACCTGGATCCTCAAAGCAACGCAAGACCATCGATACTAATTCCGCGGCAACATTATATATTTTGGATGACTGGAATCGTGTCCGAAAGACTTAAAATTCAGTATTCACTTGAAATCGTCTCCAATCAACGGAAAAGAGGTTGGGTCCTTCCACTTAGTCTTAGCAATGATCTCAAAAGTATTTTTCATTCCGGTTCCGGAATAATTATTTCACGATTGCTCATTGACCAGCTCACCAGGCAGAAAAACAAGCTACTAGAAATGCGGATAGAGTTGTGGTAGTGTGTAGTCAAATTTTATTTTATATGACCTCAATTTACCTTGACAATAAATTTTTTGATTGAGTACGACTATTTCTACAGTTTCGGTTGCCTGATCAATGCACTCAACTTAACTACTCAAACGAGCCTAAAAAGACTTTGTTTATTCACAGAAAAAAAAATAATTTTAACAGGCACGTAAAATTATGGCTCTATTATCAGCAATAGTAAACATATGAAGAATTCAAATCCTTTAATTCGAATTTATTTAGAGTTAAACCTTGCATTAACTGACCAGAATAACTAACATTCCTATAGGTATAAATCTGTAAAACTTCGACCATACCTCTGCTAAATGCCGCAGATGCTGTCGAAAACGTCTGATACGAGGCATGTCCTAGTTGATAAGTTCTAACGGTACAATCTTCCTTGGTTCCTAGTTACGATCATCTTCAACCACCTGCATAGAAAATCTTTCACTAACAGCTTATAGTTTTTTTTAAGCGTTTACCATATCTTTCTACTCATTGTATCAAAATACACACTTTTTCTGAAGATTGTGAACCGCTACTGGCCATAAGCTTGCTTAAATAATCATAATAAGAAGTTCGTTACTAAGAACAACCAAAATAGTAAAGAATTTACCTTTGAAAGGTGAAGGGGATGTAATGGTAATGTCGGTCTTTAGGCTTTACGATTGATGTTTTCATCGATGCAGTTTCGTCCTTTATTTCAAATTTGTCATTAAAGGAAATTGTTTTTTTTTTATATATTCCTAAGATATTTCGCTACCACGTAATTCGCATAATACAGGTATTGTTTGCTTAGATATACTTTTTGGTAAAAATACAGCCACATAGTCATAAAACAGACTAGAAAGACGGACATTTCTTAAGAACTTTATAATTCATTCTGAGTATCAAAATCTTGATAAATAATAAAACGTTCAAAATACAACATTAAAATTAATATTTTAACATCTTTAACCCAAATGAAAGGAAATTGAATATACTTTTTTGAAAAAAATAAAATAAATGCACGTAAACTGCGATATTAGTTATTAAAACATGAACAATATTTGTTTTCCATAGTTTTCATGGCCTCGAAACGGAAGAGTCCTCTCGTTTTTCTTTTTTTTTCTTGACCTTATTACCTAACATATCAATAACTGGCGATGTATGTATTTTTTTTCAAAAATGCTATATTTTTAGTTTTTGCGGACTACCCTACCACGTGTTTCCATTATTAAAAGTAACTTGCCAACCATACGTCCTCGCAAACAAATTCAACATTCAGAAAATCCCAGTCGTGATAGTCTCTCTAAACGGATGCAGGATCATTATTTATCTTTTTTATAGTGCTAATCCATTGGAGACCGTCCATAAACCACGTTGTCTTTTTGGAAGGAGAAGAGGGTGAGGGAGTTGGCCAGAACACATGCTCCATATAAATATTTTTTTCAATAATGAAAAAAAACTACCAATTATTATGAAACTCTGAGAAATTGTACATTTCTTTTCTATGGAATTGCTGCATCGTCAAGCATTGGAATGGAATAGTGGAGCTTAACAGTTCCATAGAGCATATAATAGGGAAAAGGCATGACTGTAGATTAGAGTTGCTCAAAATGGCATAAAACCTGTATTCCAAACCTTACAACAAAAAATGGACTTTGGGGTGCATAGTAAGGTTTAGGTAAGGTTAGTAAGGTTAAGGTTTCACGAAAATTTTCAGTCCTTTGGTCCACAGGAAGTACCTCAGCAAATGACCTTATTTCATGAGAAAGTTATCACCAATTGTACAAAGAAAGTGTCTGCTACGCATTCTTGATTCCAGGGGACGATGTAACCTGTGAATATCTTTCGTAAACAAAATGAAGTCCCATCTTGTAATAAAAAGCGTCTTGTGAAGATCAATACATTGATAAAACGTAAAATTAAAAGCGCGTGAAGTTGAAGGTGTCTTATCCTGTTGCTAGAGGAGCTCAAGCCGGAAATTAATTCAAAAATGCGAACGATTCATACGTATACATTCAAGCGCAGTCTATGTATGAAATGATGCATCAATACATTCAACTAATTATACAAAATGCCAGCATTTTCTATAATAAGATGAATTGGATGAGAAAAAAGTTGAAATCTTAACTGTCCTTATGTTGCAAACAAATCAAAATAAAGCAGCCTGCATATTCCTGTATACTTCATTTTTTTTTTGCCATTTCCAAAACAATTTATGTCCGGGTGGCACAATACTAGCACTGACAAACTAAACTAAGCTGATAGAACTCTTCCTCCGAATGCGGAATTTATTAATTTGTTCTAATTGTGAAGTTCCACGGTATTTTGATGAATTTAACCTGTTTTGTATAGTTTGACAATGTAGGGTTTTCGTTGGCGAATACGCAATGTTGATATTTTTGGATGCTTAAGTGCGGAGGAAAACAGTATCTTGCACCCCGGAGAATGAATCCTAATGAGTCAAGTACAAAATGATCGCGCACCAATATTACGCATGTAGATACCAACATTATATTTAACTTTTCTTTAATGGAAAACGTTGCAATAAATGGATTTAATTATACTCCGACGATAATAGGTGACTGCATTGCTTCAATTTATTCAAACAGAGTGCAATCAAATATTGAGTGCAATGAAATATTGAGTGCAACTGAAGATAAAGAAGAATAAAACAATTGGGCAATCGATGGAAGTTTGAAGTACGTGTATTTTAGCCTCGTTGTTCTCATATAGTGTAAACCAGCTAATAGTGGAGCAGCTTAGAAAATTAACGAATTATATAATTAACAACTTTGATACGTCAAGCAGTAGCTATAAACTCCTGTTTTGGTAAAAAAAATCTGTGCAATAAAATATTGCTTTGCTACAAAAATAACTCTTTTCTATAAGAGCTATCAATGAAATAAAACTTTTTCTTGTTACTCCTCGTCGGCTCATACACAACACCCTAAAGACACTCCACTATTTCAGGAACACGCACTCTACATACTCGACCGGTGTTTTGTTTGATAATGTTTAATTCCGGATGCACATTCTCGAGTATGAAGCTAAGTCCCACTTAATGGTGCAAGATTTTACCATTACTATTGAGATACTCAAACCAGATAATCAGTTTAAGTTATGTTGAAATGCTCTTGTGTGTAAAACAAAGAACTGCAATGATGCCTGTATTTGATTCACTGCTCAGCTACACACATGTTATAACTTGAGCAAGATTGAATTCAAAAAGGGGACACCTGTACACATCATTAGGATTCTGCCACACTTAAGCAAACCAAAATAGGAAACCATATAGAGAGAAATTTCTGGCAATAGCCTGTGATACACATCCGCTCTTTTTTCTTTTTTTCTTTTTTTGAAGCATCTGTTAACTGAGAGACTTTCAAAGACTTTTAAAATGTTTGCACTAATCGATCGGAAATATTTCTAATCGATTCTAATAGAGAAATTTGTTGGTTTCAGACACTACTGAACTATTGAAAAATCATAAATATTAAGCCTTGTCTTAAAAATCCATCAATAAGTATATTATTCCAAATAATATTGCATTGTACAATCAAAATGGCTAACATTTAGAAGCGTAGTCCCACGTCATTATTTCGAACAACCCAATGGGGCTTTACCGTGTAGTTTTTTTGCCATCCCGTAGCATCCAATCGCTTTTGCTTCAAGACAATTGAACGCCACTAGAAATTAGAAGAAAAATTAGTATTTTCCATTTAATTCCAACTACCTTTGCTTACCTTGACAGATACGCGTATTTCGTCTACAATGTGCAGACTTCTTCAGTGTCTCGTACTAATAACTCGACTAGTACAAGACACTGAAGAAGTCTGCACATTGTAGACGAAATACGCGTATCTGTCAAGATAAGCAAAGGTAGTTGGAATTAAATCGAAAATACTAATTTTTCTTTTAATTTCAAGTTACAGGTATTCCACTAAACAGCTCAAACCCTCTAGGATTCAATTGAACGCCGTTTTCTCCGTTTTGTTCGTGAAATCCTGTCTAGTGAATGAGATCTTCACCCTAAAAAGGGCACCTAGTTCAAAGCCATCGTTACCGTCTAAGGCAGATAAATTTATTTGTGATAAATGGTCTCAATAAGAAGGAGCTGTAGAACAGTTGTACATTGATCTCTATCCGTGTGCCTCATTATATGAATCAGCTGTCGATGAGGTACGACCCACACCAGTTAGATTAATCAACACATGGGGCTTTGATGGGTTTGCTATCACCACTTTTGGTATGTCTGTTAAAAAACGGTGGTTCATTGCCCAGTGAACAAGCGAACAGAACAGTTCGTTCGGTCAGCTCTCCGTTGCTTTGGAAGCTTTTCACAAGTTGTTTCAAGCCTTCAGCTCTAATTTTTTCTGAATCGCGAGTGAAATCAAGTCTTGGTTTTCGGAAGTAGAAAACGTTGAGTGTTAAACAGTGCAATAACGCCATTTATTGCAATTAGCAATATTGCCACGATCGAAAAGCCATATTGTTCCATATCTATACGGCACGCACACCAGCAGGCCATCGTGTGTAGCGTGCAGTCGATCATCTGCTAACCACCACCGACCAGTATCACCAGTATCATTACCATCATCGTTCAGCTCCACGCCTAGCCGGTACACGCGGCCACTCATCGTCGCTCGGCAGCAGCAGCACATTCGTCGCCCGTCTGCAGTAGATCAGTGATACATATAAGATAAGTTTTTTTAGTAGTATATAAGATAATTTTTTATTTCTCGCTCTTTTGAATTCATTATAATCGTATTGCGTGTGAGTGTGAAGAGTGACTGAGAGTGTGTGAGTGTGTGTGCTTAGGTTTAATTTGTGTATCTGTGATTGATTGTAGTTAATTACGTTAGTGGTTGAGCGCCATAAGCTCCCACAAGCGAGCCATGGATGATTTATCGGAAGATGAATCATCTATGGCGCAAAATGATGGGGTAGCTCTTAAAGTTACTCGATCGCGTGCTTATCCTGAAAATTCAGCTGGTCCTTGGGTTGTCTATTTTCGGCCCAAAACGAAACCTCTTAATGTTTACCAGATTTCAAACGATCTGACGAAACGATTCTCGGCCGTGACCGAGATAATTAAGGTGAGACACAATAAATTAAAAGTCGTTGTGTCCAACCTTAAACAAGCTAACGAAATTGCTGTCTCTCAATTTTTTACACTGGAGTATTTAGTGTACATCCCAGCTCGAGGTATTGAGATACAAGGTGTGGTCTCCGAAGCGAGTTTGACCCCTGAGATCCTGTTGAAGCAGGGTGTTGGTCGATTTAAGAACCCTCTGCTTCAGTCAGTCAAGATACTCGATGTGCGAAAACTAGGCACAGTATCGATCACTAAGGGTGAAAAGAAGTTTACTCCGTCAGACTCGTTTCGTGTAACTTTTTCTGGTTCAGCCCTCCCTCAATACGTCGAGTTGGGAAAACTTCGACTACCTGTGCGGTTGTTTGTACCACGGGTAATGATCTGCGAAAAATGCAAGCAGATGGGACATACGACCTCCCATTGCAGCAATAAAGCACGCTGCTCTAATTGTGGAGAGAAACACGAGGATGGCGCCTGTGCAGACAGCACACCAAAATGCGCCTTCTGTAAGGGAACTCCTCCTTATGCTCTCTCGTCGTGCCCAGCGTACAAACAACGCGGGGAACAATTAGAACGCTCGCTGAAACAGCGTTCCAGGCAATCGTTCGCCGAAATGGTGAAAAAAGCCTCACCATCACCCGATGTCAATACAAATCCCTTTGCTCCTCTGTCAGATGACGAGTCTGACTTTGATTCGGCTGAAGAGGGAACATCGTTCACTTTTCCGGAAGGTGCTTCAAGGAAGCGAAGACGCGTCCGCCCACGGAAAGTTGTTGAGAAGAAGCCCGAGACCAGCTTGCCCATTTCAAAAAGAGGTGGAAAAAAGGAAAAAACAATTCCTCCTGGTTTCCGTAATACCAACTACACCCAGGACTTTCCATCTCTTCCGGGGACATCCAAAACCCCTGACGCCCCTATTTTAAGAACAGAAGCCCCCTCCTCAAGTGGGCTGTTCTCATTTGATGACATTGCCGAAGGTATCTTTAAGTACCTCGAAATTTCTGACCCTCTCAAAAGCATTGTTATGGCAATGCTTCCCACTGTGAAAACTTTTTTGCAGAAATTAACATTAAAGTGGCCCATCCTTGCAGCTATCATTTCCTTCGATGGATAATTTTCCAAATGAGGTCGGGGATTTGATCACTGTTCGACAGTGGAATTGTCGAAGTTTGATTCCTAAATTGGAATCTTTTAAATTTTTAGCTCACACTACCGGTTGTGATGCATTCGCTCTTTGTGAAACATGGCTCTCTTCCGAAATCGATCTTCCGATTCATGATTTCAATATTATTCGTCTTGATCGTAAGGATTCGCGTGGAGGGGGAGTACTTTTGGGGATCAAAAAGTGCTACTCCTTCTATAGAGTGAATTTTCCTCCTATTCCAGGTATTGAAGTTGTCGCATGTCAGGCTGTTATTAAAAATAAAAGCCTTTGCATTGCTTCCGTTTATATTCCTCCTAGAGCCTCCATTAACCGAAAACAACTTTCAGATATTTGTTCGGTCCTTCCTGCTTCACGGTTGGTCATGGGAGATTTTAACTCTCACGGTACAGGCTGGGGAGAACTGTATGATGACAACCGGTCTTCCCTGATATATGACCTCTGTGACAACTTCAATATGACAGTTCTTAACAATGGAGAAGTAACACGTTTGGCTGGTACATCCTCAGTTGGCAGTAGATTAGACCTCACACTTTGTTCGAATTCATTATCGTTGGATTGCACATGGAATGTGATTCAAGATCCCCACGGTAGTGATCATTTGCCCATAAAAATTTCGGTTGCCACCGGGTTCAATTCGTCGAAATCTGTCAACGTCACGTATGATCTTACCCGTCACATCGATTGGACAAAGTTTAGGACAGCAGTAGATGAAGCCGTAACGACGGTAGAAAGGCTTTCACCGTTGGAAGAATATAACTTCCTCTCCAACCTGATCTTAGACAGCGCGCTTCAAGCTCAAACTCGACCAGTTCCAGGGACGTCATCTCGCAGGAAACCTCCTTCTCCATGGTGGGATCAGCAATGCACCGAGGTTTACCGAAAAAGTCCGACGCGTTTAAAGTTTTCCGTAGACGTGGAACACCTGAGCACTTCGAAGTATACACAGCTTTCGAACGCGAACTTAAGAGCCTCATCAAGGCCAAGAAACGCGGTTACTGGCGATCATTCGTGAACGGGCTGTCGCGCGAAACGTCGATGAGTACTCTTTGGAACACGGCGCGAAGGTTGCGTAACCGAACTACGAACAACGAGAGCGAGGAGTACTCGGACCAATGGATCCTCAAGTTCGCGCGAAAAGTTTGTCCAGATTCTGTGCCGGCACGGATGATTCCTCGCGAAACCACGAATTCGATAGATGAGATCAGCCAACCCTTTTCAATGGTAGAGTTCTCTCTCGCACTCCTTTCGTGTGGCAATACGGCTCCAGGGGCTGATAGAATCAAGTTCAACTTGCTTAAGAACCTCCCAGACGTCGCGAAGAGGCGCATGTTGAACTTGTTTAATCAGTTTGGAACTCAACATTGTACCGGATGATTGGAGACGGGTGAGAGTTATTGCCATTCAAAAACCTGGTAAGCCCGCGTCCGACCACAACTCCTATCGACCCATCGCGATGTTATCTTGTATTCGAAAGTTGTTGGAGAAAATGATCCTTTTCCGTCTGGACAAATGGGTTGAGACGAACAACCTGCTTTCAGATACTCAATATGGTTTCCGTAGGGGTAAGGGAACGAACGACTGTCTCGCGTTGCTTTCCACAGATATTCAGTTAGCTTTTGCTAAAAAAGAGCAAATGGCTTCTGTATTCTTGGACATAAAGGGGGCTTTTGATTCAGTATCTGTTGAAGTTCTTTCAGATAAACTCCACGCTTGTGGCTTTTCACCATTAATGAATAATTTTTTGTACAATTTGCTGTCAGAGAAACATATGAGCTTCTCTCATGGAACCTCTACAGCTTCCCGATTTAGCTACATGGGTCTCCCACAGCGATCCTGTTCAAGCCCTCTTTTGTATAATTTTTATGTCGTAGACATTGACGGTTGTCTAAATGACAACTGTACGTTGAGACAACTTGCAGATGACGGCGTAGTGTCTGTCACGGGACCCAATGGGGTCGATCTGCAAGGACCCTTACAGGATACCTTGGACAATTTGTCTACTTGGGCTCTAGAGCTAGGTATCAAATTCTCTACGGAGAAAACTGAGTTGGTAGTTTTTTCTAGGAAGCATAACCCAGCACAACCGAAGCTTCAAATTTGGGGTAAGCCGATAACTCATTCTATGTCATTTAAATACCTTGGGGTCTGGTTCGATTCTAAGTGCACCTGGAGATCCCATATTGAGTATGTGAAGCGAAAGTGCCAGCCAAGGATCAACTTTCTCTGCACAATTACCGGGACCTGGTGGGGAGCACATCCGCAAGATCTTCTAACGTTGTACCGGACAACGGTTTTGTCGGTTATGGAATACGGTAGTTTTTGTTTTCAGTCAGCGGCTCGGTCGCACTTCATTAAACTGGAACGTATTCAGTATCGGTGTCTTCGTATCGCGTTAGGTTGCATGCACTCGACTCACACCATGAGTCTTGAAGTGCTGGCTGGCATGTTGCCACTCTCGGATCGGTTTTCAGAATTATCTCTCCGGCTCCTCACCAGGTGTGAAGTTATGAACCCCAGGTGATCGAAAATTTTGAGAAGCTCCTTGAGTTGAATCCTCAAACCCGCTTCATGACCTTGTACCATTTGTACATAACACAGGATGTCAGCCCTTCGCCGAACATTTCCAATCGTGTTTGCTTCTCCGATTTCGACAATTCGGTTCATTTTGATTTATCCATGAAGCAGGAGCTTCATGGAATCCCAGAGCATCATCGTCCTATGATTGCTCCGGTGATATTTGCTGCTAAGTTTGGCCAAGTTGATTCCACTAAATCGTTCTTCACTGACGGATCTTTGATAGAGGAGTCAGCAGGCTTTGGTATATTTAATGAAATTTATAGCGC
This sequence comes from Aedes japonicus, assembly GCA_034211315.2. Taxonomy (NCBI): domain Eukaryota; kingdom Metazoa; phylum Arthropoda; class Insecta; order Diptera; family Culicidae; genus Aedes; species Aedes japonicus. Next base: position 13,095 of record JASCZW010001992.1, read on the forward strand.
CAACTGTAAACTTCAAGCTCCTTGTTCCGTGTATGTCGCTGAATTAGCGGCAATACATTTTACGCTAGAAATTGTTGCCTCATTAACACCGGATCAGTACTTCATTTTCACGGATAGTCTCAGTTGTATAGAGGCTATTCGCTCATTGAGGCCGGTAAAGCACTCCTCGTATTTTCTCATGAAAATACAGGAGCTTCTAAGTGCTTTATCTTCGCGTTATTTTATCACCTTTGTATGGGTCCCATCTCATTGTTCGATTCCGGGCAATGAGAAAGCGGACTCGCTTGCAAAGGTGGGCGCTATGGAAGGCGATATTTGTGATCGACAAATCGCCTTCAACGAATTTTTTCCTACTTTTCGTCAACAGTCACTCGTCAGCTGGCAATATAAATGGAGTAAAGGAGATTTGGGGCGATGGCAACATTCTATCATCCCAAAGGTGTCGAAGAAATCTTGGTTCAGGGGATGGATGTGGGTCGAGACTTCATTCGTGTCATGTCTCGCCTCATGTCCAATCATTATTCTTTGAACGCTCATTTATACCGGGTTGGGCTGAGGGACAGCAATCTCTGTGAGTGTGGACAAGGCTATCAGGACGCAGATCACGTTATTTGGTCTTGTGCTGAACATTGTGGAGTCAGATCTAAGCTTTATGATTCCCTTCGGGCCCGAGGTAGACCACCCAATGTGCCAATTCGAGATATTTTGGCTGTACGTGATTTGGAGTACATGAAACTCATTTATGTTTTTTGACTAACATTAGCATTAGATTGTAGTTAGTTTAACCTGTATGTTTAGTATAAGTTTTTTTTTTTATATGTGTATGTGTGTGTGTGTTTTTTTCTTTTTCAAGAAATGTTCAAGTCAAAGGAAAACCATAAATTGTATAGTTATAAGTGTTTAGATAATTTAGAATTTAAATTTAATGTGTTCTGTAAACCATACTTTAAATTCCCACCCTCTTTCCCATCCGTAATTTGTAATTCCTATTAACCTCGAGACGGCCGCGAGTAATCGGCTCTATCCTCCTAACTTTAGTTTTAAGATAAATGATGTATAAAAATATGAAAGTTTGGCTCTGTAAAGTTAATTCGATTGAGCCTGTACAAATAAATGATTATATAAAAAAAAAAACGGTGCATGAGATCAGAGGAGTGGTGTAAGCTGATTTGGGAGGGGAAGTTTTAAAAGTAACTCAGGATTAGCATGAAGCAAGGCAGGTCTGTGATGGAATTCATTATTTGGGGAATTTATTTGGGTGATGTATGAGTTGTAGGAGGGAAGGTTTTCGTTCTCATGCAAGTGACAATTGATTACAAATGCCTTATATTTTATTGCTGTTAGGTATAGGTTGAGACCGCCGTCTTCCCCACAAAGGTGCAAAGGAAGAGATAACTCCTCATGGTGGCCGTTAGTTTCACCCCGTATACTGTCGTCGGGTGTACTTGTAGAGGTTGTACGGTTGTAGGGAATGCAGCCATACATGTCGAGAAAAGTTGATGAACCGCACACCTGCTGCTTGTTCAAAGCGTCAAAATAATCGCCTCGTCCAATTGGCTGACGTTGTTCAACTGGCTAATTCAATCGCACTGATGTCATCAGAATAGGCAACAATTAAATCTATTCCTCATATTTGTTGTAATCGTTGCAAGAGGGGGTGTAGGTAAAGAACAAACAATTGCATGGAAAGAGGCTCCCCTTGGCGGACCGATAACTAAATCTGGAATGCTACTGAGAGGTGTCTGTTTATTTGCAAGCGAGAAGAAAAGCACTTTTGTGAATCTCTAAGAATATTGTGAGCGCGAAGTTCACTTTCGAGTCGATGTTTCAGAATTCGTGTAAGTATCGTGATTTTTTAAAGTTTTGTTGCTGATACTCATACCTCATTTGTTGCATAGAGGTTTGTGTTAGAAAAAAGGGTTTTCTGTTACAGGCGAGCTTTTCGTAGGCCGTAGAATAGTTAAACACGATGATGGTTTCCGTGTATTTGTCGGATTACGTTCACGAAGGTACATCTCAACCGTCTGTTAGATTTGAGTTGAAGAGAGAAAGGTGCTTCGGAAACTGTCGGAACTGTCAACACGGAAAGTATCTTTGCGACGCGTCATCGCGGAATGTAACATCGTGATGGAGACGAACGCGATACTTGATGTGACTCAAGAAAAGGATGGTAAAAAAAGCTAACTAGATACTCTATGAACGAGTTTCTTAAACTATTCATCTAAAATTAAAGACATGGAATTTGAGCACTAACTAAAGATCAAAACTAAAGATCTTATAGCAATTGGTAATCATTTTTCAACTGTATAGCTCAAACTAATTTTGCCTTGGTGTAATTTTCAATGTATTTTTCAAAAAACTTTTCAAACAATATTCGATACAAATTTGAAATTTTTTTGAAACTCAAATTCATAATTCACAGTTAAAATGTAAGTAAGCGTAAAACTTCTGCCCTTTATCTCTTCCGTTCTTCATCAGGTGTGAAGTTATGAACCCTCAAGTAATCGCAAACTTTGAGAAGCTCCTTGAGCTCCTCAAACTCGTTTCATGACTTTGTACCATTTGTGCATAATACAGGATGTCAGTCCTTCGCCGAATCGTGTTTACTTCTCCGACTTCGCTAGTTCGGTTCATTTTGATTTATCCATGAAGAAAAAGCTTCGTGGAATTCCAGAGCATCATAGTCCTATGATTGCTCCTGTGATATTTGCTGCAAAGTTTGGCCAAGTTGATTCCACTAAATCGTTCTTCACTGACGGATCATTGATAGAGATGTCAGCAGGCTTTGGTATATGTAATGAAGTTTATAGCACCAATCGTAAACTTTAAGCTCTTTGTTCCGTATATGTCGCTGAATTAGCAGCAATACACTTTACGCTAGAAAATGTCTCAGTTCTATAGAGGCTATTCGCTTCTTTAGGCCGGTAAAGTACTCCTCGTATTTGCTCATGAAAATACAGGAGCTTCTAAGTGCTTTATCTTCGCGTTATTTTATCATCACCTATGTATGGGTCTCTTCTCATTGTGCAATTTCAGGCAATGAGAGAGCGGACTCGCTTGCAAAGGTGGGCGCTATAGACGACGATATTTACGATCGACAAATCGCCTTTAATGATTTTTTTTACTATTTGTCGTCAACAGCCTTTTTCTCAGCTGGCAGTATAAACTAAATAAAGGAGATTTGGGGCGATGGCAATATTCTATCATCCTAAAGGTGTCGAAGAAATCTTGGTTTGAGGGGATGGATGTGGGTCGAGACTTCATTCGTATGATGTCTCGCCTCATGTCCAATCATTATTCTTTGAACGCTCATTTATACCGAGTTGGGCTGAGTGACAGCAATCTCTGTGAATGTGGACAAGGTTATCAGGATACAGATCACATTATTTGGTCATGTGCTGAACAACGTGGAGTCAAGTCTGAGCATTATGATTCCCTTCGGGTTCGTGGTAGACAACCCAATGTACCAGTTCGAGATATTTTGGCTCTGCGTGACCTGGAGTTTATGAAACTCATTTATGTGTTTTTGACTAACATTAGCCTTAGATTGTAGTTAGTTTAACCTGTATGTTTACTTTAAGTTTCTCAGAAATGTTCAAGTAAAAAAAAAGCCAAAAGTTGGAGAGTTATAAGTTTTTGGACCGTCTACCTGGACCGTCTAGAATCCGTCTAGATCTTAAAAAAAAACTTCTGCCCTTAGTTAGTGCCAGTTTCATAATGTGATAATGTATGGAAAGTATAAATCCATATATTTATCTATCTATCTATCTATCTATCTATCTATCTATCTATCTATCTATCTATCTATCTATCTATCTATCTATCTATCTATCTATCTATCTATCTATCTATCTATCTATCTATCTATCTATCTATCTATCTATCTATCTATCTATCTATCTATCTATCTATCTATCTATCTATCTATCTATCTATCTATCTATCTATCTATCTATCTATCTATCTATCTATCTATCTATCTATCTATCTATCTATCTATCTATCTATCTATCTATCTATCTATCTATCTCTATCTATCTATCTATCTATCTATCTATCTATCTATCTATCTATCTATCTATCTATCTATCTATCTATCTATCTATCTATCTATCTATCTATCTATCTATCTATCTATCTATCTATCTATCTATCTATCTATCTATCTATCTATCTATCTATCTATCTATCTATCTATCTATCTATCTATCTATCTATCTATCTATCTATCTATCTATCTATCTATCTATCTATCTATCTATCTATCTATCTATCTATCTATCTATCTATCTATCTATCTATCTATCTATCTATCTATCTATCTATCTATCTATCTATCTATCTATCTATCTATCTATCTATCTATCTATCTATCTATCTATCTATCTATCTATCTATCTATCTATCTATCTATCTATCTATCTATCTATCTATCTATCTATCTATCCATCTATCTATCTATCTATCTATCTATCTATCTATCTATCTATCTATCTATCTATCTATCTATCTATCTATCTATCTATCTATCTATCTATCTATCTATCCATCTATCTATCTATCTATCTATCTATCTATCTATCTATCTATCTATCTATCTATCTATCTATCTATCTATCTATCTATCTATCTATCTATCTATCTATCTATCTATCTATCTATCTATCTATCTATCTATCTATCTATCTATCTATCTATCTATCTATCTATCTATCTATCTATCTATCTATCTATCTATCTATCTATCTATCTATCTATCTATCTATCTATCTATCTATCTATCTATCTATCTATCTATCTATCTATCTATCTATCTATCTATCTATCTATCTATCTATCTATCTATCTATCTATCTATCTATCTATCTATCTATCTATCTATCTATCTATCTATCTATCTATCTATCTATCTATCTATCTATCTATCTATCTATCTATCTATCTATCTATCTATCTATCTATCTATCTATCTATCTATCTATCTATCTATCTATCTATCTATCTATCTATCTATCTATCTATCTATCTATCTATCTATCTATCTATCTATCTATCTATCTATCTATCTATCTATCTATCTATCTATCTATCTATCTATCTATCTATCTATCTATCTATCTATCTATCTATCTATCTATCTATCTATCTATCTATCTATCTATCTATCTATCTATCTATCTATCTATCTATCTATCTATCTATCTATCTATCTATCTATCTATCTATCTATCTATCTATCTATCTATCTATCTATCTATCTATCTATCTATCTATCTATCTATCTATCTATCTATCTATCTATCTATCTATCTATCTATCTATCTATCTATCTATCTATCTATATGTCTACCCGGCTGCAATATGTGATTCATTGAACAAATCGAGATCGTCTGTGAGCACACCAATTTATCAAAAACGTCAACTTATTTATTCAATCGTAATTCAACTACGCTTCTATCACATTCTCGATACGAAGACAAGAACACTTTGATATTAATTTATTCATAATAAAATAATAAAATCCATTAATGGCGACTTTAATAGCTGCCTAAGCTCTGATACTGGGATCGTTGCAGACCACTCGCACGTTATTAGGATCACTAGAATCCTGCGTTATTAGATCAATCCTGCGTTATTAGATCACCAGAGGCGCAACTCACTCCCAAGACCTCAAGTGACCGAACGAATCAGAACTGACCGACCTTTGCGCCACAATGTCATAAAATTTCAACATCCAAAAAATTTAGAAAAACAATTAAAAATTATCACAATCCGAGAAACTCAAACAGGGTTTCCAGCTGATGATGGGTACACAATTTAGCCAGCAACTTACTCCCATCAAGAACTTCATTATATTTGTCTGCCAGCCGACTTCTAAATATGCCCGCTGATCAACGCAAGCCAACCAAGATGTCTTGATATCCACAGATGACGAACAAGACCTTCAATCTTGACTACCACCTGTCCAAGCGCCATCAGTCGAGAGTCATCAAGATCATTTTTCCACACTCAATCAAAAAACACTTTTTGAAAATCGTCCCCACATCAGTAGGACAAAGCAAAGACCAAATATACGGGCCTGGTCTGTTATCCGTTAGTTCGATGAACATATTGAATTTGAGTAACGCGTACTAGTAGCTGGATCGCTAGAAGTTGCATTCTTGTGAATCGATTAATTACTACGAGTCAATTAACCGCACAGAGAAAACTAAATGAGCATTTTTTCAATCACCTAATAGATATTAAAAGTCTATAATATGGTATTATACGATTATTTTGTTTGTACAATACAATATTATCAATTTAACAGACTGACGATTTGATTTCCTTTTGTACACTTGAGCCATTCATGAGAAATGAAATAATCAAATTAACCCAGAAAAAATGTAATCTCTTTTTTTTAACATATTTTGAAAGTGTATCCGAACTCATTGAACACCATGTAGTAATAATTTGAATTTTAAAATAAAACCACACAATTTCCTCCATGTCAACAACACAAAAATTACAGCCGCTTTCATAATCCCTTTTGATGTTCAGTTTTCGTTTACATGTACAACATTTGACAGATCTTCAATATTGCATCGGGTTCAGGATTCAAATATCATAGAACATCATAAGGATACACTGCTCATCAGAAAGAGTGTGAAATTCAATAACTGTAAAAATCATCATATGGTCGTCATCTGCTTTCAATTGGAACTGTTGATAGTTGTGTTCGTTCACGCAATAGCCTTCTTCTCTACGGCATTGTAATAAATTTGCATTGTTATAGCAGCAATGTACGAGTTGAAAGGTACTGTGCAATTTACCTTCGGAAATGTAGCCGATAAACAACCCTTAGGTGAAGTGGCTAATTTCGTCAAAGTCTTGGAAGCAGCGCGTGATGAAATTGAAGCTGTGAATATAAGTTAGCAGAGGAAAAGCCCGTTCTCGTCAAGTTTAAGTCAGAGCGGTCGATGTTGCACGCGTTGACCGCCAAATCGGACGAACTAATATTCCATTATAGGAATAGAAAAATAATGTTAAAGTGCACATGTCGCATGCCCAGGATCCTATCTACTATGTGCGATTATACGATCTCTTACCGGAGGTTCTCGATCAGGAGATCAATACGGTGTTGTCAAAATATGAACGCGTAAAACGCGACTTGTGAAAGAAAATTACGGCGGATACTCGCCTACACTAGTGTATGTGGTGCATACATGGATGTGAAGCACGAAATCCCGCCATCCGTCTGCCGGAAGGGAAACATCTATAACCAAAACAGCAATGACAAATGCTCCATTTGTTAGGAAGGGTGACACCTGGTGGATTTCTGTCCCAAGCAGAAGGCTCGGTGTCAGCCGAAAGTGCGTCAAGCCGGAAAGGGGCAGAGCGATAGAATGAAGGAAACATACGGAGTTGCAGTAATCAGAGGCACAGTCATGGTACTGGTGGACCCAGAAATAAATGAAAATCAAACAAAGGAGATGGATATTCGCTCGTTGATTCATATCAACGAAGATCAGTGAAAAAAAGAGTCAGCTAGAATAGCGAAGGAACAAGAAGAAGCTTACTAGCGAATTTGAAAAAGTGTTTCAATGTTTTATTTTTTATTTTTTTAAAAGTGATCAAATGAAGTGTTAATTTTAAATTCTCCTAGTCTCCCAATCAAGAAGAAGCTAAATTAAATAACCTCCACGAAAGTAGTTTTGTTGGTGTAATCCACAAATATTGGCTCCGTAAAACTAATGCGATTAAACTGCACAAATAAATAAACTGGTTAATATAAAAATTCTCATCATATCAGTGTGAAAGTGACTAGTAGGGTATTTGTATATTTTCGAACATTTCTCGACAAAATTGTGTCAGATTTTTAACATGTTGTCCACAAAAAGGTTATCTTGATATTTTAGTGTTTGTGTGGCACTATACAGGTTCAAAAAATCCTGTCGTTTGGATTGAGTATGGCTGAGTAATAAGCGTCGATTGAAGGAAATGGGTTCGCTGACGACATATAGCTCAAGAATTAGTGAACACAAACATATTCGGAATATTTTCCATGATTTGGAACAAACATTTCATTGCAATACTTGTCTCTAATACTTTTCTTATAATATCTTTCTGTGCATTTTTTCATTAATTCGTTTTTCAAATTCGAAAAAATGATGATGCTACGTTCTTACGTTACAAACTTAGAAAAGGGCTATGTGTAGGAAATCGAGAAACTGCAAGGGACATCTCAATGAAGTTGTACGCAAAGGTGAAGTAGCAATGTGTAATGAATATTAAAATCGATTTCTAAAATTTATATTCCAATCCAAACAAAATCTTTAGTAAAATCATTTTTAAAATAAAATTGGTCGTCCTAAAGAGAACGGATTTTAAATGGTTCATGTTTTATCGATCTTCTTTGGACCTATCATATGGTCTATTTACATCTTTATTCATATTGTGCGACAATTCATTAGCCAGCAATACTACAAACCACCAACATGTCATGAAAATGTCTCTCCCTGATTCCGACATTTGCAAGCGTCTTTTAGCACGTAGGAATGAGTTGAAAGTGACCAGAAAATAAATTCAATCAAACACATCTTTCATCAAATTGTATGTGTCAGTTTCCGGAGGCATAATTTTACACGAAATCTTTCTTTACGTTCCCCGACGCTCGAACAGTACCCCAGTATAGAACAGAAAGACGTAGTCCTATGTCAATATAAATATTGAACAATTGTTGTTTTAAAAACAAAGTGTCCCGTGACCCTGTAACGATTTTGAATTTAAAAAAATTCAACTTCGTCGCAAGACGCAATTTTTGGATCAATATTTAGCCTTGTTTAGGGTGCCATCTAGCCCCAACATGAAACTGCTTTGTACCTGAGTCTTTATCAATTAAGCTAAGGAAGGACCCAGGAGACAAGCTGCGAAAAAATGTTTTAATTTGTAGTGATAATCTGCAGCCCGATTTGCAACTTTGAAGCAATCCGATAAAGCACAGTGTTCCATCACTCCATCTAAGCTTCGTGTGTACTTCAATTTTCGATTATTTCAGCTGAAAAATATAATCAGACTCATCTGATGAAGAGGACCGTAAAAAAAGTAAAAAGTGGAAGACTTCTACTGAAGTAAGGCTTTGTTAGAGCAGGAGATTCTCTCCATTACATAAAAGATTCGAAATAATGAAAAAAGTTCTCAACAACCTTCATAAAAGGAATCCAAGTTAATACGAGGATAGATAGTTCTTCTCATATAGTGTGACATTGATTATGGACATGATCAACATCTTCTTCTTGGTTTCATATGCCATATACGCCATGCCTGCTATTTTTAAACGGATTTTGTACAAAATTCTAAGCAAATCTTCTTTGGCATTCTACATTAATGATAAAACCTCAGTGAAACATGCTCAGAATTCTGAACGGATCTTTTCTTAGTTCCTTAGAGAATATTTCTTAGGATTCTGAATGCACTTTATTCGAGATTCCGACTGATAAAAACTATTTTTTCAAGAGTCTAACGCTGCTAACGTACTGCATCAATTTCCACTAATTAGCAATATTACTTGAATTACCTAGAGTACTACTCATGGCCATATTCATCTTGTTTAACTGTTCTTCGGTATAACCCATCTCTGTTTGAATGTATGACTTGTTCTATACCTTACTGCATATATAACTAATTAAGCTAAAATTTCAACATTTTTTTTTCTTGTCTAAACAGTTAAAATGTAGTCCTACATTGACTCGATACATTGATACTTTGAGTTTCTTCCCTGATTTTTGAGACAATAGATAACTATTGCTAATGAAATATAAGAAGAGAATGTTGTACTTAAAATGAAACTGTATGAAAGTGGACTTACTTTATTTCTATTTTCTTAGGAGTATCATTATTTGTCAAACAACAAATTATCGTGTAATGTATGCAATGATAAGAATGCAGTGGTAAGCGGTTAATGATAAATTTAAGAAAAATAACCACATATAAATATAAAATAAGCAACAGCAATGGCATTTGCACACTTGGGATTGGTCTGTGTTGTATGTGAGATGTTAATAAAGCGCTTGCACACGCGTTTCAGGCAGCAACACATTTCATAAAAGCATTTATTTGTATAGTTTCAATTTACCTACAATGTATTCGTATATGATTATTTAGAACATTCTTATGCTTTTGCCGCAAACGTTCATTTGATTCGGTATCGCAGTTGGCTCGTAAAATATTGAAAGATATGATTCTGAATCTCTAACAGCCGCCCTTTGTCACTGTATTTTTCTTTCTCAAATCATTTAATGGAAGCACAATGCAACTATTTATGTACGAGTCTTGGTCGCGTAGGAAAATTCATCAAATTCATTCAACACCTCTATCAAACTCACACAACCTTAATTTGTATGATCCGTGCGTAATTTGATTTGATTTATTTATCAGTAAGCATCAATCCTCCATCAGAAAAAAATGAAATATTATCAATTGAGTAACAGAAATCATTCTTCATTGTGATAACAGTTTTACTTCAAATCAATCAGAAGCACCGATCTGTTATTTGTTATTCAGCGGATTTTACCGAATAGCAAAACCATACGACCGAACCGTCTACCGTAAAAGTGCACAAAAGAATATTCAATGAAATTTTCACACTAAAACACAGCAATGTACCCGACGACGGAAATTGAATGTTGCTAAAACCGTAGCGGCGCTCAGACTGACACATAACTTCGGGACCAAAATGTAGGATGCTGTTTTCCAATTTTCCCCTTAATTTTCTCTCATCTTATCATCGAGCAGACACCAAGGGAGAAAATTCTCTTGAAAACCTTCGTCACATTGGGATACTCTCCCATTAACTATCTCTTTTATTCTTATAATTTTCTCATTTCCATCCAGGGAGGAGCGTCAAGTTGAGAAAAACAGAGAGTTTAAGAGAAAATCATCGCAGATTCCCAAATGACATTCCACAAATAGGTGGAAAGGAAACTGTACATGTCGTTCATATTTTGCATACACATGTGTCGTAAGCTTGTTTTTATTAATTGATTGCTACGCACAAACTTGTTACCAATAGCAAAGTACAACAATTAGTTATCAATATCTATGATGCTATACTTTAAATATCTCGCCAGTTGGTTAACAACCATTTATGCGTTGTTCTATTCCATGAAAAAAGTGTTTTATACATTAAATTTGATACTAGTGGTGCTAAACCTATCGGCTGAGCCTATATTAATCCTTCCTAATGGACAAAATATCAAACTTGAAGAACATGATCGATTCATGTTGACATGCGACTAAAATTTAAACGACTCATGAAGAAAGCGAAAATTTCCTTTAAAAAAATTGCCAGTATATAAAAAGGGGTAGTAGCAATAGCAGTTAAACAATTAATATAGAGATGGTTTGATTTTCATAGTTTAGTTTATTATATAGTACATAGTTTATTTCTGCAGTGCAGTGAATAATAACTATAAATCAAGTGTAAAATAGCTAATATGCTATCGCAGGATTGTTTCCATCGCGCATATTAAGGTGTTTTTTGACCACAGAAGTTGAGGACGATTGGTCTCTGATGCTGTTTTTCATTAAATTTTGATAATTTTTCGCTTCAGTGACGACTGACGAATTGTGATTGTTGTGTGTTGTTGGCAGACCGTCTGTTTGAAGTGTATAGGTTGAAAGCGAAATGGCAGAGTGAAACAGTGTTAGAATTCTATAGTGATATCCATACACGCAAAAACATTTCCTGTAGAAGCAACCATTTAAATTAAGAGCAAACGCCAACTATTTTCACCTGACTATAAATGCGTTTGATTTTACCATGCCTACGATTGAAGTCAGTCATGGTGGAGTAGATATCAACATGAAATCTATCAAATATACCACATATGATTAAGGCTGTACCGTAAACTTAGTAAATTTGACTAAAATTCCATGGTAGTTTTGAAAAGAGGCATAGGGTTAAATGGTAGTTTTTATCGCAAATTTTTTTCCAGTTTACTGATTGGCCAACTTGTTCTGGAAAATACCATTATAGATGCACCAGACTGACAAATGTGCTGTTCAAATGTGGTGATTATTTATTAGGCCAGGGTCGTACCGAACAGAATGTATTCGAAAAGAAAAAGAAGATCGATTCTAACTCTGATTCGAACATTAGTGTTCGGGAGCACGTTGCTTCGTAAAAAAGCTGCGGATTAAAAACTGGTACGGAAGAATGGACAAAAAATGTAAATAGTATTATAGAGAAGAAAATTTCGTAACTTGAAAAATCAGTTGCCAAAGAATTGAAAATTATGAAATGTCCTTTTTTGAATTTGATCACTAATGTAGCTGCAATGAATGTAAAACAAAATTCATCCAGCAGGGCATCAGGACAAGCTTGACTCCCAGAGGCCAAATCGGTTAAGTTCGGAAAGACGTTAGCGTGACTTCATAGGGCCTGTTCATAAACCACGTAGACTATTTTTTTAACATCTCAACAAGCCAGTCAAGCCAGTCAAGGTGGTGCATTCGATCATGCCTTGACCTACCCCGCATGGGGATGCTTGGCAAAAGTTTGTGTTTCCTGTTTCGGAATACTACCTCACAATGCCCTTCCGCTCAATTTCAAACTACTTCTATTCAATTTTCACAGCCTGCCGTGAGCTAACGAAACTATCAATACTTTCTCTTCACAACTTTGTTATAGCAAAAAAATGCTGTCTACTCCTAGAGCCTCATGGTGATGAGAAATGATTTCCTTCTCAAAACAACATCATCACATTCCTCCATACATTGTTTTTTAATTTTTGTATGGAGCGTAGGCTTTTGCTTATAACTTTCGTTCAACTAAACACAATGACTTCATTCATACACCATTTGAATAGAAAAACTTACAAAACTTTTGCATTGAAATTAAAATTAATTGCAATTAGTATAATTATTAGGTGCGCAACTAAGTTCCCGCTGTTTAGCAATAGATGGCGCCAGTAGTAAGTGCTGGTCGAATGTTCTACATCTCAAGCGTAATAAACCAAGCTCAGACATATGATAAACAAACCGCTTTACCAATTCAATAATTTTGGTTTAGTGTTATATATTTTGGTTGTTTGAAGATGTCTGATATCGTGCCAAATAATCGTCATTTGCGGGAAGTGTTGATTTTCTTCTTTCATTCGAAGAAAACGGCGGCTGAAGCACATCGAGAGCTCCAAAAAGTTTACGGTGATGGCTCTGAGTGAAACGACGTGTCGTGATTGGTTTCGTCGCTTCAAAAACGGTGATTTCAGTGTTGATGATCGTCCGCGTGAAGGAAGACCCAAAAAAATCGAAGACTCTGAATTGGAGGCATTGCTCGATGAGGATTCGTGTCAAACGCAAGAAGAGCTTGGTTCAGGATTAGGAGTTTCCCACCAAGGCTTTTCTAAGCGATTGCATGCGTTGGGAATGATTCAAAAGCAAGGAACTTGGGTTCCTTACGATTTGAAGCCAAGAGATGTTGAGCGTCGTTTTTTCGTCTGTGAACAACTGCTCCAGCGGCAAAAAAGGAAGAGTTTTCTACATCGCATTGTGACGGGTGACGAAAAATGGATTCATTACAGTAACCTAAAATGGAAACATTCATGGGGACTGCCCGGGCATGCTTCAACATCGTCGCCTAGGCCGAATATTCACGCTGCGAAGGTTATGCTGTGTATTTGGTGGGACCAGGTTGGTGTTATTTATTATGAGCTGTTGAAACCAAACGAAACCATTACCGGGGAACGGTATCGAACTCAATTGATGCGATTGAGCCGAGCACTGCACGAAAAACGGCCACAATACGAGCACAGACACGAAAAAGTGATTCTTCAGCATGACAACGCTCGACCTCACGTTACGAAACCCGTGAAAACCTACTTGGAAACGCTCAAATGGGAAATCCTACCCCACCCGCCATATTCTCCTGATATTGTACCGTCCGATTATTACTTGTTCCGTTCGATGGCACATAGTCTCACTGGTCAGCAATTCCACTCATATGATGACATCTCAAAATGGCTTGATTCTTGGATAGCATCAAAAGACGAACAGTTCTATCGAAATGGTATTCACGTGCTACCAGAAAGAAGGAAAAAAGTCGTAGCTAGTGATGGGCAATACTTTGAATAATTCGTTTGTAACCTTTGTTTTCAAAATAAAATTCATTGTTCACCAAAAAACAGCGAGAACTTAGTTTCGCACCTAATAGTTCAATTTTTTAGTTCAAAATGATCTACTTTAGCTCCCATACAAATCTCCGTATGAACAGGTTGATAATATGTTTTTCCCTATCCGGGTCCTCAAGGACGTGTGACAAATGGTTCAAATTGTCTTCCTTTTTTTATTTCATTTAGTTCCATTCCAAGATGAATACAGAAATAGCCACAACTCTCATCTGCAAATTTATTTGGCTTGGTTGCCGGTGTCTGATTTTATAACCCGTCCCCTCTTTAGAATTATGCTTCGTACTGTATTTTCGTGCCTCTCTTCATTTAGGTCTATGGTATCAACGCAAGTATATAGCATGCGACAAAACCGAAATGATTTCCTTAGCCAGAACATGCCTTCCGGACGTAGTCCTCCGACATTGACTGCCATGTGCGTGTTATGGTTGACTTCAGGGTTTTCACACTAGGGTGTGATGTTTTGCAGGCTCGTGCTTCAACATATGCCCAAATCGAATAGTCCAACGGATTAAGATCTGGACTGCTAGGGAGCCACAAATCCTTCGGCCAAAACTTCATGTTATCGTTCGACCATCGTTGGGTTCGATTGGACGTGTGACACGGCGCTCCATGCTGCTGTAGGACAACGTTTTGGTCCTCGGAGAAGTTGGCCTTCACCCAGAGAAGCACTTGGTCCTTTAAAATACCGATATACACTTCGGTATTGATTTTAACCCCAGCATCAATGAAAACAGGCAACATTTTCAAACCATTGGACGCCACCAAGCCAAACATCATGACACCAGCCGGATGTTTGGTTTGAAATTAAAATTTCACTATTTCCGGAACGTTCTCCATGCTGCGGTGAAATGGACCCGTCTGTGCGGCTGTTGGCCACAGCATCGATGCTGAAAAGCTTTTCGTCGGAGAACAGGATTATCATTTTTTCCTTCTTCAACAAGGACAGCAATCTCTTGGAACGAGTCACTCGTAGTTCCTTGACCCGGTCCGTAATCAAGTGGCGTTTCACTCTGGCTCTGGAAGGTGCACGGACCGATTTGATCACGTTCGGCGTGCGTGCAAAGCGCGAACGTCCACTTCCCGGCTTCCGCTGCTTAGGCGTATCCTGCAGGGACTATTTTATGCGGTAAACTGTTGCCAAATGGCACCCTACCACCTTGGCAATCTCTTTCGGCTTCTTTTGGGCGACCCACAAACTGGTGATTCACTTCTACATTTTGACGAATTTGCAATAAAACAAATAGAATGTTTGGATGCAGCTCTTGAAAGTAAAAATAAACAAATACACTTTCGACAGAAATTAGTCACTGGCTACACGAATTAACCCAACACTCAAGTTTGAACATTTTCGCATTATTTTCTGCAGCACCCTGTATTACTATAAACCAACGCTTCCCAGAACCCTCCAAAAAGCGGGGCGCATGGTGGAATAAACTTCCACTGGATTTCTTGCTCTGCACGCCTGTTCCTAATCATTTCACGATCTCTGTTGTTGATTTTTATCATTTCGTAGTTACAGCATTTGCATCACCTTTGAAAGTTCCATTATCGGAGTGAAGTTCTTTTATTCGGTCGCGTCGTGCAACAAAACGATGTAGAGCGGATAGAAATGCTGGTGTGGAGAGATCAGATACTAAGTTAATGTGCACGGTTCTCGTAGCAAAGCACACACAGATGGCAATATATGCTTTGGCTGGTGGACGATTCCGTACTGAAGATTCTGCGGATACTGGACCGCAATAGTCTACGCCACTAATGGAGAATGGGCGAGCTGGCGTTACACGAGAATTTGGAAGATCAGCTGCGCGTTGGTGGATCAGCGTTGACTTGATGTGGAAACATTTCACGCAGCGGTGATATGTCTGACGACTAGATCTCTCGCTCCACTATAGAGAGCTCATCTTTTGACAGATATGCCTGTTTCGTGTGCGACTTACAGACTTCTTTAGCTTCAGCTTTCAGCGACTGAATGTATTTGATACAGTATGCAACTATACAACGGAAGCAAGAACATAGTTGATCGATAAGCTGGGCTTCATCGCTTTGCATTGTTACCAATGTAATTTTACGTGTCTCTTGAGTTAATTATGGGGATTCTTCATCTGGTAGACTTGCGTGTGGCCAGTAGATACGAGGATGTAGTAAACATGATGGTCTCTTCCACCATGGTGATTGGTTATGAAGATCAGTAGGTGATAATCCTCGTGATAGTACGTCAGCGGGATTATCACTTCCTTGAACGTGTTTCCAGGAATGAACTTCTGTGCTTGACTTTATTAACGATACTCGATTTGCCACGAATGTTTTCCAGCGATTCAGTGTTGAGTTGAGCCATTGGAGAACTATGGTAGAATCGGTCTGAAAAAATATCAACCGTGGTTTGTATTGATTGTTGTATCTTCTGAAACAATCTGATAGATAACACAGCGGCACTGAGCTCGAGTCGGGTGATGGAATATTTAGTTGCTATGGGAGTAACTTTCGACTTGGATGTGAAGAATTTCACGTGGATATGATCTTCATCTTCGGAGCGAACATAAAAACAGATGAGAAAAAAAGAAGTTGAATACTCGGTGCATTGACAAATGCAGCGAAACGAGGGATTCGTGTTTCCGAAAGAACGTGCAGCGTAGCATGATACCTTTTCTATTCTTCTTGCAGTTTCAACGGATGTGATTGATCCCACGCATAAGGTTGGTTGTCTTCGCTTCTGAGTTTCCAAAGACATTGCATAAACATTTTAGCGGTTGTAATAAGCGGGCCAACGAGCCCCCAAATAAGCCCAAGTATTGATACAGACTGATCATCTTGCAGACCGAGGAATGTATTTGTTGACAGGTCATCGGGTGGTATTCTAATCAAAACGCCCACTTTCTTAGTGGCAATCCTGCTAAAACAAGCGTGTTGGCGATTTGCAGACGTTTTTCAATAGCAGCTTCCAAAATATCTGCTTCAGATAGAAGGTCTTTGACGGTCGATCTTCGGTAACACGTTGAACGGCGTCTGGATACTTGTGTCTTTCATCTTTGGCCAACTGTAACAGAGTGTGAGTTGCCAAGTAATGAGCTGATGCAGTACCGTACGTGACGGTGAGGAGTTTGTAGCTGTCAATTGGATCCAATGGGTTGCGACGAACTAGAATACGCAGTAAATGTTGATCAACGGAATAGTGGATGACTCGTCAATCCTTTTTTTCAAAGTCCGCGACGAAAGCAATAGCTTGGAAACGGAAAAGAATAATGATGTTAACGAGAGGCTGTTGATAGACTGGCGCGCCACGAAGCGCATCGTTTAGTAAAGCTGTGGTTGTGGTCTTGCAGGAAGTATCAATCATCACACGGACCTCGATCATGCCTGGAATGTTGAAGGTTGGATCGGCCAGTGGAGCTTGTGGTATGTTCCAGGATGTGGAATTTATAGCAATTGTTGATAGGTTGCAGTGGGCTTTTTCATTATCAGAAACTCAAGTGTGGTGGAATACGACGTTGTTCGTGATTTGATAGTTGCTGAGATTTGGCGCTTGATTTGCTTTACAGTTTCTCCGATTCCCACTACTGCGCCATCAACGGGGGCTTGACGGGTGGCAAGGGAATTTTCCAGTTTCTTTGTGATGAAATTCAACATCGCAGCAGAATCGAAGCGACCTCGGACTGGGATTGTCGACAATGTAGAGTACAACAAGTTTCAATAGAATCGTGTCTTTACTTGATATAGCGGAGAGATTCACTTCGGGAGGACTCGATGATCCAGCGGTCCCCACGTTCGTTAACGTGGTTGGAATTGGTTGTTCCGTTCACGTATTCGACAAGCTGACAGGATTAGGTGTGGGTTTTGTAGGACCAGCTTGGTCGTGCAGCAACGTATGGTGTTAAGCGTGGCGCGTTCTGCATGAGAATTTTGACTAACACCCCTTTGCTTGGTGGTCTGGGCGGAAACAGTTCCAGCATAAACTTTGCTGTGATATAAATTCCCGTCATTGGGCGACAGACAGATTGGCAAACGTCGGACATTGGAACAATGGGTGCTTCTGTGAGCAAGCGCGGCATGGGGGCACGTTTGCTTTGGGTTCATTGGTTGTACCGTTAACGATGGATTTGATTGAACAGGATTTCTTCGGAATCGTGCCGGCCACCTTGATGCCAGACCCTGGGAAGCGATGTTGCAGATCATTAGATAGCGATTTTAACATGTGGACTTGCTGCGTTAGAAATTCAATCAACTCATCATATTTTACTTCGTCTTTGTGCCAAGTTCCCAGCTCCCAGGCGCGTAGTGTATATGAATCGAGCTTATTGCACAAGATGAACGTGAGAGGAGCATCCCAAGGGCAAATGGTTCGCCTTATTTCTTAAAGCTCTTTCTGAACAGCACCGTCCGCAAAAACCGCGTGTTCGTTTTTTTTTCTTATCGTTTCCTCAGTGCCTCCCAAGTAGAGCCGTAGTTGTCTGCTTGGATATCTACACTCTCAAATGGTTTTCGTGCATTTCCTTCCAATGGTTGTAGCAAGAACTGCAACTTATTGACCGTTGGAATATAATCGTTACTGTGGATCATGGAGAGGAAACTGTCTGAAATAAAATCCATCGCGGTTAATCTCCAGAAATTTTCAGGAAATCGATTTTTGGCAGCCGATGGAGGAAACTTGTTGAGTTGTGCGGTGGCACAAATGTTGACAACATTATCGAACTGAGGAGAGGTTGATTTCGTTCCCGTTTGGATAGAAGGAAACCCTTCAGCCTATAGAAGAGATTCTCAAAAATGGGCCGTACCGTCATGTGGTATTCGAAATTTTCCTCTACATCTAGCTTCTCGATCTCCGTTTGTACCCGATTGAACTCCTTGTTTGTCCTATCAAAAATTTCTGCCAAACCCCGTTTCAGATGGGTAGTAAATGAAAGGGTGGCAGTAAATGAAAGATAATATGGTTCCTATGGATGATGTGAAAGATGATTTGACAGATGGTTTGAAGGTTGCTACAACTAGCTTGTCCTTTTCTCTTTCTTGTTTGCCATCACTTAGCACGAACGTGAACTACACAAGAAATAGCACGATAAATCCTTACCGACACGTTTAGATGTTCATACGCGAATCACGACGGAGACAACACGGATATTCGTTTATTTATCATTAGTAGCTTATGGTTTACGCTTATAATCTTAAGTACCCATATATTAGCGGTTCCAAGAAACAGCACGAAAAAATATCCCTTTTTTTAATTGATATTTTTTTATTTAGCTGATACTTTGCACACTTGTTTCTCATCATTTAAAATGTCATGTTTTGTACCGTTACCTCATATTGAATCACGACTAACTTTCTAGAATGGCTTATGTAGAAATCGATAAATTGAAACTAACATGCAGTAACGTTGCACAAGAGTCGCAAAATTTTCATTTCTCTACTCTACTGTAATGAGTAAGAATTATCAAACTGTGCTCAGTAAGTTTAATAACCTACGAGCACTGTCGTCACTTTCAGCAAATATTTGAGCTTTGCTGAAATACTAGATTAGATATATAGAACATTATGTAATTACAATGAGGTTTAATCTACATCATACCGGGTAACAACTCCGGGCTTCAAATGGTGAGTTGACAACCTCTAAGGAGAGTGCGACCGACCTCTGGTCCTCACAAGTTCCTACCTCACACTTCCACGAGTCATATGATCACAAAAGACTGCCAGCTGAAACATGGAGACGCTGGCGTAGCCTGGGTAATGTTGTCAATCCGACAATAGCGAAATGAGGGTGCGACCGGTAAATCATATCATAATTTTCCATTCTCATATCTTTCAGGTCTTCCAGGTCCTCAGGTATTATAAAATAATTTAAAATTTAAGATTCATTTTTTTTTCTTATGGCTGCCATACATTGTCTAAATTTTCTGGTTCATAGCAAGTTTGTCTACAATTGCAACAAAACAGCAGTCGGCACATGTAATTTTCAATTCATATTATAATATCCCTTCACTATATATATTATCATTTAGGACATTGTTAATTCATAACCATTATCGTTCATCTTTATCATGATTATTATCAAATTTATCATTACTTTTCGTGATTTATATTCTTACATATTTTTTTTTTAATGATTTCACCTTATAGGTTATATATACTTTTAATTATAATGTCTTAAATGTCCAATTATGATTATGTTTGAGAAGTATCTAGTGCCTAGATTAAAAGAAGCTGCAATGCAATCTATGGTAGCCTTTTGCAATTATTACCTAATTTATTTTTCATTTTCGGTTTGCAAATAGACCTTCTTCCAAATCTGAGCTGATCTGATTCGTGCAGCGCTGTTTGCCATTCGGCTAGTGTCTGATGTAACAGTTCAATTTTTGTCATTACTGTATCATAACTCACAATATTATTTTATTTGATGATATTGTTTTATTGATTTTACTTCATAGATGATATAACCATTGCTTATTGTTTTTTATGTCAACTTGTCTGAAACTCCCTGTCAATTAAATCTTCCCAGCTTTTCCAAAACAGGAGCAATCCGACAATAGTAAATTAAAATGTATAAGTGTTAGTTTTGTAAAATTGAACAAACTTTTTCAGGATACCACAAATCAAGATTATGGTGGAATGCTGCTATCGGTGAAAACGAACGAAAAAGAGCTCAAGCACGAACCACAGAACTCTACACCATAACACTTTACCACATTTCTTGTATTTCAGGATCGACCGAATGGAGATCGTATATAATAGATACGAATGATTGTAGTATTTTTCATTTACATAAATATATACACTATTATATAAATATTTCATGGGAATGGGTGGGACCATCAGGGCACCCGATTGAAGCACTCTGGATAGGGAGAGTGGGAATGCCAACTCCCCATTGCTAACAGTTTGTGAATAGAGGGCGGGCTCTTCTCCCCGCCCATTGGGGCATCCTCATGTTAGATAGCTTACTCTTTTGACCGATTGTTCAATCTTGTTGTTGGAAGGAGATTCTTTATATGCGTGTGGATATGTATAAGCGATGTTGCCTATCGATCCACCCAACCCCTTTTTGACCCTTCATACAATGGCATGATTAGGATAATCAGGGGTCATTAAAGCTTGATCAAGTCTAACAGAGAGGAAAGCCCATTGCTTTCGGACGTATTTTCCGTGCTACAATGGGTGGTAGTACATATCATACATCATACATCATACCGGATAACAACTCCAGTACTACATTCTCACATATCACCACCATGAAACAAATCTCATTAAATATTGCTTGTAGCTAGCTAGCCACGATAAAGGTTTTTATGTAAATAACGGTTCTTATAAAATGTTAGATTTCTAACTAAATTGCTCAGTGAGACGTAAAACAGATGCTTGGATATATATTGGCCGTTATGGACAGTGCTTGCACGAAAACCAAGCTTTTTTGCAAGTTATCTTACTGAGAGATCCAAATTTTCATTGCAGCTGCACACAATTGCTTTTCGCACTTGCTCTTCTTTCGACGCCATCTTCGGTCTAAAAGCTTGTATTATCACCAAAAAATGATTTTACACAATGAACAGACATACCTTCTGCCCAAATATGAACGAAACTGGTTAAATAAAACCCAAACAGTTAATTATTCTTCAATATTTATTTTGTCTTCTTCAGAATAATCACCGGAGGCGATGCACATATGCCTAGGTTTTTTCTCTTCCTTAAAGCACTTTTCATACGCCTCTTTTAGAATCGCCTTAAGCTCCCTCTTAGAATTATCTTTTATGACTTCAATCGTCTGAAAATGTTTACCATTTGAGTTTGGAGAAGAGGAAAAAGTCCCTTGGTACCATATCAGGTGAATACGGCGCTTGAGGAACGATGTTAACGTTGTTTTTGGTCAAATAATCGCGAACTTAACGTGATGAGTGAGCTGGTGCATTATCATGATGCAAAAACCATGTCTTGTTGTCCCACAATGCTTTCCTTTTGAGAAAAATATTCTCACGCAAACGCTTCATAACGCCCAAATAATATTCAGCAGTGACCGATTGACCTTCCGCAAGGAATTCCGAGTGCACCACACCTTGGCCATCGTAGAAAACAGTCAGCATAACCTTGATTTTCGATCGACTTTGACGTGGTTTTTTGGGTTTCGGCTCATTTTGGAAGCGCCATTCCGGTAATTGCTGGGCTGTTTCGACGTCTTACTTGTAGACCCAAGTTTTGTCACCAGTTATGATGTGCTGGATGTCCGTATCATTCATTGTGAGCATTTCCTTAGCGATAGTTTTGCGTTGCTCTTTTTGAAAAAAATGAACAACTTTGGAACAAGGCGCGCGGACACACGTCTCATGCCCAAAACATCGTGTATCAGTATGAGCGGATCCATTTAATATGTTGAGCTCATCAGCTATTTCTCTTTCGGTCACTCGGCGATTTTGCAGCACAATTGCCCAACGTTTGATTCCATAGTAAACTTCGAAAAACACACTGAAGTCAACCTCCAGTGTGTTTTTCGTGTGTGTTTATAGTTCCAGAAAAAAAGCTTCGTGGCAGATCGTGCTCAAATTTGACATGTTAACGTATAACAGGCCTACCAATCTACGAAAAATTTTTTTGATGATATGTCATCCTCGGACCATTTTATTCATAAAGTTCACACTCAAACGCAGCAGTGGTGTCATACTATAGATGCCGCTCAATAGCGAAGGATTGTTTATCGTTGAGTACTGTTGGACAGCTACGAAACATATTTTTTCATTGCATAAGGAAAAAAATGCACCAGACAAAAATATTTCTTGAAACTTTCAGGGAATGAACTAGTACATATGGATTTTGTTTCGGCATAATTACTTTATTAAATTTCCTTTTAATCGCTGAAAGCCGCCCCTTTCCCTTAAGACCCCTCATTACATTTTGAGCAATGGTGGAGCCGACATTTTTGGTCACTTTCATCAATTTTTTCTTCAACTCTAGCTCGTTATTGGACGAATTTCGAACTTTGGCCTTCATTATGGTCCAAAATCTGTCCACCGGACGAATCTTTGGTGAACTTGGGGGGTTGGCGGTTTTTGGTACAAAAACAACGTTATTGTCTCTGCCCTGCCCTTCGGTTCAGAAAGGGGTATGGGCGCGTTCTGCCAGCTTGGTCGCGGCAGATTTCATGTGTGAATAGGCTGTCACATAAACGTTCAAAAATGCCTGAACCAAATAGACAGCTTGTAATGACCACTTGAAGATGCGATGGGGGATCATTGTCCTGAAATTCCCAAATGTAGCACGTACTCAAATGTTTCTGTCTTCTGAGTAAACGATTGGAAACTCATCGGGAATGATCTCTCATATGCATCCGTCGAACTATTCTGAATGACCGTTGTGAGAATATCACCATGAAAATCTTACATGCGCATAGCATGTTACCAATTACTAATGTTTCTCTTCTTTCTTTTTCCTATCCCATGGCCGTGAGCGGTGTCTTATGACTTGTGAGTCTCGATATGCGCTACCGAAGTCAGCTCTTCAAAAGGAGGAACACCGAGACGATAATATGGACCCTACGTCAAAGCAAGGTTGAAGCAGTAAGTGAGGAACGAGGAACCTTAACCAATTTCACTTTTAACCAAACAAGCTTGGATTTTGATAGGAAGAGTGGGACTGCCAATTTCCTGTTGTTAACATTTCGTGAATAGAGGGCGGGCTCTTCTCCCCATCTAATGGGACTTTTTAATTGGTGAGGGCTCGGTTTTGGTGTGGTTTATGCGAACTTGTTTCTGGAAGGAGATTTTCTCTAGATCCCTGTAGCTTTGGGTTGCGCGTAAGTGTATCTGCTAACGGGCCCACAATACGTTTTTGGCCCTTCATACAGGAACATGATGAAACATTTAGCACAGTACAACCTTGATCAAATCGTTTAATTAAAACAGTCCAGTGCTATAGGCAGTTGCCTTGCAACATTAGATGGTAGTTCAAATCATCATCATCACCAAAAACAACGTTATTGTCTCTGTACCAATCCATCGTCGATCGCGCGTAATGGCATGATGCCAGGTCCGGTTAAAATAATGAGTCGCCTCCGTGAGAACGCAGGAAGGGCAACAAACGCTTTTGGAGGCACTCAGTGCGGTAAATTTTGCTGTTGATGGTACGCGTTGTGATGTACGGTTTATCATAAGTTGACCGCATTGGCATATGGCCTACCAGAGCAAGTATTTGTTGGCGAATTTGTCCACTTTCTTCTTCCTCATGTCCTCCGGAACATCAAACCGTGATTTGACAACGTAGAACTCCAGTCCCGGTATCTGCTTTGCGTCTGCCTTGATGTAGGTTTCGTCATCCATAACCACACACATCGGTTTCGTTTACCACTCTCGATACAGCTTCCTTGCACGGGATTTGGCAGCCGTGTTTTGTTGATTATGCCGGTTCGATGCCTTGCGGACCTTGAATACACGAAGCCCAGCTCATTTCATGGTTTGCTGAACGAACCAGGAGGAACACTTTGCCTTCAGAGCCGTGTCGCGAATCGAAAGGTTTGGATTACACTTGAAATAATCCAACAACTTCCGGGCCTTCACAGGGTCTGCTGTCTTCGATTTTCTTCCACTTCCAGCCCGCCGCTCGGTCGTCTGGGACTCCTTCAACGATTTTACCACCCGAGACATAGTTGTATGGGTGATTCCCAGTTGTCTTTCGATCCATCTCATGTTCGCAGTCGAATTTTACATGACGGCGCGCAAAATTCTCCGGCGATTTTCTTCTTGTTTCAATGACATCTCAATAACCACTGAACCGATTGTTATGGAATTTTGCACTTGTAAACAATTCGCTCCAAACTAATTATACCCAGATTTTCATCAATTTTTACCCACGGACAAAAAATTACACACCGATAAAAATGGTGCATTTTTTTCGAGTACAGGCCTTAAAGATTGGACTCGGAAAAAATGCGACACTTTGTTTTGGGTGTAACTTTTTATCGCGTGGGTAAAAATTAATGAAATTTTGGGTAATACTAGTATTATGTTTATTTGTGCAAAATTTTATCGCGATCTGTCCAGTAGTTTTCAAGATGCATTCGAAACAAGAAGAGCTACGCCAGCAAATCTTGGGCGCGGTGATCGATAATCCTGGTCAGTCGTACAGATGGATCGGCAAAAGGCTTGGAATCCACTATGGGCGATTTCCATACAAGCAGGCGGACGAAAATATTTTGATCATTTTTTCTTGTTTTGTAGAGTTTTCTTTGGTTGATGTTATCAAAATATGTTGTTAATATACTTTTTTTAACTTCGGGATTAACTTTTCAAAAGGGCTTAACTTTCCATTGATTTAAAAAAAACTATAATATCTTGAAAACGGATGTGACTAAAACTCTAATTTCAAAGGATAAATCATGATAATAATATTTCAATCTTTTTAAGGAACATCCACAAATTACGTGATATATTATGGGAGGGGGGCACAGAAATAGAAACGTACCATGTATTAGGTATGGCATAATATGCTACGAAGTAGGTCTGGAAATGATCAATATTATGCTACGTCATTTGTGGATGGTCCCAAACAGAGATATTGCCTTTTCACAGAAAATTTGCATAGAATATTCAGAAAGAAGAAGAAGCAGCATTCGCAGCTGTTGCTTCCTTCAATGATTTGAATATTACCAAGCAAACTCGATGCATAGGTACAAGGTAATCGCTGAACAAAATAGCTGTGGTTGTCAGTGACGATTGTCAGTTTCGGGTATTTGAATCTGACGCCTGATGCAATTTTTTCTCTAAAACGGCAATAATAAGAATTGATTTTCGGTCCAACCATCAATTACGTAATTTATTTTTCGAAATTGTTCCATACTGCCTTCCCCTTGTATGATTTTTACGAATAAACCTGATGAACGTTTCATGACGCGTAAGAAAACACAAGATCCTTTTACCCGTCTGCTCCAGCAAAATTAATAGATGACTTCTTTGTATAGAACACGCAATAACAAAAAATTCATAATCTGCTACAGTTTATTTATTTACATAACGGTAGAAATACATATATATTTTTACAAAGCGAATATACAATAACAACTCCAATATTTTTTTTGTCGATTTGCATTAATCTTACTATGTTTCTGTTTCATCACAAACAAAATCCTCATTAACTTCATCGACAGCTTTCATAAGTTCCTCCAACGCATCGCAGTTATCGGTGTCGGATGTTGAACGTGTTTCAGAATCTTCAAAAATCATAAAACTTTTCACGATATCTGGATAATCTAGAACATTTTTTTTCTGTCGTCTTTTCTCCATCCAAAGTGAGCTGATGAATGGGTCTGATTCATTCATGGCACGAATGAAGACATCATGTAAGTTGTCCAGCCTTGAGCGCTTTCTAGCATGATGGGTTCGGTATTTCTTTAACTGTTTGTGCTGGCTTTCTGCTGCCTCTTCTGCTAATATACCAAGCGGCGCTGGAGAATGCATAATAATTTCTCCGGCATGACTTTATGCACAGTTGCAGGAATTTTATACCAATCGTACAATTCCAGATAAAGTCGGTAGGTATCCTTGCAATACGAATCTATTTTTTCGGGGTTTATTGGGTCTTGACAGTTGATAGCAATTAAAATATTTCTAAACCTCACAATCAATTCTTCGTCGATGTTCAGAATTCTGCTTAAAAGCTGAGGATTTGCCAATGTTCATCGACAAGCGTTACCTGTAGTACTTGTACCTGCACCACCAGATCTTGGTTGATCTACTCTGACTCCAAAATGCTCATGAAGCTGTTTCGTTATCAGTTTTTTTCTTTGTTCGTATAATTCTTTAAATGGCTGTGAAACCTGCCATTTTTTTAAATCTGTTCTATATGCAATATGCAAAAGGCATTCGAAAAATCGAATCCAAGCATGAAGCGGAGATATACCGTAATGTTGAGCATCTTCGTTTGTTAAAAATCCTTCTTCAAACTTTTCTTTACTGTTCATTACATTAGGCCACAGATTAGGAAATTTTGCATTGATGAACTTCCTGTAATATACGCGAGGACTTTTCCATCTATCATGCTAAGAACAAGCTCGACCTTCACTGGCGTCAATTCATTCATTTCTTTTTCAATGTCATTTTTTGTGGCAAGAATTACCTCCTTACTCTCTTTGATAAATTCAAGGATGATGGGCCTACAAAATCGAATACTTTGAGGCATAGCATTGAACCACATAATCATTTTTCGATCAGTATGCATGAATAACTGAATTGGAGTAAGTGTTGATGAAAATACATCAGAATCATTCTGACATCCTTCTGGCAGCTTCTGGTGGTACTGGGAATACCCGGTTGAGCCATCCATACCCCAACTACATAATAGAAATAATTCAGCACTATCCAGCTCGTTAGAATCCATGTACTCGTTCAGCTCTGCGTCGATTATTTTCACGATTCGATGCACTGTATTGTCCAGAAGCGCCTGCAGTTTTACTCTAATTTTTGAAGCGGTTGCTTCGATGAACTCGTTGGGAGGTGCGCATTTCTTTTTTACTTCCCGATGACGCCGTAAGGTGGAAATCGTGACGGTGATTCTCTGGACTAAATCCAGCTTCGATGAAAAAACTAAAAGCTTCCTCGGGTGACATCATTCCACGTTGATCAGTTAATTGCGACAACATTTTTCTAGAATCTCCTCGATTTCGTACTCTTTCCTATTGTAAGCTGTCCTTCTCGCCATTACTAGAGCCTTTTCGATGCTGTCTACTTTGGGATCCAGATCCAAGCTTTCGTTGTCAATGACACGTCGTTTTCCTCTTTCGCTCAGGTCAGCAAAAGGTTTTGAGGGTCTCCCACGCTTTGCAGATGATGCCGAGGTTGAAGGAGCATCTTGTTCTTGTTCGATGAACTCCGCAATGCCGAAGTCTCCATTAATCCAATCCCGAGAATATGCCTGGAATCTTTCCTGTTTTCGTTGAGCTTCACTCCACTTTAGCTTGTATTTACAAGCGGTCCTATAGAGTTGATCCTGGAAACGTTCACGTTTTTCCTCCGATATAGGATAGTTTTCACAAATAAATTTAAAAGCTCTTTCAACATTCGCATTATGCGTCAATTTAGAATCAAACAACGAAATTATAACTCTATTATCCATTTTTACACTTGCACTCAACCGTTGTTTATGGGATTTCAAATAATACACTGTCAGTATAAATACCACTCCTGGTAATAAATCGTACTCTAGGTACTTACCATGAGCCTCAAACATTGAGTACCTAAGCGAGTCGATGGCAGCAAGGTCCACATACACGTAGGTACGAATTAACGAAATTACGAAAATTAATAAAGCAACACCAGCAAAAATTCAGGAAACACATTACTTAAAAACAAGACAAAATAACAAAAAGAACGTTAACTTTAAACTTACATTGGAAAACATGTTAACATGAAGAAGCCCTTGTATGCGATGATAATAATACCGATTTTATTATTTATAACCAATTATAGCAGAAACTGTTTTAAACATATTTTTAATAATTTTAAATTTAAAAAAGGTTCAGCCCTTTTCAAAAAATGGTCGAAATTTTCTGTAAAAAGTTAATTTATAACTTATTTTGGTTAAACCATCGCCAGAAATTACCAAAATCGCCCAAAACAGTAAATACGTTTTCATCAACCTAAAATAATGGAATTGCACAAAAGTGGTCATATTTTTAAACCGCCTGATTTCAAATTGGCGCAAGTTTGCGCAGAGTTTTCCTTCTTAATTTGTTATTAAACATCCCAAACTTGATTCAGAGCTGCTGGGTTATGCGGGGATATGTGGGGAAAAAAAGTTGCTGATCAACAAAGTTGAAATTTCTAATTTTTTAATGTTTTTTCTTCTCTTAAAGATTTTTTTGATTTTATTTCTGAATGACAACCCTATCGTATTATTATTATTTAAAGCTAGTTTTGTTACCTTTTCAATCATGTATAGTGATCTAGGGGTTATCTCATAAAAACAGGTCAATATTTAACTTGAGATAAAGCGTATTTTTTCGGCAAAAAGTACGTTTTTTCGCTAACTTACAACTTTGACATCTAATATCTCAGGAATGAAAAGTGATAGAGGCTTGAAACTTTGAAGTTTTCTTAATTTATATGTTTACTTTTGATAAAAAAAATTGAAAAAAAAGTTTTGGTGAAGGTCACTTTTCCGATTTTCGTCCGCCTGATATCTTATAGAGCGATTCCATGAACAAGTGGGAAATTTTTCCAGTTTTTATTTTTTGTATTTTTTGATTTGCATGAAACCTTACATACAAGTTTTTGGGAAAGAAAAACGCCGTTTTGCATACTTGGTTCGCCATTTTGAATCTAGCCTTACTTATGAGAAGGGCCTATGAAAAATGCACATGATATCTTCAAAAAATTGTATCTCGGAAACGGTTTGTCAGATTGGTTTGGTGTCTTCGGCGAAGTTTTGTTGGTGCTATATGGAGAAAATATGCACGGTAAAAAAAAGTTTGGTTTTTGTGTTTTGAACTAAAATATAGATTTTCCCTTAAAAGTTACATGTCAATAATTTTTTAATTATTTTTATGTTATAGCTGACTGAAAATGCTATCTAGTGCACAGTGGGTTGTTCTGGAGAAAAATACGTTACAATGAAAAACAATTTTTATAAAAAAAATTACAATTTTCAAAAAAGCTATTAAGAAAAGTCAAAAAAGTTTGTCACCCTAATTTTATGAAAGTACATCAAATTTGCAAGCAAAAAGTACTTCAGTATCATTTTTCTAAAATGAACCGTTTAGAAGATATTACTGATTTAATATTGATTTTTTTGATAACTTAATAAGTTTTGGCCCTTTTCGGAGGTACTCTGTGCTTTTTCAGTTTCAAGAGTATTTTTTTTTCGGAAAGATTGGAAAATTTTGAGTTGGTGCGTTGTGCTGAAAACGTGCTAACAAGTATAAACTGGTTTTGAATTTTTTTGAGGACGATGATATAATGCCGTGCAATGCCAGGCCAAAGAGATTTTGTTAGCGTAAAGACAGGAAATAAGAGATTAGCTGTTCAGAAAAGATTGTTAATGATGACATTGAGAGAAGCTTTTAATCGCTTTAATGAAATGTACGTCAATGTAAAAATACGGTTTTCATCATTTGCAAGCCTCCGGCCAAGGCAATGTAAACTATTGAATATCACAGGAACACATAATGTTTGCGTTTGCACTACGCATGAAAATGTCAATTTAATTCTACATAGCTTAAAAAAATACAATGTCTTGAATGATCTAAAAACATTAACGAATAGATTACTTTGCGAAAATAAGACAACTCATTGCCATCTACGAAGATGTAAAAACTGCCCAGATACCTCAGTTTTAGAAGACAGTTTATTGAAACAACTGGAAGAAAACTTTGTTGAAAAGCTTTCATTCGAACAATGGGTTACCACTGACAGATGTGATTTAGAAATTATTGTAAAGCAAACCGATGAGTTTGTTTCATTTTTCAGCTCAAAATTAGAAAGTTTGATTCTGCATGATTTTGTAAAAACCGAACAATCCAATTTTTTGAAAACTACAAAACAAAACTTGCAAGATGGTGAATTTTTAGCTATTTGTGACTTTTCTGAAAATTACAGCTTCAAAATTCCAGCAAAATTGCAGGAAGTTCAATTACACCATTGGAACGTGCAACAGGCCACAATCCATCCTTTCGTAATATATTATTCTGAAAATATGCAAATTAAACATTTTAGCTTCATTATAATTTCTGAAGAACTAAGGCATGATTCAGTCGCTGTTAATTTGTTTATTGATAAAATGATAAACTTTTTACAAATTGATCAAAATAAAAACATAAAAAAAAAATATTTTATGTCAGATGGTGCTGCTTCACAGTGTGGTGGATACCCGCCTTAACGATACTTTCAAGGCGCACGATCAGCAGAAAGCGCAACAGTCCAAAGTTCCGAGAACGGGCGATTGCGATTTATGCTGACCGCGGCAGAAAGAGTCACGTACGCATCGACCGCATGCATGTTAGAATATGTTGAAGAGAGAAAAATAAAATCAGTCTTTTAACACCCAGCCTGGTCGAGTGCTATGCAATTACTTCTATCACATCCATCGTTTATATAAACTGTAACAGTGCACATCAAAAGAACAGTATAAAAACCGAAAAACTTTTCTAGCCTTTGTAAATTTAAGTAGTATGGTATTGACGCTGAATGGCATTTCTTCGCAACATCGCACGGAAAAGGTCCATGCGATGCTATTGGAGGTACGATAAAACGCATGGCTACCAGAGCAAGTTTAGCCAAAGAACGCGAACACCCGATAAAGACTGCAAGAGAGTTGTTTAATTGGGCAAACAAACGAAAAGAAGAAGAACTTACAAAGTTGTCATTTTGTTATTCTACTACAGAAGAATACGAAAATATGTCTTTGCAGCTAAATAATCAATATAATAATGCAAAAACAATTCAAGGAACTCAAAAATTCCACTCATTTCTTCCTCTATCAGAAAATACAATAAAGGCAAAGCTTTATTCAAACTGTCCTGACAATGATGCCAAAATATTCGATATTGTTAAGAAAGTTGTGTAAACAATAATTTTATAAAAATACAGGAATAAAAATACACTGATGATATCCAACAGATAATGTTATTTTTTATTGCGCACAATCACCATCCCTGAAAAATAAGCTTAATTCGCTCTTTTGCATCTTGCTAATTGAGGAGCTTGCATTTGCAGTTCTCAAAAAGGTGTATCTCGAAATCGAGTTGTCTCATCGGTTTGATGTCTGTGGCGATGTTCGGCAATAGAGAGAAAATATGCACAGTATAAACACATCCAGTTTAAATGGATTAAACTGCTAGGCGATATGCAAGAGTTGAATGCACATTTTCAACACAATACACCAAAAAAAACTGGAAGAAATCATTGTTCCTGATAGTGGGATTTTGTAATTTGTTTTTCAAAATACTTTTAAGGCAGAGAATTTCACTCGAATCTTTAAGCTGTCAGTGTCATTTTAACTCAAAATTTTTCAATCTTTCCGAAAAAAATACCTTTGAAACTGGAAAACCGCGGAATACATCCTAAAAGGGCCAAACCTTATTAAGTTATCAAAAAAATCAATATTAAATCAGTAATATCTTCTAAACGGTGCATCTTAGAAAAATGTTACCGAAGTACTTTTTGCTTGCAAATTTGATGTACTTTCATAAAATTAGGGTGACAAACTTTTTTGACTTTTCTTAATAGCTTTTTTGAAAATTGTAATTTAAAAAAAAAAAAAATTTTTTTTCATTGTAACGTATTTTTCTCCAGAACAACCCACTGTGCACTAGATAGCATTTTCAGTCAGCTATAACATAAAAATAATTAAAAAATTATTGACATGTAACTTTTAAGGGAAAATCTATATTTTAGTTCAAAACACAAAAACCAAACTTTTTTTTTTACCGTGCATATTTTTTCCATATAGCACCAACAATTGTCTAAAACATCGCCGAAGACACCAAACCAATCGGACAAACCGTTTCCGAGATACAATTTTTTGAAGATATCATGTGCATTTTTCATAGGCCCTTCTCATAAGTAAGGCTAGATTCAAAATGGCGAACCAAGTATGCAAAACGGCGTTTTTCTTCCACAAAAACTTGTATGCAAGGTTTCATGCAAATCAAAAAATATGAAAATTACTCGTTGCTGAAATGATATGGAACCGGTCTATAGTGGAATCCACCATGTCATGTGTTGTGAAGATATTTCAGGAGACGAAGACCATCGAGTGGCGCGCTGGAAGCGACCGAAAACCGAAAACGGAATACCCAGAGGAGGCGCGGAAGATAAGGCAGTACTTTAAGAATAACCCGAACCTTTCCACCCGAAACGTGGCCAAAAAGGTCAATTCGTCGAAGTGGTTCGTCCAGCAGACCATGAAGCGGACTGGGCTACGTGTTTTTAAAGTCAGGAAGGCGCCAAAACGGACTGACAAGCAAAATACGGTGGCCAAATTGCGTGCGTGGAAGCTGTGAGTGGCTGGTCAAGACATATATCAAGGCGGACACCAAACAAATCCCCAGCCTCGAGTGTTTTATCGGTACGTCCCGCATGGAGGATTCGGAAAAGTTCCGGAAGAGAAAGATGGACAAATTCGCGTAGAAGTACCTGTGGTGGCAGACGATCTGCGAGTGCGGACGGTACAGCAAACCGTTCGTTACAACCGGCACCATAAACGGGCAGATTTATCGAGAGGAATGCTTGCAGAAGCGCTTGCTGCCCTTCCTCCGCTCTCACCGTGCTCCCACACTGTTCTGGCCGGATCTCCATTCGTGCCACTACGCCAAGCCTGCAATGGATTGGTACGAAACGAAGGGTGTTAATGTGGTCCCGAAGGAGGCGAACTCGCCAAATACACCAAAACTTCGTCCGATCGAAAAGTTTTGGGCGATAATGAAGAAGAAGTTGAAGAACAGCGGAAAAACATTCAAAACCGATTCAGCTTTGAAGAAAAACTGGGAGAAATTGTTTAAGAAAGATAAACAAAGCCTCGCCCAAGATCTCATGAGCAGTGTTAAGAGAAATGTACGAGCATTCAGCTTAGGGGAGAAAATTCAATAAATAAATTATACCAAAACATAGCTAATATATAGTTATTTAATTTAATCCCAGAAAATTTGAGAAGTATCCGATTTAAAATGAATTTTTTTGTGTCTTGTTTTTTCCGAGTCAAGTCTTTATAATAGTGCCGGATGATGGACAATATAAACAACCTCAAATGACTGGAAGAAACATGATATAAATAATGATTTCAGATTATCTAAATATGAAATAAATTTTAACTATATGTTCAACATCACATTCTGGCAACAAGCCTAGACGTGAGAAAGAGCTGATAAAACATTCTTTTCGGTACACGCATCCAAACGCAAAATACGCAAAGGAAAAAAATAAGCGAACTTCTTCAGCAGGTAGGAAACTGATGGTTTTCTAGATGATGCATTAGCCCGATAGAAAGAATGTATGTACCTATCATTAAATGTGAAATAATTTGGAAAATGTCGTAGTTTTAGACCTACTTCCTATTAACTGATGAAAAAAGTCACTCCTGATTCAACCGTTCCCTACCCTAAGTAACAATGTTTTCTTTCCATTTTCATTTCAGTTTACTTGATTTTTTGTAGGGTAGATGAGTTCGCTTTTCCGGTAAAACTAGTCAAAAGTGCGTTCCTCCGCCATTTTCACCACTTTAGGCCAATTTTTCTAAAATTAACGCTGTCCGCATTTGTTTTTTCGACAGGGCGAATCTCAGTGAATCCATCAATGTGGTTGTTGTTGTTGTTGTTTTTTATTAATGACATTTTACATCCATCGGATGCATTCATGTCAGTTTCAGTTGTGAAAATGTAGAGTGTACAATATGAGGTGAGTGATGTTGTTTATAATAAATATGTAACTAATTTCACTTAGCTTTTTTTTCCTTGGTTATTGCTCCTTCAGATGATGCACCTTCGTTGGCACTTTTCTTTAACATGTTCTGTTTTTTCTCCATCATCTCCTTCACCATCACGTTTTTCCCTTGGCTTTCTTTCTTTTCTTTCTTCTTCCTTTTCTTCGTTTTTTTCCTATTGAATATCTTCCTTCTCCATCAGCTTTTTTTCTCAGCTATCTTCTTCCGCGCCAGCTTCATCTCCGGCATCTTCTCTCCTCTGCACCACTTTCCATCATCTTTATTTCTGTCCTACCTGTTATCCTTTTTGTTTTCTTCCTTATCATTCTTTCGTTCTGTCATGCTCTTTCTTTGTTTTCTTCCGTTTCGTTATCTTCTCCTCATGATCTTCTTTCTCAGCCATTTTGTTCTCAGTCATATTTTTCTCCAACACATTCTTCTCCATCATCTCCTTCAATATCAATGTTTTTCCTTGGCTTTCTTTCTTTTCTTTCTTTCTTTTCTTCGTTTTGTTCCTATTGAATATCTTCCTCTCCATCAGCTTTTTTTTCTGCTGTCTTTCAAGGCGCCGTCTTCTTCTCCGGTATCTTCTTCTCCTCTGCACCATCTTCTTCTCCATCATCTTCATTTTCGTCCTGTTTTCCTTGTTTTCTTTCCTTTTATCAGAGTGTGAGTTTGTATCATGCTCGTCTTTGTTTTTCTTCCGTTTCGTTATCTTCTCCCCATGATCTTTCTCTCAGTCATTTTGTTCTCAGTCATATTTCTCCAACACATTCTTTTCCGTCATGTATATATTCTATTCCTTATCATTATCTTCATCTCCATTGTCTTCTTCTTTGTAATCTTCCTCTCCGCCTTCTTCATGTCCGTCATGCTTTTCACCATCTTCTTCCCTCCTCATTATCCTTCAACATTTTTTTTTCCACCCATTGTGCTATTTCACGATCTCTCTCTCTTCCTCTCTATCGTCTTCCTCTTTTTCATTTCTTTGGATGTTTATTTTCATACACTTCGTTTTTCTTCCTGTCCTTTTCGGGTTCTTAAAATTTGCTTCGTCTTCGTTTTTCATAGTTTCCGATAAATGTTGCAATCATGCAGATACTTCAGCAATCGCTGTTTTCATCGTTTGCCAGATGAACGCTGTGTAGCACCGAGTTATCGATACCATATTTTGTCCTTGCTGCTTCAAATCTTCTGCAGTGCAGGATTATGTGCCGAACATCCACGATCCCACAACACTCGCATATTGGTGGAGAAGATTTCTTTCAACAGGAAATCATGTGTCAATCGTGTATGACCGATGCGCAGTCTAGTGAGTACCCGCTGATCAGCGGAGTTATTCTGATCGATCCACTTTTTTGTTTCACGTTTGATCTCTAATAATTTAGTTTTGGTTAGCTGCCTCCAACGTTCTTCCTCCCACTGTTGATGAATAGTTTGTCGCATTGCTCAATGGCATCCTCTTTGGGACAGCAACGTTGATTGGTACGCTATTTCGGCTTCGCTGGCGAGCCGATCTGCTTCTTCGTTACCGTGGATGCCGGTGTGGCCGGGAATCCAACAAAGGGAAATAGGACGATTCCGTATTAGGGTCTTCAATTTCCTGTATCCACGGATGTTGTGATTTACCACATTCTATAGCCGAAAGGCAGTCAGTAGAGTCCGGAGAGGATGATTAGCTGACGGTTGTTCCCGCCGCATTTATAGCCGATTTTATCGCATATGCTTCTGCGCCGAAAAAACACTGCACAGTGGCGGGAAGACTTAACGCTCTGCAGTGTGCTGTTAAAAACTCCTACACCAACTGTATTTCCACGCTTAGATCCGTCCGTGAAACAGCCGTAGCTTGATGAAAGCGGTTTGCCAGCAACTCCTGTACTCCGCACTTCTATCGGGTGAATCTCAGCTTTAACCTGTCGCTTCACGTCCCACACAATATATGGCTTGGGCTCATACCACATTCGATTTGTTAACCGTATTCGAACGGCGATGTTAGGAAGTTGCATATCAACTATCCTGGCCAGTCAGACACTCTTTGCACAACTGAAGATCGATGATTCGATGGTCTTCTCCAGCATTCGGAATGCTACCGAATCACAGCTTGGTTGTACCTGAAGGTCGAACGGTAAATGTTCGCCTCAGCCATAATCGCTGAATCGGGCTAGTGACGTACGCCCTGAGGCAAATCGGACCATCCGGTTGTAGATAGGTGCCAGCGTTTGCAATCATTCTGAATCCTTCTGCCTTCACTGACTAGCTCCAATGCCGTAAAGAAGTCGCGAGGGACAATACGATCTAATGTATAGTGAGTTGCGTTGTCCTCGAGGAATCTTTGCACCAATCAACTTAAGAATCCGTAGCCTGATTCACATGTTGCTTTAACAACTTTGCAATGCTGTTTGAAAGACAGTGCATCGGTCGAGAGTGACACCGATAACTTTAATCCTATTTGTTTTCGGTATAGCTACCGGTCGATGAAGATATCGCTGCTGGGTTCTCGACGGGCGTTGGGGCTCCCATAGAAAATGTCTGATTTTGCCACGGAAATTTTAAATCCGACGCTCTTAGACCATTTGTCGACAGCTTTCACTGCAGTTTGTAAATCGCGGTACGTGCCGCTCTTTCTTCTTGAACCACCAACAATATATCATCCGCGTATAGGAGAATGGGTAATTGCTTCCGGTACCACTCTGAAGATCGGCTGCATGGCAATGAGGAATAATGCATCGAGTAGTGTCATTAACTTTGACTTCCGTTCTCCAACAGCATTTCACGCGATAAGTGCTCTTCAACGCTTACCCGGAACGATCTGTCGGCGAGAAAAACTGTTCAATATGTTGAACATGCGTCCTCCAATCTGCCATTTCTTACGCAAGAGATGCCGTACCTCCAAGTTGTGTCACGCTGACAGATCGAGTGGGGATGCTATTAGGCAGTGTTCGTCGCGATTGGGCAGTGTCTCTATCCAACTCAAAGGCATGTGTCGACACCTTTCCCAGCTCTAAAAGCATGTTGTCTCTTTGTTCAGCCGTCCGTTTGACTCCAGCCCAGTTGTTAATCCGCGGTTTATTATACGCCCGGAACACTTTCGCGATACAGTTGGTCAGTGTAATAGGTCGAAAGTGTCGGTCCTGATTCGGAGCAATTTGATTTCGGAAGGCACTATTATTCCGGTTCGCCAGCTGAGGGGGAATACACCACTACGCCAGACTCGTTTAGCAGCTCAAGTAGCGCAATCTTGACGGATACGGGTAGACGTCTAAGCATCGGATAACTTATTGAGTCGGGACTAGAAGACATCTCTGCTTCATTGATGCCCACAGTAGTTCATCCAGGGTGAAGTCCGAATTATAAACATTGTTGAACGAAAGAAAGTCCAAGCTGGCGTTCGCTTTTTCCTTCGGGTTGTTTGAAAAACAGTGGGGGATAGCTAGAGGTCGCCGATCTCTGGTAGTAGTGTTGAGCCAATCTTCAGTTCACTTCTTCCGCCTTATCCGTGCAACGTCGGTTCGCCTAATAACCGCCTTACTGTGCTGACGCTTTCCTCTCAGAATGTTCATCGTTCGCCACATTTCTGCCGTAGTGCTATCACTTGGAGATATTTTTCCCACGAAGCCTCCCATGATCGTTCTTTAGCGTCCTTCACTACTTTTTTAGCTGTTGCCTTCGCCTCCTGGAACTGTTTCAAAGCATCCGCTGTGTTCGACCCCGTTGCTCTGCTACGTTTGCGTTTGCTGTTTTCTTCGTATCTTAATCGCCGTTTCAACATCTGGATTCCACCACGGGACCGATTAGACCAACTTGTCCGGAGAAATGGGATGAAGCCATAGCCGCTAATAGTATCCGATCGATGAACTCATCATCAATCTCTCGTCCGGATTACGCGCAGCAGTTAACTCTTCAAACGATGCCCAGTTCGCTTGGTCGTAGAGCCATCTTCTTTCGCTTTGTTCTAATTTCTGAGCATTCGGGTGACGAAATCGTAATCGGAAAGTGGATCACTGTTGTGTGTATCCGGAAGTGTCCGTGCCAGATAAACCTAAAAGTTAGCATCTCTGAGCAGATCGAGAGATCATAACTGAAGATAGACCGGTTGCTGGATCCATCCGTGTAAGCATCCGTCATTCAGGATTATCAACTGTTCCCGTTAGCGTCTTCTCGCAATGTAACGCCCAATGTATTCGGTATCGCTGATCCCCAGGCGGGATGGTATTGAAATCGCCAGCAACAACAAAGGCGGTGGCAATTGCTCAAACAAATCATCTAGTTTGGTTTGACAATGTTGCTGCGTATTTGGGATGTATATAGACACTACTGTCATTGTGAAAGATGGATACGAACTGCACGGCTAGCGTCACAGTCGATATCAATGCGTTCAAATGGAATCCCTCCACGTATGGCAAGACCCACTTTGTTGCCAATACCGACAATTACCGTTCTGGAGAAGAAGTGTATAGTTCTTGCCTACAAAGTCTGGAGCGAACCCGTGG
This sequence comes from Aedes japonicus, assembly GCA_034211315.2. Classification (NCBI taxonomy): domain Eukaryota; kingdom Metazoa; phylum Arthropoda; class Insecta; order Diptera; family Culicidae; genus Aedes; species Aedes japonicus. The sequence goes on from JASCZW010001992.1 coordinate 52,129, forward strand.
TTGTTTACTTTCGTTCCGCAGCGCTATGATGGATGGTTCGTGCTTTAAGTAATGAGCAGCTTGAGTTCAGCGATATTGCCTCGTAGACCACGTATGTTCCACTGAAGAGCAAACATTTCGCGGATTGCCTACTGGCTACTGTTGCTGACGTCGACGAAGATGCTGTTGATGGCCTACGCGTTGGGCCTGGCATATTCGACCGATTCCAGGAGGAAAAAGAGGATGCACACACACGACTGATCCCGCCTTATCCCCGACATCCACTCCCATTCCGGGAGGAGGTTACTTTCCACGCCTCTCCCTCCCCTCGCCGACGGGATACCGCATCACTTCCGGTTCGTTCTGCGATATTGGTTGAGGTTGCGATGATGATGCTTCTTGGTTTTGCTGTTGACTACGGTTGTTGGTTGCGTTGTGTAAATAACGAGATGGTGCAATGGTAGGTAGGTTGGTATTGTGTGATCAGTCGCTTCATGATCGACCGCACAGGGGGATTCACCATCAACGGGTTGGGGTAAGACGTCCCGGGACAGATCCTCCAGCCTGTTGCGCTCGTTTTAGAGAGAGTGAAGGGGTATCACACTTTCCCACCCTTCAAATCGATCGTTGTTGTTGTTTGGTTCGCTTGACAGGATGGTATTGCTGGTCGGTAGACGCATTCTTTGGGATTGTTCTTATCGAAGATGCTGGCTAGGAGGCGTTTCTTCGATCTCGTACTCTTCATCTATTTCATTGCCTCCTGATCGGATGTATCTTCGTTCGGCAGTTTTCTTCAATGGTGGGCTTTGTCGTTCGGACGAGGTGTTGTTGCTTCTGCTGTGTCTTTCTTTTTCCTTACGGCTGTTGCTAACTTCGAGGTTCCATTGTCGCAGGCGATCTAGTTCTGAGCTGCATCACGATCCGACAACATGAGAGTCTCCGGGTAATCTGCCTGCAGCTTGGTTTCTTTGAATCGATGATGGTGGTTGAATCGGTGATGGCTGAATAGCTGATGGTGGGTTCGGTATTACTGAACTTAGTTTGTTGGGACTGAGTTTGTGGTCGATTCATCTTGATGTGGGCCAAAAGTTTTTCGATCTTTTTCGTCTTCTTCTTCATTGCATCGAGCAGCTGGGAAATTGTTTGTCCTTATCCTGCATCTTTTTTCTATTTCCCAGTTTCTTATGGTCAGTAGTTCTGATGTGGCTGCGGCATAGTTTTCCAATCCTGCTTCAACTCGCTTACGGGCTTCGGGGTACGTGAGACTTTGTCAACTTTCATCCGATTAATACATCCATTTCTCTTGTAAACCGGACATTGACGGTTATTCGGGCGGATGAGATCCACCGCAATTAATGCAATGGGCAGCAGCTTCACATTCTACACCTTCCAACAACCCGTTCGGTAGAACAATCCAGGCAACGTTTCTGACCTGACAGCGACACGGGATGACCGTAACTAACACAACCGTAGCATAAAAAAGCGGATTCGGATAATATGGACGGGTAGTTAATGAAGGAGACCGATTTTACTTGCGATGGATAGTTGCACTTGTTAAATGTAAGAATCAAGGCGGATGTATTCACCAGCTGACCGTGTTCTTTTCGAGAGATCTGCTGAACTCGACACCCTGACCGCTAAGATTACGTAAAACATCCTTCTCCTCCATACGGTGGATTGCCTCAAAGCACGAGATGACACAACGACTAAGGTTTAGATTTGGGTGTAGTTGTACAACAACTTCTCCGTACCATCGATAAGGGAGGATAATCAAAAGCTTTTCGACCTGGAGCTGGGTTTCTTATCTTAAGCGTGTACCGCAGCCCTTGCGCTTTCAGTCGAAGCTCCTCAATTGGTCCACCAGCAGCACTCTCACCGATTTTCCAACAATGAAGGGATCCGACTTCAGAGGGTTTTTCATCCAATTAATTGCAGGAATGTCAGTGCACCAAATTCATTCGACGATATGCCTCCTAAACTCATTATTGTTCTGACCTTCCTGGTCGCCGCCATTAGCGGCTGGCATGGTCACTTCTACTCTTACCTTTACCACTTTCTCGCCGCAGTTGCACGACGTTGGAAATATTTGAAGAAAAACAACAACGGTCACCCGTTGTTTACCCCAGAGACGGAAAAGAAAAAGGGAACCAAGATTTTCCTACCTTATGCTCCTTCAACGTCGTATTTACAGCCTCCGATGGTCAAAATGGTATCTTTACCAACTCAAACAACGGCGAAAACTTTATGTCGAAACCGAAAAAAATAGCTTTGTTCGTGACCTTTGCACCTCTTCGTGGTCAGTCGGCACACTACACTGCGACCGGTTAGTAGAGCGTAACAATAAAACCACACAGCGTCCGTATACAGCAGCTGGCAGATACGGCGGCAGTAGCGAAGCACAATTATCACTGCAACGGCGGTAGGATAGCACAATGAGCGACTGTTGTTTTGCCGTACACACGCGGTAGAAGCAGTTAGTTCGCAATATAATCCACTTTTAATTACACTAAAATTAACCGATTTCGATAAGATTGTGATGTTTATCACTGCTAAACACTGGCCACTATCGACGGGTGGCTTTTGGGGAGTTATTAAGCGTGAAAAACACAACTGAGCGAAAAATATCCTGAGCGCGTACGCGATTGCTATTACTCGTAGCAATGTCCCGAACTCGAATGATCAATGTGGTGGTTTAATCTTTTCTGCTACAAATACGACATTGTTCCTTTTGTACGACGACGATCAGGCCAAAAGATTGAATGCTTGTTTTGCTGTTCGATCAAGGGTAGCAACTTTGTTGCTACTTCCACGTAGACTATCATTCATTGTGCCTGTCATAATGAAAGAACGAGATAATTTACCACAAAATAACATTCACTGATCCCGGAACATCCATTCGGCGAGGTATCAAATTGCGGTTGCGGCAGTTTTTTTTTTTTGCATGTTTCATATTATCTAGTTCTATGTACATTAAGTCACCAAAGTACCTAGCGTTTTCAGCACATCTGATGCGGGAGAATATCGCTTGAAATAATTTCTTACCTTCCTGTCGATTTTATTCTCAGTTTTCTCCCTATCTAGGGGAATCTACGAAAGACCACTGTGCTTGGCAGATTTTCGAGGATTGTATTCGCCTTCAACCATTAATTGATATATTCACTGATGGGTGTTAACCACTAAAATCCATACCTCTCTCGCCAAAATCACGAGTTCGAATCTCAAACCCCAGACAAATTACGAAAAATACCTAAAATGTATTTGAGTGACTACGGCGGGAAAGATGATCCAGCCCATTGCTGAAAATCTCGATAATTTACGAATAAAAAAAATCACTGATTGGTGTCGTCGGAATAAACATATGATCAACACTCCATTGTGTATGGTTATGTCGTATTACCGCATCAAGCAGCCGATTGTTTTCGACATAAAACCCGACCAGTTCAGCGATTTAGGTGTTCTACAGCATCATAAATTACCGTTAAACCTTCTCCGCTCTGCTGTGACCTCTAAGGCTAATCGGCAGCTAGGATTTGCGTCGAAAATCTCTGATGCCTGAAAGCTCTATATTGCTCACTCGTACAAGCGATCCTTGAAAATGCCTTCTTGGTCTGGCTTCCTCCTTATCATTTGACTGTGAGCTTGAGGATCGAAAGTTTACAGCGCAGGTTTATTTATTGCGTAGTTTATCACCATGGCGTGAGCCACAAAATCTCACGCCGTATTCCGATCACTGCAATCTCTTCAAATGCCGGTATATTTGCCTTGACACTGCTAGATCCTGGAAAATTGTGTTTTTCCGGAGATTTGGAGGGCTCATCACTTGAAGTACAAAAACAACATGTTTGTCAGCCTATTGGCAAATGGCCTCCATGACACTTTAGGAACGATAGGGGAAACTTCGGAAGGCATCCACTTATATAAATTCGCCCGTTGATGGTGTCAGAAGTCATGAACATGACTGACTCATTTTGCCACATCCACAGACCACGTGCCAGCCAATCTGCGAATTTGAACAGATGGCCTCAGTAACAGCCAACGTGGATTTGCCAAGGTAGTAAAGGGCGATACGGTCAAAATTTGGTCAATATCAACTTGACGTATTTCTTTCAATTTTGCATTTAAAAAACCTGAACACCCCTCATTTTGAAGGTGTGTGTGTGTAGAATGTTGCTCCTATTTTGATTTTGGAATTCACTCTTCAGTTGTCAAAATGCCGTCCAAGCAAGAAGAGCAGCGTATCAAAATTTTGCTCGCGCATCGCGAAAATCCGAGCTACTCGCACGCAAAGTTGGCAAAATCGCTAAAAGTTGCCAAATCAACCGTTACAAATGTAATTAAAGTGTTTGGGGAACGTTTGTCGACAGCCAGGAAGTCTGGATCGGGGGGAAATCGAAAACCGGAAGCCGCTGAGACGACAAAGAGAGTTGCCGGTAGTTTCAAGCGAAACCCTAACCTATCTCTCCGAGATGCCGCAAATAAGCTGGGTGTATCGTCTACAACCGTGCATCGAGCCAAAAAACGAGCCGGACTATCGACTTACAAGAAGGTAGTGACTCCAAATCGCGATGATAAACAAAATACGACGGCCAAAGCGCGATCCCGGAGGCTGTACACGACGATGCTGACGAAGTTTGACTGCGTGGTAATGGACGACGAAACCTACGTCAAAGCCGACTACAAGCAGCTTCCGGGACAGGAGTTTTATACGGCAAAAGGAAGGGGAAAGGTAGCAGATATTTTCAAGCACACGAAACTGTCAAAGTTCGCAAAGAAATATCTGGTTTGGCAAGCCATCTGTACCTGTGGCTTGAAAAGCAGCATTTTCATAGCTTCCGGGACTGTCAACCAAGAAATTTACGTGAAAGAGTGTTTGAATAAACGTCTGCTGCCTTTCCTGAAGAAACACGGTTGTTCCGGATTTGGCATCTTGCCATTACGGTAAAAAGGCCATGGAGTGGTACGCCACCAACAACGTGCAGGTGGTTCCCAAGGACAAGAACCCTCCCAACACGCCAGAGCTCCGCCCAATTGAGAAATACTGGTCTATTGTCAGGCGGAACCTAAAGAATACCAAAAAAACTGCTAAGGACGAGCAGCAGTTCAAGGCAAACTGGCTTTCTGCGGCGAAGAAGGTGGACAAGGTGGCTGTACAAAATCTGATGGCAGGGGTCAAGCGTTTGCACAAAGCAAATTAAAACATTCGCCATCTTTGCCGCATCCCGAAACGAAAGGTTTTGTCGAAGAAGAAGCTCTGGAAGATGTTCAATAACTTCTTGGCCTACACTCTCTTGTGTTTCCTATTGCTGTCAACCTCCCGCTTGTTCGTTTGATGCTCCTTGAATTTTTTGATCACACGAGACATGGTTGAACCATGAATTCCCAGCTGTTCCGATCCATCTATGTGACGCGTATGGATTTTCAAAGTAAGTGCACAAAGCTGGTTCGCAAATCTGTTATTGCATGGCGTCGGGACAATTACGACCGATTGCGATAAAACTCCGCTGTAAACATTACCCGAGCAAAGGATTATTCCAATTTGATAACAAGTTCTGTTATCATTGAGGCTGAATAAACAGCCAAAATAACAGAATGAATAACAAAAAAATACTCGTTGAATATCATAATAATAATTTATTTTGTTATCACTGCGAACAACTTGATAACAAATTCTGTATTGTAAGCAAATTTATTGAAATAATATCAAATTATGTTATCAATTTGAAATGAAATTCTCATGCTAATAACTGAAAAAAATATTTTGATTAAAAGCAAAATGTCTTGTTCAAATATGCTGGAAATATGTATAGTTTTACAATTCAACTTATAACGTTCATAAAAAAGAGTGTGTTCAAAATGATAACATATGATAACAAAATTTGCCTGTAGTGATAACTAAATTTGTTATGCGATAACAGCGGAAATCAAAACGATAACTGGGATAACAGAACTTATATGATATCAGCTTGTTATTTTCCTTTGCTAGGGTATACTGTTAGCTAGTTAGAGGCGAGATTGGTACCGTCACGCTAAAAAAATACAATTGAACGATTTGGTCTCTTTTTCCGATATAGTCTTTAAATTGATTAGATTTTTATTTCGTCATTAAGGTGATCATTTCTGCGTTTAAAAAATGCACTTTTTTGAGTCCTTTTGTTACATTTCATCATTCCTATTGTTTCACAGAGAGCGCGACTCAAGGACCTGCACGTAAGCCGTGACATCATCCATGTGATGAGTAGACGCCCAACCACCACCAGTTAGATTCATATCTCTATAGAATCAACCTCGTGGACAGTCATCTTTGCCGGTGTAGAAAAGGTTATGATGACATCGATCACGCAGTATGGCAATGTATGGATAATGTGTTTTATTTTCGTAAATAGTTCTTTTTGTTCCAACATCTTGAAGAGTCTCATCGTCATTCAATGTGGTGGTCATTGACCATGTGGTGGTCAGCCGACCGAACACTAAGGGCGAACCGTGGCAAAACACACAACGTTACAGTGCTGGTGACAACACTCTGATGAGACCACAAAGGGTCTTTCCTATGTATCAGGTCCAACCCATACTCAGAATATGTCTCCCATTCTAAAATCGAGTAAACAGCGAATAATCTGTCCAAGTTCCCCTAGACGTAAGATCATATAATAAAAAAAAACAATGAAATATCGACTCCGCAATGCTAAGCCCTTGATCCTTCCGTATAATTACACTTATTAAAAATGCGCTATATGCTGCGCATATTGCCTAAGTTGTGTTGAAACTATATGAAGATTTGCACCATGTGAACCGAGAAATTCCTTAAATCTGAAATCGCTGTGTTTATAATAAGGTGATTATTTAAATTCAGCCATTTGAAAGATAAATCAAGAGCTGTTTGTCTTATTTCTATATTATAAAAATTGTCAGACTTGGGCTGTTGCATCTCCCGTCGCAGTCACTCAAACACGTTTTGTTTTTTTTTTTTGTAACTTATAGTTTAACGAAAAGCACCAAAGTAACAATAATTGATTCTCGCTCGCTCGGTCTCTGTTTTATTAATTACGGTGCAGTAATAAAACATTAAAACTTTGTAAAGATTTCATTCTACAGAACATAAGGTAATGGTGACATCATATTATACCTGGGACAGACATACAACGTACAGCGTTGTACAAACTGTCAAATACTTTAATCCAGTACAGAAAAACACGTACTAGCATAAAGGAGTACAACGCTGTACGTTGTATGTCTGTACCAGGTATTATGCATATAAAATGACTGGAAATGTAAACACAAGTGCGTTATTAATGATAGAGAAAGAAATCATAGAGAGGCTCTTATTGCTAAGCAACTCCTTTTGAAAGCTTGCGTAACGTGCCCAGGTGAGAATTGAATTCTTTTCTCTATGGCGTGAGAGGTATGGATACCATCCTCTGCGCCGGAGTCGCCCATAATTACAAAAAGTAATCTTACCGATTATGTTTTGATTCCACTTACCTATACGTGTGATTTTATGATACTGATAAATGTCACTGGCTGTACATTCACACAATTAATTCAAATTGATATGATTTTCCTAGTCAAACTTAACGATGTTCAAGTTAGTTAAATTCGTTATATTGTATGCGTTAAAAAAGTAATTACAAATATTTCCACATACAGCACCTCCACATAATAGAAAACACCACACAAGCACCGGGTGTTAACTTTAAATATAAGCCTTAGCTTGAGCTTAACTTCAGCCATCATAGATCAATAATAGGGTAAATTTTGGCTTCGACAATGTTGACTATTCTCGGCAGCTGATTATCAAACACCTAATTCAATATATTATTCCATCAAAGCACTTCTTTTAGTATTTTTTATGATAACCTGGTTATTCAGCTTCAGTTTGATTTTTTTTTAAGTTGAGCCATTCTGTTAGGCCATATTTTTCTTTAAACTAAACCACATGCACTTCTTTTTACTTTTAGAATTTCGACCAAAGACAAATATTTTACATGTTTAAGGTTATTTTATGATGTCTAAGATCTTGTTAGTTAGCACTGGGTAAAAATAGATATACAGACTTACTTATGTAAGATAAAAGTTTGTTCTATCGAAGCTGAACAATGCCTCGTGTAACATTAGTGGTATCTTATACGAAAAAATCCAGACATATGATAAGCTCAAAATGAAGCACAAATGAAATAAAAATAAACCAGTTCATAAGTTTTATCTCAAAAAAATCATGCGAGGTTTTTCCTAAGTGTAAACACCGTAGCAATCAAACCAAAATCTCAGTGACCACCTTCTTAGTATTGGTGCAGAATTATGAAAAAAAAATATTTCAAAAATGATTCAATTTTATAGATCTTTTCTGGGCATGAATGTGAAAATGTATGAATGAATGAAATCATCCCTATGCCTGACGCATACGTTAATGAAATGAATGTTTATTTAATAAACCACTTATCAATAGCTTCACTAATCCGAAAAAAAGTAAAATGAATTTAAAAGTAATGATGTTGTTTCCATGCTTATTTTCGGTGTAAGCTGTGACATGTCACCTTTTCAACAAACTCTAACCCACGTTATAGGAATTCATAACGAGAACATGTACAGAAAGAAAGTCGACGGTCTTGACGTAGTGTTTCAGACCCGGTTCTTGGCCTATTTATATAATCCTGTTTACTCCGTTATACCAAACAGAAACTAACAAAAATCAAATTTAACTATTGAAAGTGAATTTCAAATTAATCATCATTTCTATGGATAGGTATATTTAAACTATTGTTGAGTAGCATATTATTGAGCTTGTGTTAAAAGTACAACATCCTTTGTGACAAACTTGGCCAAAAGTTTTCATTTGTCCGAAAACACACTGAAACGCTTGGTGGTCGCACATTGACCTACTGAATTAAAAAAAACCAAAAGGAGCAGCCCACTGGGGTTGTACGCGAAGGTGACGTAGGACTACGTAGCAATACCCAATGAATGTTAAAATCATTTGTTTTTTGCAATATTTCATGATGGTCGTCATTTGTAAATTTTCAATTTGGTATGCTGCTCTTGCCATAAACTTGCGCTTCGGAATAACATTCATTGGGTATTGCTACGTCGTTTAAATTTCCGAGCTGTGTTTAAAATTGTTCTCAAGACGAAGGTAAAATTTAAATTATTCCGGCCACCGCTGGCTGCCAATTAACACGAATTTGGAACGGTACGTTTGATAAACTTCAATCGAACAAACTCTTAGCTAGAAAAATCAAATTGATCATCCTATAACGGGCGGATTATCAATTATGTTCGACCGATCTGCTTTGGATCTGTCGTATATTCACATCTTTATAATGTTGTGCGACAATTTTTTAGCCAGTGTATTACTAATGCTAGTGTCATATTTGCTACAGTTGTTGGCATACAATTGAAATCAGGGTGGTCATGCTAATGTTGCTAGTTAATGCATTTTCTGCACACATTAGCGATGATGACCGGTGACTGGGTTATAGGGAAGCGCAACCTATTATCATCATAGTACATATATCCATCACATTCTGCAGCCATCCAACTTCAAACGTAAAAAGATCTTTAATTTCTCCAATAAATGGACACAGTAACCAAGAATGTATAATCCTGGCAAATAAAATTAGGTCTTGAATATAATTAAAACCTACAAGAACTTTTCGGAGACTTAAATTTCGTAATAATAATGAGTAGTGAGATTTTCAACACAATTTCTTACCTTTGCACTACAAATTCGTCGTATTGATCTAACCGTACTAGGGAATATACTCGAGCCAGACTCCAAGTCTAGGGTTTTTTTTTCATTAGGGCATATTTTCATTCATTAGGGTGATTGGTTTATGAATGAAAGAGAGCGAGCCCGGAGAGAATCTTTCAATTGTAGATTCGCCCTAATGAAAAAAAAACCCTAGAAGTTTTCTCTTTAATTGCACTATATCCTCACACATTTTCGGTGCGTAATTGCACAAACAATAAAAATCACACTTCACTTATTACACTAGCCACACGAGAATCTACGAATACGTGATAAAATACTAGAAAACTATGGGATTAATTTACACAATAATTTAAATACGCTTGCACCTATTCTCAACCGTGTTTACAATCGACGTAATCACTCGATACACTGCTCACATACTGCATAGCATACACATCAACGCTAGTGTGCATTTTCAATCATTCATAGAGCATTCTATGCCCAACGTTATGGTGAGTCAATATTCTCATGGAAGAATAACAAACAAACCCTTTCATTTTGCCTTGGTTATATGCATACTACCCAACATACGTGAAGTACGCTGTCAAATGATCTACTTCAATTTTGGCTGTAGTAGTGGAGAGCGTTAACTTTTTTGTTTTTTTTTCTTGATTAAAATCAGTACGATTAACATATCGAGGGTTTTTTTCATTAGGGCGAATCTGCAATTGAGAGACTCTCTTTGATTACTTTCTCTTTCATTCATATTCCATTCAGCGTAACGTTTTTCATTCAACTATTTGTAGAGTATGGTAGCCAGCGCTATTGTGTTTCTATCTTTGCTAAAGTATCCCTTAAAAGATTTATAATGGCGCTGTATTAGATGAAAGAGAGCGAGACAGGAGAGAGCCTCTCATTGTTAGATTCGCCCTTTTGAAAAAAAAATCCTAGATATGTACACAGATGGGATTAATGTTTTTCGTGATATTATTAATATAGGTACATAGCAGTGGCAACTTTTTCGTATTAAATTGGAAGAAAATTATCAGAATCGAATGCTTTGTGTGTTGCTAAACGATAAACGGTAAGTGGACGAATAAATTGTGAATAACTTGTGTACCCAGTGTTCGGTATTCAGTGCATATTCACCGATTTCTACTGGAGGTCTGCTTATTAAGCTCAAGATAGGTTCCGCTTCCCTACCTAACGAAATGGTGGCTGCCGGGGCTACCCCATATGGCATAAAGTCGTTTGGCATAAGGTCGTTTGGCATAAAGTCGTTTGGCATAATGTCATTTGGCATAATGTCATTCGGCATAACCATAACTTGAGCTAGGTGGTCATTTGGCATAATGCCGTTTGGCATAATGACCATTTGGCATAACACTTTTGAAATAACATAGAATCCAAGTGGTCATTTGGCATAATGTAATTGGCATAATGTAATTGGCATAATGTTACTCGTTGTTCATGAAAAATGCGAAAGTAAGACATTACTTAAATGATTATCGACTGGAAAGTTTGGTATTCCTGGATATGGTTTTCAAATCTAGAGTTTAGCTAATACTACAATTAAACCTACACGCTCAAAACACACTTTCTTTCATATGTAATACTATCTCTTTACCCCGTACCCCTTATATATCGTTCATTGCTGCATATAAGACCTCCAATACTTACATATGAAGTCTGTGTTTTTTTTTTTTGTTGAGTCGTGAAAAACCACTGCGACCAATTAGAGGAATATTGTGGTAGAAGTCTGTGTTAGTAAATATACTCTGCATTTAATAAATATACTCTGCAAAACTTGATTATATGACATCACCTTGTATTTGCATTATTTTTAATGGTTTAATCTTAAAAATCAATATTTCTAAATATGTCCGATCGATTGGTGCAAAATTTTTGAAACTCTTTGGAGAAACGACAGAGATATTAACGCTCAAAACCAGACTACCCCAGTATAGAAAACAAAGACGTAGTCCTATGTCAAAAATGGGATTCGGCGAGAGAGCATATTTTTTTCAAAACAACGGGGGTGAATTTCACGCTTCAAGATATCATAGTGTAGCGTTGGAATTGTTAGATTGTACAAAAGTTGAGTTATACCTTTTGTTGAGGTATATCTTTTGTTCGACTAAAATTGCCTGTAAAAGTCATAGTTCTCGAACAACAATATAATAGGGCCTATCAACATTTGTATCCAAACACTTCTGACCCCTTTTTCTCGAAAGCTGTAGGATACACACGCAAACCTACTCTGTGGCAAAAGAACTTAAGAATTTCATAAGACATGACTTATGCAACAGGATGATTTTTATTTCATATGCCACTTAGGGCCTGTTCATAAACCAGGTAGACTCATTTTTTAACACCCCCCCCCCCCCCCCTTCGTAGACTTTCCTCCATACATTTTTTTAAATTTTTGTATGGCGCGTAGACTTTTGCCAACCCCTCCCCCTCCGCCCAGAAAAGTCTACGTGGCTTATGTCTAGCCCCTTATGAATTCCTTATCCATCAATTATGCATAACATAGGCGCGACTTATGATTTCCAGAGCGTCGTTAAAATCATCATTTTTAGTCAACAACCAGCTTGGCAAAATGGCGGACCTTGTAAGCTTTGTATCAAACGTTAATCAAAGTTAATCGGAGTTATTGTATGCATCACACGGTTTCGGCAGGCAATAGACTTGCTACGTTGAATAAACATTCTTTCTTTTTGTGCACTGTTTTTGAACGATTTGCTTCGGTTTGACAGTAACCAAATTTGAGGCTGGGTGCGGTAGAGAAATGTAAGTATTTTCATCTAGTTTTTATTGCTTAACGCCTCTATAAGTTATTTGAATTGATTCCATTCAAAGCGCCTTCAAAATTGCTTACTGCGTAAAGACAGATTCTAGATTCTACTGGACGTGACCAGGCCCTGGAATAAACAGCAGGAATTATCGTCTAAGTCTAGTCGATGTAGCATTACATTCAAGCAGGTCATCCTTTCACCTAAGATGCCAGCATCACCCAACTAAACAACCCAGTGAACGGAATGAATAAACCGAATCTGAATGAAATGAATGCATGAATGAATTCCGTAAATCCGATTTCCATTTAATTAAAAAAAATCAAGAGTACCAAATGATTTAATATTTTACCAACAAGGACATTTATAAATCAAACTTTGTCCATTATTTAAAAGGTGAATAAAATTTGATAAACTAACGATTTTTGTGATAAAAACATTCACATTTGAACTGTGAAATTCGTATATAATGCTTTTGAAATTCATAACAAGTTTGCAATGAAATTCATAACTGAGCATTATGATTTTCATTAGTAAATCCTCATGTTATTCACAACACCTGAATATGGTTTTCATACGACAACTAATAACAATCTTAAGTGAAAACATTTTTAGATTTCTCTTCCAAGTCATAAGTTAAACGTATGATTTTCATAAGAGATCCTTTTGTCGCAAATTCAAAAGCGATTCTTATAGAATTCTTAAGTTCTTTTGCCTCAGTGTACAGTATCATCGTATACACTGTAAAAAAAATTGCAGTAAAAACTACGATTTTACCCAAGTATGCCTATTTTCAAATCTACTGTGAAATTTTACTAAAATTTACTACGTTTATGGTACACCCTTCATCATTTGTGGTATATTTGACAGACCTCACTATGGTTGACTTCAATTGCAGGTATGGTAAAATCACATGTATTTATAGTCAGGTGAAAACTGTTGCAAACCGTCGAAATGGTAGTTTCTGCAGCTGATTTTTTTTGTGTGTAGGGGACACTTTCTCCTACATTATGATGATATCTGGATCAACAATAGAAAAGGGCCTATCAACATTTGTAAACAAACACTTCTGAGCCTATTTCCTCGCCAAGCGTAGGCCACCCACGCAGGCCAATACCATCATCATGTAGGGGAAAGTTTTCCCTACACGACGATTCTGTAGGTGTGCGTGTATAGCCAACGGCTTAAGCAAAAAAGGGCTCAGAAGAGTTTGTTTACAAATGTTGATGGGCCCTTTTCTATTGTTGATCCAGATATTGGTTTGCGTGGATGGCCTACGGTTTGGGAAGAAACCAGGCTAAGAAGCGTTTGTTTAAGAATGTTGATAGGCTCTATTCTATTGTTCGTCAAGAGTGTACAAAAGCAGGTTCGATTTTGGAGTGTTGAAATGCTGCCGCTGAATATCATCAACAACGAAAAGTAACACATGCTACAGCAAACAACGGTAAGTAGAGGGCACCGTAGATACGGTTTCTGACAGCACAGCTAAATTATGAATGATGCATTTTAGGTTAATATTATTCACTTACCTTATAAGCATGTGGATTTCTGTCAATCTCTGATTCCGTATTTTCACAGAGAGACTCTGCTTCACTAAGCCACCCTAGAAACTGAAAGAAATATTTAGTACGGAAACTTTTCTGAAATATATTTTATTTTACTTGATCTAACGTCCTATCAAATGACTGTAATGTATGAACAGCGGCATGTAACATCTTGCCTCTAGATACAACTGCATTATTTAGATTGTTATACCTATAAGTTGAGAGTGAAAAGTAAGTATTAATACAGTGATCATTTCAAACGCCGTTTAATTCCACAAACACCTTCCGTTTCATTAACGGTATGATAACGTACCTCAAATTAACAGATTCTGTCATGCGCTTGATGCGTGATGTGTCATCTGATGGGTATACAGCAATTAATTTTTGTGTCAGTTGATTGAAGAGCTCGATGTGGTGTTTGTACTGATGAAGTTCGGCATGAAAAGATTTTTGTTCTTTTTGCTGAACTTCCAAAACATCTGCTGTAGTAGCAACGACTCCCATCCGTTCGGATCGAGATTCCATTCGACTTAACCAATTCTCAATTTCAAGTCGTTTTGCTTCATACCTGAAAAATGCAAGAAAATAAAAATTTAATCTTTCATCGAACCATCTCAACGGCTCAAGATTTTTAAAGATTTTAACGAAAGTCGTGTAGGCCTGTTGATAAACCTCTTATATTAATTTTTGAAAATATAAGACCACCCTCCCCTCTCGTAGGCTTTTTTCCATACATTTTTTTTTTTGACGTTGGTCAGGACCCCCCCACCGCCAGAAAAGTCTACGTGGTTATGAACAGCCCCTGTCTACTAACGATGTCAAAAGACCCTGTGGTTTGGTTTCCGTTTTCCATATATCTTACCCCCATCCTGCTATTGTAAGATTTTTGTATGTATTGTATGTAAATCTGAATATTTTGCCAGACAAAATACCAGACGTTGTCGCTTCCCATAAAACATAAGTAGTCATAAGCAATGTCATGTGACCCAACAAACATCAGTGTCAAATTACCGCTTGTTCATAAAAATTTGGAGAAGTTATGCAGCTTTCTAGAAGAAAAAGCTGAGGAAAATCAAAAACATTTAACAAACAGTTATTAAGCATTGATGTTTGTTGGGCCCTCAGTTTAAATAGTACTTTCTACAACAGCGAATAATTACTTTTGAATGCGACCCAAGTTATTGCCTGCTTATTGACATCCCAAAAAAAACATGGGTAAAACATTACACTGTTCGCCCATTGTTAGCCAATCGGTCTGAAAAAGTAAAATTCATTTGTGATATCAACGTAATAAATTAAACTTTCAAAATTTTGTCTTCGCTACTCAGTGTTACTAAAAAAATGTTTTTATTACACCACAAATGTTTCTTTTTTGTAAACCCACCTGGAAGAAGTCGGGAATACACTTAGTAGCAAAAAAAAAGCCGAGCAAAATTTGCCTTCCAAAAAACGTCATGTTCAACCAACTGTAACTTTGTCAATTATCAATATTTTTAGCTGAAACTTTTACAATATTATGAACAATGTATACACAAAAAAAAATATTTTTGGACATACCGATTTCAAAAATCCGTACTTCTGTGAAAAATGTAGATAACATTTTTTAAATTTTACCATAGCCAACAAATACATAGGAAATAATGTGGACGAAATTTGGTTTTCCATCAAGTTCAATAAGTCAATTGTGAACTATAAGATTGATCGTACCAAACTGACTGTATTGTTTGAACACGGCTGTAAGCGAGTTTAATACTCCATCGAAAACATACATCGCGTTTTGTGAGTGCCGTGTAGTTCATTCGTCAGCATAAAAATCATAACCAAAAGTGTGAAACGCTGATTAGAATAAGGGAGCTTCACGGTATGGGAAGGTCCATTAATTATGTCACGTGGTAGGGGGGAGGAGTGTTTGTGGAAAACGTTACGATCCATGCAAAAATTTTTTACGAAAAACGTGATAAGGAGGGGTTATAAAAAGTCACTGTTTGCGTGACGTAATTAATGGACGTTCCCTATACAAAAATTGTATTAAGGTTGCAAATTTTGATGCTCCACAGACACCATGGGCATGAAAAAGTTAAAAATTTAACATAATTTAAGGCTCTAGGAACCGCTCCCTTTGTGTGCATATGAAAAAAACTAATACTAACTTTATTTTTTTTTTATTTTACATAATTTACACACAAATCATCAATGGAATTTGTTGGTTTTTAAGGATTTGTTTGTATACCTCGGATACTGCGCAACATACCTCTGAGAATCACCAAGCATCGCAGTAAGTTGAGATTTACGCTGGAGAACTGATTGTGATGTATCATCCCATTGTTCACGCATACGAGAAACTGAAAATACAAGAATTTTTCGAAGGCTTTATTAGTATAAGTTTTGAACAAGGTGTAGCTAATTTGGGTTTTTTTTATAAGAGATCAGGGTATGTATCAGAGAAACATATTTTTAGTGGAAGAAATTTCAAGCTGAATATTTTAAATTTTACGTTATGCAACCTATAAAATATTACAAGTACTCGACGAACACAACTGAATTAGAGAAAATATATCAATGTTTTTATATGCATAACAAAAAAAATGTACACTGGGTTGTCAAAAGACAAAAGAAAAAAAATTAATAGGCTCTAAAAGCCATCTCCTCTGTATTATGCCGGCACACATGTCCGATGTGACTGTTGTTGTTACGTGTTATCATAACTATCAGCCTGAGGCTGTTCCATCACGCCAGCGATCAAACCTGGACTCTGCATATCGAAGAGATTTTTTGTCTCAAATCTCAAGAAGAGAAAATCTCAATGGCACCGACTGGGATGAGAGGCTACCAAGCTAACCACTACACTACCAGCGCCGTTGCTGATGGTCGGTAACGCAATTTGGATTAGAACTAACCGATGAACAAAACATGGTATAATTTTTTAATCAGGCAAACTTGCCACTGAAACAATAATAAAATTTAAGTTCTCATGTGAAATTGGTTTCCTATGAAAACAAGTCATTTTCGTATAAAATGTTTTCCAACAACTATATCAAAGCCTGCGAAACCGATCTTAGCTGATCGAAAAACGTTAATAGCTTTCATTGAACAAACGTCTAAGTGATAGTGTTGATACTTGAATGGGTTTTTCAACATTTCAACCCGGAAAATGTTGAACGTACATCTGGAACAGTGGCGAAGGTGTGCATTGTTATGAGAATTGAGTTAAAATGTAGATACTTTAATTTTTTTTTGTCATCATCCGTCCAGATATATAAGAATTCCTCTTCAGCATTCAACAGTTGTACGATATTGATTTTCATGGATGCCACGTGACTAGTTGAAATGTGGATATCGAATGGTTCTCTCTCAAATTTTTATAGAGTATAACTTTCAAAACTCTCTTCAGGAATGGTTACCTAGACATGTTCTAGTTGTGATGAGGTTTTCATCGTTCATACAGGAGAAGGTGTACAAATCAAGTGTACTCCCGGTTGCGAAAATATTTCAGGAACCGAACCAATAAATATGGGTTGTAAGTTTAGAATTCTACTAAATTAAATATTGTACTCGAAAAATAAGCAACACCTTTTTGGAGTATAATTTTTTGTTGCATGGGTTAAATTGATGAAAGTTTAGGTTAAACTAGTTTCGAGTGTATTGTTTACATGTACAAAATTTCGTCACGATGTCAAGTGGTCATCGAAATGGCTTCCAAGCAAAAAATGCTTCGGCAAAAAATTATGGACACCGTCGTGGAAAACTCAGACCAGTCCAATCCAGAATCACGAGACAATCGATCGTGTCCCGTATGGTAAAATCGTTCAAGGAGACCTAGACGCTCCGGGGAGAGCTGGCATTCGATTAGAGACTCCATGTTTTCAAGGTAACGTGCCTAACCAAACCGATTAACAAAATACGGTTGGCAGGAAGCTGTACCGCAAGTGGTTGGTGCCGCCGAAATGCATTGTAATGGACATTATATTAATACATACAATAATGCGGACGCCAAGCAGATTATCGGCGTGGAGTTTTTCGTCGGCAAGTCCCTCCTGGATGTTCCGGAATCAGAAGGTTGATAAATTTGCGAAGAAGTACGTGAGGTGGCAAGCGATCGATAGGTTTGGCAAATTAAGCAAGGCGTACATAACGACCGGTACCATCAACGGCCAGATATCTTAAGAAGAATTTACCTACTTATTTATTTCGCCAAACTATTACTAATACATTTCATTCAATGCCTCCAGAATTGAAATTGACATTCTGTTTTGGCCAGATCTGTCATCGTGCCATTACGTGAAACTGATGATGGACGAAGCAAGAGGAGGCAAATCCGCAA
Organism: Aedes japonicus; assembly: GCA_034211315.2. Classification (NCBI taxonomy): domain Eukaryota; kingdom Metazoa; phylum Arthropoda; class Insecta; order Diptera; family Culicidae; genus Aedes; species Aedes japonicus. The sequence goes on from JASCZW010001992.1 coordinate 70,453, forward strand.
AACTCGCCAGGACTTCGACCAATAGAAAAATTCTGGGCAAGCTACGGAACACAGGGAAGGTCTTCAGAAACATCAAAGATTTCAAGAAAGAGTGGATGAAAGTGCGTAAGAAACATGGCGCAAGTGTTGCACAGGATTTGAAGGGTAGGGGTAAGTCGAAGGTGCGCGCATGTGTTTATTTATTCCGTGAGAGTTTCAAAACTATCCGACTTAAAATGAACATTTGGTGATCATTTTTGTCTGTTGGATTCATTTCGAGTACAATCTTTAGCCAAAACAAAACAAACAAAACACTATATGGAAATATATATAAAAACATTATACAAAACATCTTCCTGCTGTTTAATTAATAGTCAATCATCTGTACTTTACAATGAAGAGGTTATGAGTAACTTTTACTCCATCCAAACTACATGCTATATTACTGTGATATACATTTCCTTGATAACTTACACAGTTTGACAAAAAAATATAATTTTCAGCGCTATCTAATGCGCATATCTGGAATGCTACTTTTGATTTAAAAATATGGCTTATTTCATTCAAATTTAAGCCAGATATAGTCTAAATCAAGTATTAGAGATTTCAAACAATTTAATTAAAATAATCAGAAGGTTGCTCTTTCTTTTGGTTATATTAGATTTTAGATCCAATCAGTAGTTTTTATGCAATTTCAATTTGAAGTGAGAAAGTTGATGAACGTACTATCGAGGTATACCTGTATTTGATTTTGCTTACAATTGAACGAGGGGAAATTCTACGTGTCTGTTAAAATTCATCATTTTTTCTGTGTTTGTCATACATCTTATTTCCAGAAAAAAATAAGAAGTATGACTGTTGACATCATGATAGTATATTACGCTTAAGTGTAACTAGGTTGTATGATTTAAAAAAAAACTAGCTGTCTAGGTATCCAGCAACATTCGATTTTTTTTATCGATGATATACACGCAAAATACACGCCTCTTTGATTTACAGTAAATCCCACATTTTTTTTTCTAATACCAAATCCAATAACGACAATAAAATTTACGTGGATTTTCACGAGGTGTTCACTAAACACGAAGTTTTTAATAGATTTTACATTCAGGTGAAAGGCGTCTGAAATTTCACGTAGAAATAATTTGCCGATTTTTTTGAGTGTATGATTTTGGTATTTTGTATTTGTTTTCACGCACCTTGATTATTTTGTTGAGAATATTGTGTTTCATCGTGAGATGACCGACGTCTTAATCTTAAATCTTCCTTCGACAATCCACTCTGCCTGTTTAAAGCATTTTCATTATTGCGAGCAATCACGGGTAGCAGTTGTTGGCGTATATATTCCATTTCCTGCGATCTTTGCCTACTGTATTGAACTTCCAATGGTAAATGTCGATCTAAAGACCGAAAATGATGTTCCACGGTTCGTTGATTGATATTTTCTAAAACGTTGGATTTCATTGGATTATCCTGAGTCGTGCAATTATTTGGATTCGGCTCCAATGAACGCATATTATCAGAAAAGTTGTCCAATCGCATTTGATCCATACTGATAACACGTTCCATTCCATTGCCCCGAGTATTTTGATTATATTTTTGGTCAATACTGACACGGATATTTTCTATGCCTCGCATGTTTTGAGACCCATCTAAAGAAGTAAAAGATCCTATTCCTCGAAAGTTCTGTTTCAAATCAATAATATTAAACTGACGTTGGTGGTTTTGAGAAGCTGCGGCGGCTGCCGCCTCGAATGAGCGAAGATTCATTTGTTCTTGCATTGCCCTCTCCATGTTTCGTAATCCACTTTCGATGCCTCGTAAAGCATCTTCAGACCCATACTCTTCCTCAGGGGAAGGGGGTTTCATCTGTTTAGATTGTCCAGCTTTTGAGGTATTTTTTAGCTTATCGTCCACCAGGGGAAACTTTTTATTTACATTAATAGTTGGTTTGTCAGTCTGATTTATTGAAATGTGTATTCCTTTTAATTGGGATCTTGGTAATAATGGTGAATTCGATATTTTTTCATTGAATTTAGGTGCCATTTGAGGAGAGTTTTGCAAGCTGGATGGTTTCTGAGGAACGGGCGGTGCTTTCTGGGGACCATAGGAGCGCTGCGGAAGTGGTATGGAATCATAATTTGCATCTATCTCACCGTCTTTTTTCTTAATGCTAGAACGTTTGGGTGGAATTTCAGGAGCTTTGGGCACATCATGTGATCTAGCGGGTATTTCAGGAACTGATTGTGCGGATGATTTGGTTTGCATTTCCTTAGCTCTAAGTGCTGCTTGTGTAGCCAACTCTTGAGTGTTTTTCAAAAAATCTGAACTTAAGTGAGCTCCACTTTTTTGTGACATTGTGCGATCAATTGATTGTTATCTTCTTGTAAGTTTATCAACTTATGAATAGTCTCGCATAACTATGTTAACAGGTAGTTATTGCGATTCATGAAAATGATATGTTGGTTTTGTTATCCATGTGAAGCACAATTGTTTAGAACTGGCTACCGGGTCACGTTATCGTCAAGTAAAAGTTATGCTGTAAATAGTTTTTACTAGTATTATTTATGTGAATTCTTTGTGGGATGTCTTGATCGGAGGTGCTCAAAGTAATTACTTAATTTTAGCACAATATAACTTCATAGATGACTCAGTTTTGCCCTTCTCTTTTTCAAAACCATCAAAAAAATGTTGTTAAAAACTATAAAAAAATCAAAAACATAGAAACTTTAAAAAAAAGACTTTGCAAGGATAATAAATTGAAAATGTTCTTATACTGAACTCAATAATATATTTAAAAAATGCTACATCACTCGAGTGAACTCAATATAAAAAATGCCAATCTTATATCATGTTTTAGACATGAAGATTGTGGAACCTCAGTATTGCTCATATTAGAGCAACCTTTTTTTTAGGGCAGCGCAGTGAATATGTGTCTACTTATGAAAGAATCTATCTAATTGATTTATCCATATTTAACCTGAAGGAAGTAATAGTGAAATTGTACCTAATCATTTAAAAGGTACATGGTGATGGTTTCTTCAGACAACTATTAAAACAAGGCAATAGAAAAGTATACTGTAAATTAAATTCCCCTATCCACCAAAGATATGCAAACCGGAAAAGAAAAATTGAATGGAAACTATTGATTATTTTCATTAACTTCATACAAGAATTCCATAATAGACGCTCATGCTCACCAGGATGCCTATGAAAGATCGAATAATCAAGTTATCATAAGTCAACTAGTATGAGAGAGAAATATGGGCGTGCAATATTTTTTTCTATAAATTTTTCTTGAATTCATAAGATGTAACTTTCATAGGAAACTATTTTCCTGTAATGCTGGAAGAAATCATTACCGGTCGAGTAAAAATCTACACAAAAAATAATGTGTATTGATACAAAGTTTTGAAGCCAGCTCGTTAATTTAAAATTTACAACACACTGAGACACTGATCTAAACTTGCGAAAATGAATTTAAAGTTTTCATTCCGGTAGATTCACGTTCTGCTATCATTAACTGTGGCAATTCCTCATAAAATATAGCAAAAAGCATCATGCGACCTAGTCTAACTGAGTAATAACTACCTCTTAAGAAACTGTAGTCTAAGTTGTGTGACAAAATTGGAAAATATATAATACGAAAGTGCTTTTCATGAGTTGGAATTCAATTTAGGTTATAGCTTCAATTTGGATGTAATTGAAGTATTTTTTAGCTTATCGACTACTGGGGGAAATTTGGATTTGCAAAGCTCCCCAGTTCACAAAATGAAAACATCATACAACACTTCCAATCGATTTTGGTACTATAACAACTGATATTTCACCGCCTATAATATTATAGTATTTATTACAATTAAATATTAATTGAACCTTACGAAAATTTGTAAACCGGATTTTTGTCTAGTAAAAGCTTATGAGACAGAAGTATCCATTCTGATGATAGTTATACACTACGTCCGTAATTTCAATGAGCAACCTGATCCAGGTGATGAATGATTTTCTTTCACAAACATCCATGTTTTGAACTCAATACTTATCATTATTATTCCTGCAACTATCGTTGTTATTTTAATCACAAATCGGATGAAAAATCAAGTATTAAAAACGGTCAACAAAATTGATAAACTTTATAACACTTGTCTAGAAGGAATTTGATAGCGGATGAAAATTTGTATTTGTAAAAGCGACACTTCGTATCGCCTGTAAGCGAGTGTGCGAGCACTGAAAGCCTTTCCTGGGAAAAGGAGGAAAATTGTACATATACAAATGCGATGCAACAACACAAAGATTTTACGAGGTAAAAATATTGTTATGCGTCCTTTTCATTTTCCCTTCGTCTGATTTGCAATTGCCAATAATTTTGATGCAATCGGAAAGATAAGGGAAACAGAACTGCCAAGTTGTGTGTGTTGAAGAAATATTTCCTGGTAAAAGCTGGATAATCTCCCAGATACAAAATCAATTAGCGGTAGAAGGGACAAGTGTGTCACCTTAAGCATGTTATTTTCTAATTATTACAAAGTAATATTTGTATGCATGCTTGACGAAGCAATTTTAAACTTTTATATTCGACAATAAATTACTCACTAAGAAAACGGACATTAAAATATCCTTTTTTGGGGCGTTCTAAAAATGGTCTAAAATAACGTCTTTTTTAGGCTTATGGGGCAAGTGTGCCACTTATACGGGACAAGACGGCCATCGAAGAAAAGATCAACGGTAACAGTTTGGAAACTTAAAATTTCTTCTATCAACAATCAATTTATTGATCAAAAAAGTTAAATACTTTCTTGGACAAACTGTCAAACTGCTGCTCTGTGTATATGGTCATTACCATATACTGCATTTAACATGATGTTATCCTATATCGGTATAATTCTGCCCCAAAGTGTACGTAATAGCAATCTTTACACGTTCGACAGCTTTTCTCTTTCTTGAGAAGAATAGTAAATGGTAAGGTATTAAAGTAAAACTCTTGCTTTCAAAGATGGTAGCACTTTTGCCCCAAAAAGTATAATTTTTAATATTTTATTTTTACGAAAATACGAATCGATGTTGATAATTCTGCATCGAATTGAGGATTATAATTATTCGAGTAATATACCAAAAACCCTATTACTCAACGAAGGTTATATTCTGGGAAAATATGAAAAGTAAAATTTCGGTCCATTTCAATTAATTTTTGAGGTTCATGTTTGAAACGCTTAGAAGCTCATTTTCCAGAAACATGAATTTGGCATGAATTTACATGATGTTTCACATATATTGAAGCGAGTTGAGCCGCAACGTTGGTAGATTACCTTCCACTGAAACCTAGCAGATTACTTCGAACTAAGAGAACAGATTTTGTTTGTAGTCAAAGGAACATATCTTCGCCCTTATAATCGTTTTATTGCCTTCTTTTTTAGAAACACACCGTATTTTTAGCAATGTTGCTCAGATTGAATTAAGACAAATCAGCGTCAACATTTGATGAGGGCGAATCTGCTTTTGTAAACAAACACTTTGTCTGCTAATTTATGGGAAGTTGAATACAATATCTTCAAATTCAATATATCAGCGGATACAGATTAAGCTCCTCTTCCTTAAAGAGTGCTTAATTTCTGTTTGTGTCCTTTTGTTCAAGAGAAAATGACTACGAAAGCCATTGTTTACAAAAGCAGATTCGCCCAAATCTAATGTTGGCGCTGAAATGTTTGTACCTTGTACCTTGGAAAATATGTTTACCTAACAGACGCCTTTTTAGCAAATGCAGAATCGATTTTCTTAATTGATTATTTAATTAACTATATTATCGTATTCCTGCCTCCAGGGTTGATTATTAATCGCAACCAATGGCAAATACAACTGAAAGATATCCTGAAGTTTGAATTGTCAATTATGTTCAGCCATGATAGAAAATTTATGAAATTATAAAACCCTCAAAAACGGCAAATTCTCCATCATAATATTTTTTATATATATATATATCAGCAATCTTGAGCACCGCCAAAGGTGGCATAAGCATATTCATAGATACAAACTCGAACACAGTATAGTGTAGATACTGAAAATCTCACTCACACATATATAATACAAGGAAACCAAAGAAAACTGGAAAACTTCAAAGGGGAGTGAGTAAAATTGAAGTTTGTACTTATGTATATACGAATTGTAGGGTAATTGTTTCGATACATATCCCATTGATTTTGTACTCATTTTGCTTTCAAATCATGAAAAATGAACTAAAATATTTCGTATTCTTTTTTGTAATAATGTTTGCTAACGTTGAACAAACTACACAAAAATAATTGTGTTCGAGTAGGATGGTATGCCAAGTGATGAGATGAATGAGGGAGCAGATACCCTAGATTCTTCTTTCAATACCAATGAAGATAAGGAAGCAACCAATGTGTATAAAATGTTTGACACATTAAGTGCAGTAGCCGCACAGGTGTAGGTCTGGGAGGTTTCACACTGACAGCAACTGTTGATCGGTGAACAAAATAGCGTGTAAGGGAAGGTTCATTAATTATGGAACGCAGTAAGGGGGAGGGGGTTTGGGAAAACGTGTCAATCCACACACAAAATTTTGAAGGTCCATACAAAAACGGGGTGCAGAGGGGATAGGAGGCGGTGGGGGGTAGGTTCTAAAATTCATTGTTTTGCGTGACATAATTAATGGATGTTCATCTGAAGACAAAAAAATAACAAATATTGACTTTGCTGATAAATAATCGTTTTTTTATTATTATTGAATATTACAAATATAAACTAGTCTATTTGATTGAATATGTAGTTTTATTTCAATTTATGCATTCCTCGGCCTAGCAATTTACACCAAATATCATGGTTTATTTTTTTTCGGTAATTAAATTTTGAATTGAAAAATGAATTGAAATTTAATGCACTACTTGATTTTTTATTTTCTTACAGAGAAGGGTTTGCAAATTGCTTTGCTCGTATTTCAAATGAATACCTTGATATCGACGGTGATTCCATTGTGGGAGTGGGTGGGAGGAGATTTGTCAAACAAGTATATCCACCCTAGTATTTTTTCAATGTTTTCAGAACTTTGAACGTGTATTGGTAATATTTCAAAGTTTGAATTACAAAAAAAGCGTTGGAGCAGTATTAGTTCAGTGAGAGTGTATTGCATATTTGAGAAAGTGTTGGTAGTTGATTATACACGATTAATTTCAATATGTTAGATTTGGGTTACTTTATTTCGATATGCGACACAATTAAGCGAGGACAATCGATTCTGCTGGCAGTCATATGTAGGAGGCGACTGATGTAGAATTGCATGGGCTTGCTGGCATTCAAACTAAACAAACATGGCGATTTATAGAGATTGCTCGATTGTTGAAAAACAAATCCATAACTGTAATTTTCCAACCAAGGAAAGCGGATGTTTTTGCGCAACTGCTGGTTTAACTCGCCTCGAGAAGGAATTCATAGTGTGAATTATTGATTTTTCTTATAGCGAAAAATCTGCGTTGCTACCAAGGGTTTGCCACCTTCAGAAAAAAGCTAGAACTAAGAGTTTGACCATCGGTTGTATTATTTTCATTTTTGTAGGGGAAATGCCTTTAATGTGGGTCTTTATATTATTTTTATCAAATTGATATGTGATTCGGACAATATTTTTGGTTTCAGGATAAAAATGTTTCAAAAAACCATCTCTTGAATTTAAAGCCATTGAGTCTAAATGTTTTCCTTAATTCGCCCAATGTGATTTTCAATGCAAATTTGAAACGGAAATATTTGTGAATATTTTTTTTACCAGAGAAAAAAATCTAGAGATCTTTATAGATTCTGTAATGCTTGCTGGTGATTTTAATATCAATAATTGTGACAATTATAATTTGGAGCATTTCAAACGATTGGCAAATCGCTTCAATGATGATGTAGAAGGAAATGTTCTCTCATCACAATCAGGTCCCAAGAATGGACAGTAATTTATCTAGAACAAAATATATGGAGAGAAAGTGTTATAAGTTCCGTTAGTGTACAGTATGTAAAAAAATGAATAGAAGTATTTGAAATTGAGCGAAGGGTCTCATGGTGAAATATTCCCTTCAAAATCATCATTATTGTTACTACACGTATTGAGAATACAAAAATCACAATTAAAGTATTGCTTCAATGTAAAGCAATTAGTTTATGAATAATAAATAAGGTCAACTTTGATTGAATAATGAATAAGTAAAAACTGATTTGACCATGTGTACTCTTATTTTGATTCTGTTAATATTGTTATAAACTCGAATATGAAAGTAACTGATCATGAAACATTCGCTTTTAACATTGAAGAGAATAGTAATCTTGCAGCGGTTGTGTTAAAATTAAGTATTGAAAGAATGCAAAACAAGCTTTTCCGGCACTTGTCGAAATAAGAGTGTATTATAAGAATTATAAATGTTATAAAGTGAATTGTAAGAAATAATTATAGTGAATTATAAAAAATATCGTTTCTTCAGATAAAACATACGGAGGATAGACAAAATGATCGGGACAGGCAAATTTTGACCAACTTTGAAGTGCTCTAATTGCATGAAATATTATCCGATTTAATTTCGCCAAAAAGCATTCGACTGGAAAATTAATGCAGTTATATGTCTTGGTAACATAATTGGCCGGAGTTGTTCAGGGTTTCCGAAAAGTCCATCTCACATGTTGAATTTGTGATGCGATTTTGTACAACATAGCGTTTTTTTTTAATAATCATTTATTTGTACAGGCTCAATCGAATTAACTTTACAGAGCCAAATTTTCATATTTTTATACATCATTTATCTTAAAACTAAAGTTAGGAGGATAAAGCCGATTACTCGCGGCCGTCTCGAGGTTAATAGGAATTACAAATTACGGATGGGAAGGAGGGTGGGAATTTAAAGTCTGGTTTACATAACACATTAAATTTAAATTCCAAATTATCTAAACACTTATAACTATACAACTTATGGTTTTCTTTTGACTTGAACATTTCTTGAAAAAGAAAAAAAACACACACACATACACATATAAAAAAAAACTTATACTAAACATACAAGTTAAACTAACTACAATCTAATGCTAATGTTAGTCAAAAACACATAAATGAGTTTCATGTACTCCAAATCACGTACAGCCAAAATATCTCGAATTGGCACATTGGGTTGTCTACCTCGAGCCCGAAGGGAATCATAAAGCTCAGATCTGACTCCAGAATGCTCAGCACAAGACCAAATAACGTGATCTGCGTCCTGATAGCCTTGTCCACACTCACAGAGATTGCTGTCGCTCAGCCCAACCCGGTATAAATGAGCGTTTAAAGAATAATGATTGGACATGAGGCGGGACATGACACGAATGAAGTCTCGACCCACATCCATCCCGCTAAACCAAGATTTCTTCGACACCTTTGGGATGATAGAATGTTGCCATCGCCCCAAATCTCCTTTACTCCATTTATACTGCCAGCTGCCGAGTGACTGTTGACGAAAAATAGGAAAAAAATCGTTGAAGGCGATTTGTCGATCACAAATATCGCCTTCCATAGCGCCCACCTTGGCAAGCGAGTCCGCTTTCTCATTGCCCGGAATTGAACAATGAGATGGGACCCATACAAAGGTGAGGATAAAATAACGCGAAGATAAAGCACTTAGAAGCTCCTGTATTTTCATGAGAAAATACGAGGAGTGCTTTACCGGCCTCAAGGAGCGAATAGCCTCTATAGAACTGAGACTATCCGTGAAAATGAAGTACTGATCCGGTGTTAATGAGGCAACAATTTCTAGCGTAAAATGTATTGCCGCTAATTCAGCGACATACACGGAACAAGGAGCTTGAAGTTTACGGTTGGCGCTATAAATTTCATTAAATATACCAAAGCCTGCTGACTCCTCTTTCAATGATCCGTCAGTGAAGAACGATTTAGTGGAATCAACTTGGCCAAACTTTGCAGCAAATATCACAGGAGCAATCATAGGACGATGATGCTCTGGGATTCCACGAAGCTCCTGCTTCATGGATAAATCAAAATGAACCGAATTGTCGAAATCGGAGAAGCAAACACGATTGGAAACGTTCGGCGAAGGGCTGACATCCTGTGTTATGTACAAATGGTACAAGGTCATGAAGCGGGTTTGAGGGTTCAACTCAAGGAGCTTCTCAAAATTTTCGATCACCTGGGGGTTCATAACTTCACACCTGGTGAGGAGCCGGAGAGATAATTCTGAAAACCGATCCGAGAGTGGCAACATGCCAGCCAGCACTTCAAGACTCATGGTGTGAGTCGAGTGCATGCAACCTAACGCGATACGAAGACACCGATACTGAATACGTTCCAGTTTAATGAAGTGCGACCGAGCCGCTGACTGAAAACAAAAACTACCGTATTCCATAACCGACAAAATCGTTGTCCGGTACAACGTTAGAAGATCTTGTGGATGCGCTCCCCACCAGGTTCCGGTAATTGTGCAGAGAAAATTGATCCTTGGCTGGCACTTTCGCTTCACATACTCAATATGGGATCTCCAGGTGCACTTAGAATCGAACCAGACCCCAAGATATTTAAATGACATGGAATGAGTTATCGGCTTACCCCAAATTTGAAGCTTCGGTTGTGCTGGGTTATGCTTCCTAGAAAAAACTACCAACTCAGTTTTCTCCGTAGAGAATTCGATACCTAGCTCTAGAGCCCAAGTAGACAAATTGTCTAAGGTATCCTGTAAGGGTCCTTGCAGATCGACCCCATTGGGTCCCATGACAGACACTACGCCGTCATCTGCAAGTTGTCTCAACGTACAATTGTCACCTAGACAACCGTCAATGTCTTTGACATAAAAATTATACAAAAGGGGGCTTAAACATGATCCCTGGGGGAGACCCATGTAGCTAAATCGTGAAGCTGTAGAGGTTCCATGAGAGAAGCTCATATGTTTCTCTGACAGCAAATTGTACAAAAAATTATTCATTAATGGTGAAAAGCCACAAGCGTGGAGTTTATCTGAAAGAACTTCAACAGATACTGAATCAAAAGCCCCCTTTATGTCCAAGAATACAGAAGCCATTTGCTCTTTTTTAGCAAAAGCTAACTGAATATCTGTGGAAAGTAACGCGAGACAGTCGTTCGTTCCCTTACCCCTACGGAAACCATATTGAGTATCTGAAAGCAGGTTGTTCGTCTCAACCTATTTGTCCAGACGGAAAAGGATCTCCAACAACTTTCGAATACAAGATAACATCGCGATGGGTCGATAGGAGTTGTGGTCGGACGCGGGCTTACCAGGTTTTTGAATGGCAATAACTCTCACCCGCCTCCAATCATCCGGTACAATGTTGAGTTCTAGAAACTGATTAAACAAGTTCAACATGCGCCTCTTCGCGACGTCTGGGAGGTTCTTAAGCAAGTTGAACTTGATCCTATCAGCCCCTGGAGTCGTATCGCCACACGAAAGGAGTGCGAGAGAGAACTCTACCATTGAAAAGGGTTGGCTAATCTCATCTATCGAATTCGTGTTTTCGCGAGGAATCATCCGTGCTGGCACAGAATCTGGACAAACTTTTCGAGCGAATTTGAGGATCCATTGGTCCGAGTACTCTTCGCTCTCGTTGTTCGTAGTTCGGTTACGCAACCTTCGCGCCGTGTTCCAAAGAGTACTCATCGACGTTTCGCGCGATAGCCCGTTCACGAATGTTCGCCAGTAACCGCGTTTCTTCGCCTTGATGAGGCTCTTAAGTTCGCGTTCGAGAGCCGTGTATACTTCGAAGTGCTCAGGTGTTCCACGTTTACGGAAAACTTTAAACGCGTCGGACTTTTTACGGTAAACCTCGGTGCATTGCTGATCCCACCATAGAGAAGGAGGTTTCCTGCGAAATGACGTTCCTGGAACTGGTCGAGTTTGAGCTTGAAGCGCGCTGTCTAAGATCAGGTTGGAGAGGAAGTTATATTCTTCCAGCAGTGAAAGCCTTTCTACCGTCGTTACGGCTTCATCTACTGCTGTCCTAAACTTTGTCCAATCGATGTGACGGGTAAGATCATACGTGACGTTGACAGATTTCGACGGATTGAACCCGGTGGCAACCGAAATTTTTATGGGCAAATGATCACTACCGTGGGGATCTTGAATCACATTCCATGTGCAATCCAACGATAATGAATTCGAACAAAGTGTGAGGTCTAATCTACTGCCAACTGAGGATGTACCAGCCAAACGTGTTACGTCTCCATTGTTAAGAACTGTCATATTGAAGTTGTCACAGAGGTCATATATCAAGGAAGACCGGTTGTCATCGTACAGTTCTCCCCAGCCTGTACCGTGAGAGTTAAAATCTCCCATGACCAACCGCGGAGCAGGAAGAACCGAACAAACATCTGAGAGTTGTTTTCGGTTAATGGAGGCTCTTGGAGGAATATAAATGGAAGCAATGCAAAGGCTTTTATTTTTAATAACAGCCTGACATGCGACAACTTCAATACCTGGAATAGGAGGAAAATTCACTCTCTAGAAGGAGTAGCACTTTTTGATCCCCAAAAGTACTCCCCCTCCACGCGAATCCTCACGATCAAGACGAATAATATTGAAATCATGAATCGGAAGATTGATTTCGGAAGAGAGCCATGTTTCACAAAGAGCGAATGCATCACAACCGGTAGTGTGAGCTAAAAATTTAAATGATTCCAATTTAGGAATCAAACTTCGACAATTCCACTGTAGAACAGTGATCAAATCCCCGACCTCATTTGGAAAATTATCCATCGAAGGAAATGATAGCTGCAAGGAGGGGCCACTTAATTGTTAATTGCTTTAAAAAGGTCTTCACTGTTGGAAGCATTGCTAAAACAATGCTTTTGAGAGGGTCAGAAATTTCGAGGTACTTGAAGATACCTTCGGCAATGTCATCAAATGAGAACAGCCCACTTGAGGAGGGGGCTTCTGTTCTTAAAATAGGGGCGTCAGGGGTTTTGGATGTCCCCGGAAGAGATGGAAAGTCCTGGGTGTAGTTGGTACTACGGAAACCAGGAGGAATTGTTTTTCCTTTTTTCCACCTCTTTTGAAATGGGCAAGCTGGTCTCGGGCTTCTTCTCAACAACTTTCCGTGGGCGGACGCGTCTTCGCTTCCTTGAAGCACCTTCCGGAAAAGTGAACGATGTTCCCTCTTCAGCCGAATCAAAGTCAGACTCGTCATCTGACAGAGGAGCAAAGGGATTTGTATTGACATCGGGTGATGGTGAGGCTTTTTTCACCATTTCGGCGAACGATTGCCTGGAACGCTGTTTCAGCGAGCGTTCTAATTGTTCCCCGCGTTGTTTGTACGCTGGGCACGACGAGGGAGCATGAGGAGGAGTTCCCTTACAGAAGGCGCATTTTGGTGTGCTGTCTGCACAGGCGCCATTCTCGTGTTTCTCTCCACAATTAGAGCAGCGTGCTTTATTGCTGCAATGGGAGGTCGTATGTCCCATCTGCTTGCATTTTTCGCAGATCATTACCCGTGGTACAAACAACCGCACAGGTAGTCGAAGTTTTCCCAACTCGACGTATTGAGGGAGAGCTGAACCAGAAAAAGTTACACGAAACGAGTCTGACGGAGTGAACTTCTTTTCACCCTTAGTGATCGATACTGTGCCTAGTTTTCGCACATCGAGTATCTTGACTGACTGAAGCAGAGGGTTCTTAAATCGACCAACCCCCTGCTTCAACAGGATCTCAGGGGCCAAACTCGCTTCGGAGACCACACCTTGTATCTCAATACCTCGAGCTGGGATGTACACTAAATACTCCAGTGTAAAAAATTGAGAGACAGCAATTTCGTTAGCTTGTTTAAGGTTGGACACAACGACTTTTAATTTATTGTGTCTCACCTTAATTATCTCGGTCACGGCCGAGAATCGTTTCGTCAGATCGTTTGAAATCTGGTAAACAATAAGAGGTTTCGTTTTGGGCCGAAAATAGACAACCCAAGGACCAGCTGAATTTTCAGGATAAACACGCGATCGAGTAACTTTAAGAGCTACCCCATCATTTTGCGCCATAGATGATTCATCTTCCGATAAATCATCCATGGCTCGCTTGTGGGAGCTTATGGCGCTCAACCACTAACGTAATTAACTACAATCAATCACAGATAAAACAAAAACTTAACCTAGGCACTCTCTCAAACACTCTCTCAGTCACTCTCCACAGTCACACAAACACAAGAGCGAGAAACAAAAACTTATCTTATATACTAATAAAAAACTTATCTTATATGTATCACTGATCTACTGCAGACGGGCGACGAATGTGCTTCTGCTGCTGCCGAGCGACGATGAGTGGCCGCGTGTACCGGCTAGGCGTGGAGCTGAACGATGATGATGATATTGTTGGTCGGTGGTGGTAGCAGATGAACGATTGCACGCTACACACAATGGACTGCTGGTGTGCGTGCCGTATAGATGCGGAGCAAAATGGCTTTTAGATCGGGGCAATATTGTTAATTGCAATTAATGACGTTGTTGCCCTGCTAGATCACACAACGTTTTCTTCTTCAGAAACGGAATTTCACTCGCGATCAAGAAAAACTAAATGAAACTGACTTGAACTGGTAATAACACCTACTAAAAAACTTCCAAAGCTACGGAGAGCGGATCGAACGAACTGTACCGTTCGCTTGTTCACTGGGCAAATGACAACATAGCGTTGTCAAACATAATTTTTAGTAAACACACGAAAAACCAAAATATTTACCAAGCGAATGAAATGATTAAAAGAATCGGCCTTAAATTGACCGAGATCTGGCCATTTTCGTGGAACAGGTTCTGATAAATGGTCCTGGATGCGGTTAACTCTTTATTTTACTCAAAACATGTCATGGGACACCTCTTTCTTCTTGATTTTTCATCAAAAACCTTATTATAAACTTAAAGTGGATCCTTGACCATATTGGCCACTTCCGGAACCACCGGAACGTTCCCGGGGGAACCTGTAGTAGGGATCAGTTAGGCATTTATCCCAAAACATGCCGTGCCGCAGCTCTAACGTTTGCATTAACAAAAAATCAGTGGGGTTGTGTACAAGACACGACCGGTTGACGTAGACTACGTTAAACCAAGTGATGCATTATAATCAGGGAAATCAGGGAAATTCTGTGTGGCTATTATTAGCGTCAAAAGGATTTCAATTATTCGTGCCGGTCGCTTACCTTTAACGATAGAAGCAGTTTAAGTCACAATATGACGGGTGCGGCTCTTATGGGACATTAGACCAGCGTGTTGAAGCCAGTATGTAAGAAAATTCTATTGTACGCTCTTGAGATATTATTTGGTGGCTCTGAAAAGGGCCGTTTGGTTTTATGAAGCAAGTATGTGGGAAAATTATTTTTTACACTCTTTATAACTCTTTGGTGGCGCTGAAAAGGGCCGTTTGGTTTTATGAAGTCAGTGCGTGGGAAAATTCTGTTGAACACTCTTTATAACTCTTTGGTGGCCCTGAAAAGGGCCTTTTGGTTTAAATGATGACACGGCCACGGTTGCACGTTTTACGATGGACTATCTTTAAGGCCTGGAAGATAGTTGAGGATCTGTTAGGGAATATAAAATTATTAAATTGATGATAGTTTTGATCATTCTTATAATCATAATCGCTTGACATTACTAGATGTTTATTCGTCGAAAATCAAAGTCGTTGGACGGTGGTTCAAGAAAAATGCATAATATTGCTGGCATTGAAAACGGAGGTCACGGACGAAGGTAAAAGCGGCAGAATCTTCATCGAGGCTAGTTGTTTGATCACAGTTCAAAGCCAAGTCGAGATAAAGGTACTTCTTCATGAAATCAATGAAGGGAAGTTTCTCTGACTTTGGAACAATGATGTTAAAATTGCCAGTCAAGTAACTGGCATACCTTTTCTGATGTATTTCACCAGGTTGCGTGCAATAAAATATTTAATCTGTTTGATTGTGAAGCCTGGCAAACACATATATGAAGTGTTGAACAATATATCAAACAAACAAACAAACAAAGAAATCGAATTCTAAATCATACTTGGTGAAATGAAAATCGAAAAAAGCAACGTGGCTGTGTCTCGTATAACTAGCTCTGAAGCACATCGCCATATTGATCGACTACTTCCAGTTGCTCGTCGTAAGATGCGCAAAGTTTCTCGATGATGTGCGGTTTATTTCATCGCTCCGGGCATTTATTTATATTATCGCTCCGGGCATTCGGCTATATTCGGTATACTATACAGAATATAAAGCCACTATATAACATCTTAATCACTTTCTCATGTGATCAATCGGCCATTCCATTTCAAAACATTAAAATTCCCACTATATTCATTTAGTGATATAGTATTAGTATGAATAAGCCCTTCGAAAAATACACAACCGCTCACTCTTACTTTTCCATTGAAAACTTTTATATTCTACCTTTTACTATGTGATGAATATATTAGGCCATAGTTGGGAATATAAGGTTAAATGCGTACCTAAAATATGGTCTATGGTTTTCTTGTGAAATTATTCTTCATGTTTCTATGTGAATATCAGGTAAATTAGTGAATCCATTGTGACTAAAACGTTAAGGAAATCGAAATAATATAAATATATTAGATCTCGCAGAAAAAAGAGAGTGAGTTTTATAAAATATCATTATTCTTTGCAATGGGTATGGGAGAAAAGGTTGGTTAATATATGATAAATTCTTATAAATATAAAATAAACACCTGAGAAAATAATCACGCATTGAAACATGTTCAGCGCATTATTTGTATCGATATCATTTGTAGGTTCGTATGATGTAAAAGCACGCGGCGCATGTCATCCCCAGAATACAATTAATACTATGTTGAAATTTCATCGTTTTTTCATCGAGTCGTCCGTATACATCAGTAAATCATCTGCAACCGCCCACCCGCAATTCATTTATTGTGCACCAAATCGCTCATCATTGCCGCCCGCATCACCCACACGAGTTTGTCACAACATTCAATCAGGTAGGATTAGTGAATTTGACGAATTCCGAGCTGGCTTGAGAGTGGTTGACAAAAATACCCGCCACCATTGTCCATTGCCATTTGCATACGTCCCACCTCGCCACTCTCCACCTGCACATTGTTTGTTTACAACTCTGTGTTGTGCGTGTTAATCGGTACTGCCAAACCCCCGTATGCTTTTCATCCAGTCATCACGTACAGCCTGCAGCCGCTAATGCACATTACGCATTGTAAACTGCGTGCACATTACGCACTGTAACAGCGAAACTGAGCCAATAAATCGATTCTGTTTCTGCTGCTGTTATCACTCCGCAATCCGAAAACCAACCCACCGCCCCGCCAATTTCATCAGTTACCCACAAGCGGCTTTGCCACAGCATCGGCAATTTACATATAGCATCTGGAAGTAAATACACTCATCGCACACAAGCATCGCAGCAGAGAAACGCATTTCGTCAACATCCCGACATCGCTAGCTCAGATTTGTTCGCTGTATAGGTGAGCCATAGTTGTTTGCAAACCTCGCATTGCGTGTGTGTACTCTGCCATTGTTACTCCACTGTGCTACTGTCAGTTATCGATTTAGTGGCGCCATCTGTTTGTCACTTCGTGAAGCAACGTTACTCCACAGGCAAACAGACGTAACACTGAGGAAATTTCTGTCGACCACGCAATTTCAATCGAAAAAAAAATAATCATGAGCACGTCAGCGATTTGTCACAGTTGCGCAATCAACATGGATGCTGTGGAAGTTGCTTGCAGCGGTTTTTGTAAAGCTGCTTTTCACTTCAGTTGTGCAAAAATTAAGGAAGAGCTGTACAAGGAAATAAGTGGAAAAGCTGGTATTTTCTGGATGTGTAAAGGCTGCCGCGACCTTATGGCTAATGCTCGCTTCAAGAATGCGTTGACTTCCATGAATTCCGCTGCGATCGAAGTCAACGACACATACCAAAGAGTCATCGATGAGATAAAGAGCGAGATAAAAGACAGCCTGATTGCCGAAATCAGACAGGAGATTAAAGGAGGGTTCAGCAAGCTGTCTCCTGCGGTACTAGGTCCTGTTCCTCGTTTCGTTTTTGGTCGTTCTGACACTCCCAAGAGAACCCGTGATGACGAAGCCGAAGTTTCCGATCAACCGACCAAAATTCTCCGAGGAGCCGGTCCATCAACAGCCAACGTACCATCAGTTCGTGTGGATAGGCCCATTGACAAATTCTGGGTTTATCTCACAAGAATTTCTCCTGACGTTTCTGAGACAGACATCGAAAAACTGGTCAAGGACTGTTTGAATGTGGATGAAGCCGTTGTGAAACCGCTTATACCGAGAGGTCGGCCATTGTCGTCACTGACATTCATCTCGTTTAAGGTAGGAATCAGTGTCGAAATGAAGCCGAGAGCTATGGATCCCTTGTCCTGGCCGCAAGGAATCGAGTTTCGGGAGTTCATCGAAGATAGCACGAGAGCGATGAATTTTTGGAAACCTGTGCAGAACGTGGATGCAGGCCCAACGACCAGCATATCGAGCCAGCCGTGTTAATTTCAGAACCCTCTCCCATTCGTCCTTTCACCTCTAAACCACTCACCGTATACTACCAGAACGTCCGTGGACTGAGAACTAAAACGAACACACTGCTCCTCTCTCTGCTGGCCAGCGATTTCGATATTGTTGTTCTTACGGAAACGTGGTTGCACACCGAAATCGCTTCCGCAGAATTAGCATGTAACTACGCTATTCATCGATGCGACCGCAATGCTTCTACCAGCAATCTGCGAAGAGGTGGTGGCGTACTGATTGCTGTAAAATTGGAGCTGAACAGCAAGGCCGTACATCTAGTGGAGTGTGATAGTCTGGAACAAACGGCTGTTCGGGTTGTATTTCCGCAATTTTCCTTATTCGTTTGCTGCATTTATCTTCGACCAAATAGCTGTCCGGAGAGCTACGCAAGACACGTGGAATCAGTCAACCAAATTCAAAGTCAAGCCAACCCCCGTGATGTTATCGTATGCTTTGGAGACTACAATCTACCAAATTTAATCTGGCGATTGGATGAAGAGATTTTGGGATACTTGCCAACTAATATGTCAACGGAACAAGAGCTTGCCCTAGTTGAGTCTATGTTGTCAGCAGGCCTCTATCAGGTGAATGATCTTCTGAACGCGAACGGAAAGCTACTTGACTTGGTATTCGTAAGTGATCCATGTATCATAGATCTCTTCGAGGCTCCATCTGCTCTTCTAAAAATTGACGCTCATCATAAGCCATTCATTTTAACTGTGGACGCCCGTTCTCGCGAGGATGATTCTCTATCAGGCATCACGCCGCGTAATGATCTGGACTTCAGCCGCTGTGATTATCAGGCCATAAATGCAACGATCGCCTCCCAGGATTGGAACCAGCTACTAAACAACAATTCAATCGATGCCTCAGTTACCACTTTCTATGGAACTATCCATCAAATCATCCGGGACACTGTTCCTGAAAAAACTCGTAGGCCTTCTAAGCAGTTTAGCCAACCTTGGTGGACGCCACAACTCCGCAATTGTCGTAACCGCTTACGAAAGATCAGGAAACGGTTCTTCCGCAACAGGAACGAACACGAGTGAGTTGAAGCTCGCTGAAGAGGAGTATACTCATCTGCAACAGATTCGTTTCCGTGAGTATGTCGACAGTATCCAAGCAAATTTCAGACAAAATCCTTCTTCTTTCTGGACCTACATCAACAATCGCAAGAGTTCTACCAGAGTTCCCATTGATGTTTCCTACAAGTCTCATAGCTCTCGCTCGTCGGTTGCAGCTGCGAATCTATTCGCCGAGTTCTTTCATTCCGTACACGACGACAACCCACCTCCAATGTCGCAGCAATACTTGGAAAGTCTTCCATCGTATAACCTTCGACTTCCCCAAGTCATTTTCAGTGATGACGATATTCAGAAAGCTCTCAGCGCTGTCGATTCATCTAAAGGTCCTGGTCCCGATCTCATTCCGCCCGTCTTTGTCAAAGAATGTGCTCAGTCGCTGTCTGTTCCCGTCGCAGCGATTTTCAACCGATCCTTGATCGAAGGAGTATTTCCGGATGCTTGGAAACTGGCATCAATAATTCCAATCCACAAGACTGGAAACACACATTGCGTGGAGAATTATCGACCGATATCTATTTTGAACTGCCTAGCGAAAGTTTTCGAGAGTCTATTACATGACGTGCTGTATCCTGCCTTGCAACCTGTGATATCCGAGCATCAACATGGATTCGTAAAAAGCGGTCAACAACGTCGAACCTCATGACATACACCCACAGTGTGATCAATGAGCTGGAAAAGCGGTGTCAGGTTGACGCAATCTACGTTGACTTCTCAAAAGCGTTTGACAAGGTACCTCACGTATTGGCAATTGAAAAATTGAACCGCCTGGGACTACCTTCTTGGATCATTCAATGGCTGAAATCATATCTGTCTGCGCGCAAAGCTTTTGTCAAAGTGCACGATGCTAGGTCGAATGTATTTGATATTCCTTCCGGCGTCCCGCAGAGCGGTCATCTTGGTCCTCTGATATTCGTACTCTTTATCAATGATATGTGCGATAGCCTCAAGTCTGGGAAACTGCTCTATGCAGATGACTTAAAGCTGTTTCGCGTGATTAAGTCGCTTGTGGATTGCGGTGCACTGCAAGCTGATATTGAACGTGTTTCAACTTGGTGCGAAATGAACGGAATGCAAATGAATGCGGCGAAATGTAAAGTAATGACGTTCACTCGATGTCGGACTACTGTATCTTTTGCCTACGAGCTGAAAAACTTGCCATTAGAAAGAGTCACGTCGATCAAGGATCTTGGCGTCATACTTGATAGTAAACTTCGCTTTAACGAACACATCTCAGTGACAACTGCGAAAGCCAATGCGATGCTAGGTTTCCTACGCCGGAACACAGCCCATTTCAATGACGTGCATGCGCTGAAGGCCCTGTTCTGTGCTTTAGTTCGCAGTGTACTTGAATATGGAGTGCAGGTTTGGGCTCCGTATCATGCCGTCCATATAGCTCGTATTGAGAGAGTCCAGAAGCGCTTCATAAGGTATACTCTACGTGGCCTGCCATGGAACGACCCAGTGAACCTACCGCCATACGAACATCGATGCGCACTCCTCGATTTACAACCGCTGGTGAGTCGTCGAGTGATGCTGCAAAGGTTGTTCATTTTCGACGTGCTTAAGTGCAACATCGACTGTAGCAGCCTTCTCGAAAATGTGAGGTTTTATGTACCTACTCGTCAGCTCCGAAGTCGGCAACTGCTGTGGATCCCCAGCCATCGAACAAATTACGGCCTGAACAATCCACTGGATTTATGTTGTAGACGTTTCAATGAAGTGTGTGACTGTTTCGATTTTAATGTTAGCAAAGTAGTTTTTAAATATAGAATTAAGAGTGTCGATTAACCAGTCTGTGCGACTTTTGTGTCGAAGATGTTGTCAAATAAATAATATTAAAAAAATAAATAATATAAATTTATTAAAACAGTGAACGATAACATAGAGAGATATTCAATTGCTATGATGACATGCACTTTGTCAAATTGATTTAAATTTAATAAATATCAATTTCCTACCTCGAGTTGAAGGACCTTCTCCAGCGTCCCAACTAGTTGTTGGCAACGCATTACCTCTGGCGAGCTCGCTCGGCATCGGTGCATCGTTGTTTCGGAGGATCTGAGCAAGCGTTCTGGGTCAAATCGGTTAGACATTCTCACTTTCACTATGTTTCTCAAAAAGTTTTTCTTCCTAGAGGTAGGACTCTATCCAACGCGAATCGTTAACACAACAGAACAACTGTTTATAACACACTACTTATTGGATTCATCGTGGGTTGTGTCAACCAGTTAGGAAATTTTTTTCACCGACGGAGAATTGTCCTGCTCGCCTTCCATGGAGGCTCTCCCGCAAACAGTAGCGTTTTTGCAGTCGTGACAAACAAATCGGCACTAGATTAAATGGCGCACAAACCGAACGAAATATTAATTTAATTCTTATATAAGCAACTCTCTGAACTGGATTGGTTGTCCTCAAAAGGACAGATTATTTATTAGTGGGTTGCGCCAACCAGCTGGGTAAAATTTTCACCGACGGCTCGCCATCCATGGAGGCGTTTTTGCAGTTGCGGCGAAAATATTGGCACCATAATATTAGGCGCACAAACCAAACAAAATAAAAGTTTAATTCTTGTATAAACAACTCTTTTAATTAAATTGGTTGTCCTCAAAAGGACAGACTATCAACTTATGGATTGAGCCAACCAGCTGGGTAAAAATGTTACCGACGGCTCACCCTCCATCGAGCACCGAATTAAATTTAAGATGGCACGAGCACCGAACTAAATCTTTAATAAACAACTCTTTTATTTTAATTTATTGTCCTCAAAAGGACAGATTATTTTCAACTACTGCTGCTCGCCCCCAAGGACGCTCTCCCTCAAACAGCAGCGTTTTTGAAGTCGCGGTGAAACAATCGTAAAATGGCGGCTTGCAAAAACCGACGCGATTATGCGCCCTCATAATCCGCCATTTCACCTCATCGTGACGATCGCTGTTTGGGAGAGCCTTGGTACTTACCACCACCATCTGCCTCTGCGACCAGCTCCGCTGCCGGACGAATGAAGCAGCTGCGACCAGCTGCCTGCGACCAGCTACCAGCGACCAGCTCCGCACAGCTTCAATGCTGCCAAACGAATGAAACAATTTTCCTACCGTTCTCAGCTGCATGCGAGACGTACATGGAGAGACGAATGGTTGGTGATTGTCCCTCTCTAATACAAAGAAGAAGAAGATGATGCAAGACGTTCGTTGCTTCGATTTGAAATCTGTGATAGGAAATTTGGAAAATTTACTCTGCAAAATGACATTATAAGACATCACCTTATGTTTACGTTATTTTCAATAGTTTACTATTGGTTGAGAACAATCTTTGACAATTGAATTGGAGCGCGGTAAAATTTCCGACCGATTGAGGAAGAAATCATGTAAATCTATCGTGGATTATTTGAGTTATTCGCGTACAAAACGTACGGTTTTTCGTGACGGTCGCAATATTTTAGATTTTCATTTGACACCCTTGCCGTAAGACGTAGTCTACGTCAATATGAACGAAAATTGCCGATTTATCATGGATTTACCTTCACCCGCTCCCACGCTCCGACGAAGCTCCCATCATTCATAGTAGCCCATGAGTCAGCAGACAAAATTTGACAGCTCTATCAGTCGAACTCTAACCGTGATGACAAAAACAGTGAAGCAACTCCGTTCAGAAGGGTAAGGAGTGTATCGAAAAATAGTTATAAACTTCCAAATAATGAAATAGGCATGAAAACATGGTTAAAATTAACATACTATTTCAGTTTATTATAGCTTAACATGTTTACAAAAGATCCAAACGGAAAAACTAGTCATCATGTTCATTTCTGTAGAATGCCCGTACCTTTGATTTGACACCTGCCATCAAATTCTGCACAGTGACCTTTGTGCACTTCCTGGATGCCGCTGCCCAATTTTTCTTAAAATCGGTCATGTTTTGGGACACTGTACCATCCTTCTTAAATATACGCTTGACTATTGCCCAATAGCGTTCGATCGGTCGCAACTGGGAACAGTTTGGTGGGTTGATGTCTTTTTCTACGAACTTGATGTTATTCTCCGTCAGCCACTGTAGAGTGGATTTGGCGTAATGTGCCGATGCCAAATCTGACCAGAAGAGAGGTGGGGACTGGTGCTTTCTATACAATGGTAGCAACCTGTTCTTCAAACATTCCTTTTGATAAATCTCAGCATTTATAGTTCCTTTTGTATAGAAAATTGAAGAACGCAAGCCACATGTGCAAATAGCTTGCCAAATGAGCACCTTCTGACCGAATTTCTCCATCGCAACAGTCGTATCTGCGGTTGGCACACGTTCCCCAACAGATTTAGTATAAAACTGCGGCCCCGGTAGCGTTCTTGAATCTTCTTTAACGTATGTTTCGTCATCCATCAAAATGCACTGGTCGACATTGTCCAAAATGCAGCTGTACAGCTTTCGAGCCCTGGTTTTGGCACGAGACTTTTGTTCCGGAGTTTGTTTGGGCACTTTCTGCTTTTTGTACGTCTTCAAGTCATTCCTGCGCTTGATTCGTTGAATCATTCCGATGCTGGTCCTGAACTTCTTGGCTAGATCGCGAGTAGAGGCAGATTTGTTCCGTTGAATATAATCCACAACTTTTTGGTCCAAATCGGGGTTGCTGGAGCCGGGTTTCCGGCCACTTCTTGGTAAATCCTTGAGGGAGCACTCCTTACCAAACTTTTCGATGATGCGTTTTACACTTGCCGGGTGAACATTTACTCTTTTCGCAATCTGGTTGTAAGTAACACCCTTTTCGGTGCACCAAGTGTGCAGAATTTTCTTTTTAGTCTCAAATTCAATTCGCGACATTTTGAATACAACTTTATCAACGGAAACGGTAAACAAAGCAAATGGCGCTTACACGCTAAAAATATATACAGTAGTTTATGCGTAATAACGCATCGAATGTTTATAACTACTTTTCGATACACTCCTTACGCGTTCAAAGAACAGCACCCCACCGCGTCGGAAACGGACATCGTGCGGCACTTTGTGGACGTAAGATACGCCCGTTCCGCATCTACAACATCTTGGCACTATTTGACAACACTCAGAGCGTCGAAAGAAAGTCCGGTTCTGGACGGCAGACGACCCTGAGCGACAAGAAGGTCCAAAGGATGCTGAAGAGCAAGACCGAGGGAAAAGTGGCTACATCGCTGCGTGCGCTTGGCCGGAAGGTCGGTTACACCGGCAAAACAGTGAAAAAGTACATGGCACACATGAACATACATTTCAGCAAGCGGAAGTCGCGTCCACTGGTTTAGGAGCTGCAGGCAATGCCACAGCGGCAGCGGCTGAATAAGATGGTCAACTCGAGTTTCCCGGCGACTCGTGACGTGGCGGTGCGGATGGACGACGAGACCTATCTCACCCTGGATAGCAACTACTGGCAGGGCACTTCGTATTATATTTCGAAGGAAGTAAGCTCTGAGGTGAAGTTCGTTTCACACAGCAAGCTCACCAAGAAGGTGCTGCTGTGGCCGACAATCAGCGAGAAGAGGATGTCAAAGCCGCTCTTCTTTCGCTCCGGACTGGCCGTGAACGGGTTGTACGAAATGCCTTCCGGAAGTTGCGTCGTTCATCAAGAAATACCATAAGGGTAAAGACGCGGTGTTCTGGCCGGATCTGGCGTCGGCCTACTACTCGAACGATCGTTGGAGGAGATGGAGCGGCTGAATATCGATGTGGTACCCAAGTCGGCGAACCCGCCCAACATCCCCCAGCTGCGTCCCATCGAGAATTTCTGGGCCAACTTGAAGCGTAAGATCTACTCCAACACTTTTGTCGCGAAAACTGTGGAGGAATTGATAAATAAAACGAAGAAAGAACTCAAAAACATACCTAACTGTTAACTACCGGAAGGCCACTCGCAAGCGCGTAGAATTTTTTTTGCAAGTAGGCCTTAATGATTACCATCCATGGGAAATGTTTCAAATGCAATTATTTGTCTTAGCTTTTTTTTATCGCCAACCAAAAAGAGTCCATTTTTTTAATGCAAACGATATCGTCATGATTTTTCATAAATATGATGAGTATGAGCATGACCATGATTGAACGCCCACGGATGCTACTTGTCAGATCAGCTCTAATTTCACAGGGAACCAACAGATGATGTTTAGGACTAACATGCATCTTCAATGTGTAAGAACTGGTGACCCATTATAAAACAATACCGGCGCCGGCCGTGCCCGAATGCTGGTCAAGTACGGAATGGAAAGGAACGTGTTGACATTATACTCGCTTTGAAGGAAGCCGAGAAATCCCCTGCACTTCCACGAGAAATCACTTGGATTTTGGATAGTTGGGGAAAGATTAGCAGCAGGGTTCGTATTGGTTAACGATATGCTGAAAGTATGTAGCACTTTCCACCAAAAGCAATGGACCGCTCCAATGTGACTGAAAAGAGACAAGCAAAACGAAAAATAAAACAAAACAAAATAGACAAAATAAAATAAAACAGGATATTAGATATTGTCTTCAAAATATGGTAGAAATAAATTATTTGTTGCTTTGCAAGCCCGCTCTCCTCGATATCCTAGATGGCAGGCTGACTCTTAGTTTCAGTCTTGAGTTCCTACTGAGCTCTTGCAACACGTCAAGCCGACCAGTTCAGCGCTAGGGACAGACATGGGTCGGCTCTTGACTGCACAAAACCCAGCTTAATCAACTTAATATATGGCTTAATAAGGCCGCCATATAGACTGGGTTGCAGTTTGCACACCAACCGTTCTCTATCAGTGGCCAAAAACGCCTTTGGCTGTTGTAAATAAACCTATTCTTTTAGTTGTCCGTTCAAATAGGCGTTCTTCACGTCGATGTGAGGCACCGCCATGCGCATATGCCCTGCAATTGTCAGAAGAACTCGAAATGTATTTTGGGTGGCGATCGGCGCAAAAACTGCATCGTAATCTACTCCGTATCGCTACCCGAAACGCTGAGCGATATGTTGGGTGTCAAAACGCGACCCCTTACCATTGCCGTCATACTTTTTTTTTTGTACAGGGTGTCCGAATATTATCCGTACAACAAAATGGTGTTAAAACTATCTCTTATTGTTGGATTAAAAAATCAATATGCACTTGATATTGTTCTTTCCTTGTATTCTCCCATACGCGGGGTAACGGTAACGATCTGTGATGATGTTGTTTTGAGAAGGAAATAATTTCTCATCGCCATGAGGCTCTAGGAGTAGACAGCATTTTTTTGCCAGAACAAAATTGTTAAGAGAAAGTATTGATAGTTCCGTTAGCTCACGGCAGGCGGTGAAAATTGAATAGAAGTAGTTTGAAATTGAGCGGAGGGCATTGTGAGGTAGTATTCCGAAACAGGAACACAAACTTTTACCAAGCATCCCCATGCGGGGTATGTAGGTCAAGGCATGATCGAATGCACCACCTTGACTGGTTCATTTCAAAATGGCCACTTTGTGCTGAGATGCACGCCTACAAACGTTTCGGGAAGTTATCCACGATGGCCGCGAGATATTCGACAGATATTTGTTCCTTTAAAAAAGACGATTTTAGATGCTCTAGTGATTTTTGTGGTGTACTTGGGAAAATGCGTTCGCAAAGACTAAAAGTCTTTTTTGCTCCATGAGCCGGCGACCTGTCTTGTTGAAAAATCCATTCAATTTTGATGAAATGCTGCGATGCCCAAGAAGTTACTGTGTCAGTAAATAGCTTCTGATATACCGCTTGATTCACTTTTACCCCCTTGTCGATGAAGATTCAAGGGGTTTTGCCGGAATAAGTAATTCCAGCCCAAACCATGACAGAAGCGGGATGATGGCTCCTTGAAATACTTCTACGATTTTTGGAAGCAGCGGGAAGCAACTGCTGATCATTTTGGTGGTTGTGATGTTGCTCGTTTGTGAAAACTTTTCCATCGGTGAACAGCACTGACCGATAGCGGCCCTCGGATAAGCGGCTCAGGAGAATCTTAGCTTTTCTCAAGCGGTTTGCTTACATGGTATCATTCAGGTAGTGATTCTTCCATAGTTAATGTGATATGTTTATATGAAGATTTTGAAATTTTCAGTGATTTTTCCAACTTTCTGATGGAAATCGAAGAATTTCGCTTGATTCGTCGCCGGATAATCTCAGGCATTTGTGGAGTCCAAGCGGTGCGCTTTTTTCCTCTCCCTATGCGGTCATCTAGCATTCCAAGCCGTGGTATCGTTCTATTGCATCACTCACTGTAGATTTTTCCATATTCAGGGTCTTTGCAATCACTGAAACAGTTTTTCCTTTTCGAAAAGGTTCAATTACACCTGGCTTCATTTTGAATTAATTAGAAATCACAACTGTACCAAACTTACTGCGTATAAAGACAATGGGCAAAGATGTTAAACCATGTAGGTATTAGTTTAATAGCTTAGTTTTGTCTTCTTGGTTTTGTTGAGGTATGCCGACAAAGTTTGTACGGTTAATTTGCAGACACCCCGTACACCCATTTGCTACAGATCGCTGTGCGACTAGCCGGTAATTCCACGAGAGTCCACGTTTCGTTTGCAATCACTGAGTAATATTCACCACGCATCGCAGCCTTCTACATTGCCTGCTCCAGACTAGCATCTTTAAAAATTTGCGGCTCTTCTACAGCCATCGCCAAGTCAACTACATATTTAATCGCGGTGCATCCTTGAACTGCCGGGTGACACCGAGTAGGAAATGGCGTGGTTCCAGCGGCACAGGTTGTCTCCGTCCCATTAAAACCCTGGCAGGCATCCAGGCATCCAGGGAGCAGAATGGAACGCTCCACCACCCGACCTCACCAGTCGGGCGGGAGTAAGCTCAGATGACCCTATACCTGACTTACGCTGATCAGGCTCTGAACACGGTTCCCCATGAAGGGCCGTGTCAACCCTCGCATGGCCTCCCTGCTTGCATAGACAACCATGGGATCACAATAGCGACTACTCCACGTGGGCTTGGATAGCGGCTGGAGGGGGGACCCAACAACATGGAGGAAACGAAGAAACTCCAGGAGAAAGATAAAGCGAATCCGCTCGCTAAAGGCGGCCTAGTGAGATCTCCACCGCGTAGAATGGTGGAATCAGGCGTGAGCGACACGTGCGGTAGTGCTACGGCATCGGAGGCAGGTGTTACCAAGCTAGGTGTGGTCATGGATGGGCCAGGACTCATCCGGGCCATGGATAGGATGCGGGAAACCCTTCCTAAGGTGATGGAGGTGTCTGAGCAATTGGACGCGATTATCGACTTCACGTCAACGCGTAACAATATTGCAAAGGACATCAAATTGAGCCTTCTGAGGCTACGCATGATAGTGCAGGCTGCATGCAAGGAGAGGGAAGAGCTGGAGGCCAAGCTTCTAGCCGAGCAAAGTGCCAAAGAGTTGGCAAGGCTAGCAGATACGGAAAGGGCAAGGGACATAGCCTCAAAGCAGACACAGACGGATGCAGCCGTCTCTGTCGGAGAGTCCACCCTATCCATGGGGGCAGGGACCTCCAAGCGGGCTAGGCAGTCCCCGGGCGAAACAGCACCTGGCGCTTCTAAGAAGCAGACAGTGTCAGACGCCTCGTAGGAAAGCGAACCTACACGAACGTGGCGGCGGGGTCAGAGGGTTCATCCTCGCGACCAAATCCGACTGGCCACAAAGAGAGAGGCCCCAGCGCTAAGCCAAGCGCCAAAAGCGCCACATCCAGCTCGCGTGTTGTCTCAAGCACCGAAGGGGGTTCGAGCGGCAGGGCCCCAACGATAACAACCATCGTTAGCACAGAAGCAGACGCTAGTGCTAAGAGGGGGACGAGGGATGACCCCAAGCATGGCAGGGAAAGCCTCTGGAACAAGGTCCGAAAAAGAAGGGAAACAGGAAGAAAACAGTAATAGAAAAGCGACAGGTGGCCCACAAGCGTAACCGCGGAGAGTCCCTCATCGTCAACACGGAGTATACTTCGTACCTGCACCGGCGAGATGCTCTTTGAGCTAAAAAAGACAACAGAGCTAAAGGGCCCGGTGTTTAGAGATCTGGCAAGACAGACCTGAATGAGATCACCGAGGTGGACGAGATCTCCACTGCACTAAAAGAACAGTGGATGATCGAGGTTGCCGCCGCAGATATACACGGAAGGAATCCGTGGGGTGACGCCTACCGGGTAGTAATGGCCAAACCCAGAGGATCAGTGGCTCCAACCGAGCAATCACCAAAGCTGATGCAGGTTATCGTTAGGGGACTCTTTCTTAACCACGACCCGAGTTTATGGCCTCCGCTGCCGTAGATTTGTCCCATGACCAGCGTTCCAGTATCCCAGACCTTAACGCTGTCATAGCAACGGAAGGCTCAACTGAACACCCGTGACCACGTGGGCATTGACAGCGGCACAGCGGGGGCCGGCGGCGAGGCAATGGTGACGAACGAAGAACTCATTGAGATAGCGAAGTCGCTAAAGGTGAACAAAGCGCCGGGACCGGATGGTATTTCAAATCTGGCTATCAAGGCAGCTATCTTGCTGGATCCCGAAATGTTCAGGGTGCTGATGCAAAGATGTCTGGACGAGGGCGTCTTTCCGGACGCCTGGAAAATTCAGACCCTTGTGTTGCTACCAAAGACAGGGAAGCTACCAGGAGCCATCGGCATATAGACCTATATGTCTGTTGGATACAGCGGGTAAGGTGCTCGAGAGGGTAATCCTCAACAGACTGACAAAATACACTGAGGGTATAGACGGTATGTCTAACAACTAGTTTGGCTTTCGTAAACGGAAGTCGACGGTGGATGCCGTTCTGTCCGTCACCAAGACGGCTGAAGTGCCAATCCAACGCAAGAAGCGAGGAGTACGCTACTGTGCAGTGGTCACCCTTGACGTGAGAAATGCAATTAATAGCGCCAGTGGCTATCGCCGACTCGCTCCAACGCTTTCAGGTTCCTGGGTACCTGTACAAGATTCTCGGAAGCTACTTCCAGAAACGCGTACAGGTATACAACACAGAGGCAGGTTAAAAACGTGTCCAGATCACCGAAGGCGTCCCACACGGTTCGATCCTGGGTCCGGTGCTATGGAACACGATGTACGATGAGGTACTACGGCTTGAGTTCCCGAACGGGGTGCAGATAGTCGGGTTCGCGGACAACATCACCTTGGAGATATGTAGTGAATCCATTAAAGAAGCCGAGCTAAACGCCTCGCAATCCATTGGCATTGTGGAGAGATGGATGAGTTTCAGGCTACTGGAACTAGCCCACTAGAAGACTGAGGTCACGGTGGTGAATAATCGAAAATTGGAGCAACATGCGACGATCAATGCAGGTAACTGCACAATAGAATCGAAGAGGTCTTTGAGGTATCTTGGGGTCATGATCGACCATAAGCTGTCCTTTATCAGTCACGTCGATTACGTCTCCTAGAAAACCTCTATGACATTGTGGAACTCAACGAAACAGGCCTCACGACTAAAGGTTACTCGATCAGTTTCTGGATTCACAAAGCGATATGCTTTTTGGTCACTACACTACCCCAAAAAAATAGTTTCTATGTCTTGGGATTCAGTTTGGTGTGTTTGACATCAAGTATGTGAACATAGCAATGCTTCGGTAGATGTTGCATTGACGGTTATACATAATAACATTTTTCGTACTGGGTAGAATCCACAGAGCGCAATGGTAACCGATTCTTCAGTTATGATGCTTTCATGATTCGCTCGCCTTAGTTCTTCTTCAATAGTCCAGTATCTAGTAACATACACGTGGCCATTTCTTGTAGGATCCGATTCTTTGGCTCTGCAACCAGATTCTGTTGCGGAGAGTACGCAGTTGAATGGAGCCCGGATTGCTTCGTGTTCATAGAAATGTTTCAGCTCATGATTCACATACTCCCCACTACCATCGAAACGAATAGCACATGGCGCTCTACCGAAAAGGTTTCTAACATTCCCCACGCAATGTTTAATGCACCCAGCTTAATCGGACGTCTTCCGCAATAAACACACCACATTATATCTGAAGAAATCATCTATGAGAATCATAATATATGTGTTCTCGCCGGACGTCGCATTTTTCATTGATTTACAAACGTCCATATGGACCAAATCAAGAACACGATTGGTTCTATTGCGTGAAACCTTGGGTAAAGGAATTCTCGGCTGTTTGCTTTGTAAACAATACTCACATACCTATTTAGCACCGCAGTACTGCATAGCAAATCCAGTGACAAGATCTTTCCCCCGAATCCGCTCGAACATCTTCGGGTCTCTGTGCCCAAAACGCCTGTGCCACAAGTGCTGACAGTTCAGCGAGTGACGTGGCTCTTTACTAAATCTAGCAGTTTCCACTTCCTTGAACATGTACAAATTTGCACTAACCTCAGCGACTGCGACAACGATTCCCGTTTCACTCAAGACTTCACACTTCGAGTCGATAAAATTTGCTTTGATTTTTGTGTTAACTTTCGCACTGAGATCAATTTACTCACTAGTTTCGGGATATAAAGCACTGTTTTCTCTACTGGGGTACCATTTAAAAAACAATCTATTGCTAGCGTCACGAAATGTGGTCAGGTTTTGAGCGTTAATACCTAAATCGTTTCTCCAAACAGGTTGAATTCCCAAAACCTACTTTTTCGACTCAGTAACCATATGTTGAGTAGCTTCTTCAAAGTAAGATTTTATTTTTACATATGACGAGTTTCTTGGCAATAGTCTAAGAACTTCAACTAGGCTGCAAAATGGTGAGTCGACAACTGGGATGAAGCGTGCGACCCCCAACACAGCAATGGTCCTCACAAGTTCCTACTTAGCTGGTAGTGCAGCCTGTGCACTCTTGTCCTTCTGACTTCAGCTAGGTTGAGCTAGGTTCAAACAGCGTCTGTCCTGGCAGCGTCTGTCCTGACAACGTTTGTCCTGAGTAAGAAACGCTGTATCGCGTCAACTATACATTAGGTGCCAGCCGCACCAAGGCAATTTAGGCAGCGCCTAAGGCAGTCGAAGGATTTGTTGACTGGACAAGGGTTCGTGGAGTCACCAGTCCGTTATCAGGCAAAGACACGCGACCTTCTGGCCGTAGACTTCCGAAGGTCCTCACTGAGATCGACCAACCCATCTATTACAAGCCATCACGTATGCTATTCTCTGAGAACAACCTGCTGAGAATTGTCCTACAGCCATAGCTATTCCTTGCATTGATGGTGGGTTCTTATCACACCCCAGACAACCACAAGTCGTGAAACAGTGTCCAAATAATATCGTATATTCGTAGTAATGAGTGCAAATTTTCGACTTCTATACGGTGCGTCATTTATTCAGCTACAAACTACATACTTACCTGAAAAACATACGGTAGGTCCCTAGAAGCAAATTGGAAAACAACACTTTTCGGTTTTTCTTTATTTTATAAGTAGGTGACGAGCCCATTGTTTTTCGAGAATTACTTAAAACAAAACATAAGGCCATCACCAAAGTTTATGAATTAACGAACATTTTTCACGATTTTTCCGAGTTCTTGAGAAAGTTTATTTACAGTTTGAGGAAAACAAATTGTTCCACGATGAATCGTTCTTGAAAAATGAATTTTCAAAGTTGATGATATTCGGGAAAATCGGAAAACTTCAACTGGTGTTTTCCAGGAAAACTTGCAACCCTGATTTTTTAATATTGTTTTTTGTTTGTATATCAATGAACCCTACGCGTGGAAGCTTCGTAAAAATCTGAGACCCTTCGGCCCAATCTGTACTATAATAAAAAAAAATCCCTGACAAAAAGGCTTTATACCTAAAACGATCGATTAGGACCGAAGTGAACATAACTAAGTAAGTAATGGTTTGCTACCTGTTGCATTATCATTTTCTTGTTGTTTTCAAACGGTGGAGAATTTATTAAACAGGTTTAGTTCTCAGAGTAAGTTTCCAAAATTTTATTTTCGACTGATGAACAGTATTTGCACAGATTTTTGATCTGTCATCCGGAACCCATGTATAAAACAGATCTTTCTTATCAGTTTAAACATCAACCAAGTTTGATGTCTATCCATGTGAATTTGTTTCCATCCGCTTTTGGAAATCAACATCATCTTCAAGATATTCGCATTCCATTGCGTTTTCTGTTGTTAAATTCTTTCTATGGCAAATTCTTTCCCAATCAAATTACCAACTTTTGATGGCATATCGGAATCCTCACCGGAACCATAATAACTACATTCTATAATATTGAGTAGAACTAGTAGTTGTAGTTGTGAGTAGTTCCTATTTATATGATTTTGGATTACCTTTACTCAATTTTTGGTAAATCCGGATGAGCGTGTTTTCAATGTCCCTTTGTCAAAATTGAAACACTAGCGCCACCCCATTAGAGATTCCATACTAATTTGAATCGACAGTTCTGTTCATGATCACAAGCGGTCGTTTGAGCCTGGACTTCTGTTCTTTGTAGTATTTGATCGCTAATCTGAAAAACTACTTTGTATGTGTACACGGTGTTCAATAAGTTCGGATACACTTTCAAAATTTGTTAAAAAAATGAAAACATGTTTTTTT
Source organism: Aedes japonicus (assembly GCA_034211315.2). Classification (NCBI taxonomy): domain Eukaryota; kingdom Metazoa; phylum Arthropoda; class Insecta; order Diptera; family Culicidae; genus Aedes; species Aedes japonicus. The sequence goes on from JASCZW010001992.1 coordinate 104,497, forward strand.
ATTTTTTGGATTTATGTTATTGAAAGCTATGTTTACAAGGAACGTTTACAACATTTCTCTTGGAATGACCCCCCCTTTGTACTCCTTAACGAGCTTCAAACGTTTCTCGAACGCGTCGTAGGCGGCACGCACGGACTGCATGGGCATTTCGTCCCAGATTTTGAGAATTACCGTCTTGAAATGATCCAAAGTGCTGACCTTGTATTCGTTCAGCTTCGCCATCATATAGGACCAAACAAAAAAGTCGAGAGGATTCAAGTCCAGGGAGCTGGGAGGCCACAAAGTTTTGTCCAGAAAGTCGGTTAAATTGTCCCGACACCAGGCTTGAACCACATTTGCCGTATGGGCTGGTGCACCGTCCTGCTGGAACACGTAGTGCTCATCGCCGTAGAGGCTTCGGAGACTGGGGGCAACAACCTTTTCCAAAACCTCAGTTTTGTAGTACGCCGCGTTGATTTTGACGTTTTTTCAATAAACACCAAGGGTAGCTTACCACGTTTGCATACTACCCCCAAACCATCACCGACGCGGCACTTTGGAACCGAGGGATGTTTATATTGGATTCAGGAATGCTGTCCCTCGATGGCGCCCACACCCGGTCATTTTGCACATTGTGCGGCTGCTGCAGCACGAACAGTTTCTCGTCCGAAAAACAAACTCCTGACCAGCGTGCCGAGAGAGGATCCTCTTAGCTCGATCCAACCGCTTTTTGCTGGTAGCCTCCGAAACGCCATGGACCTTACGTTTTTTGTAAGGCCTGAAACCAAGGTCCTTGGTGAGTATGGTGTGAGCGGTTCCAATGGAAACGTTGAGATCTGCAGCCGTTTTCCGGATTGAGCGGTTCTTTTTGCGCCGAATTCGCTCCCTCACGATCTTGATGACCCGTGGCGTCCTCGCTGAACGCGGCCGACCGGATCTCGCACGGTCATTGGTCGAGGACGTCTCCCGGTATCGCCTGATGGTCGTGTAGACAAAGTTCCGCTTGACCCCATGCGATTTCAGCAGCCGGAATATATCGCCGGGTCGCTCACCGTTCAAAAAACGCTTAATTACGAAGTCCCGATACTCTTTCATCGCGCGTAACAAACGAACAACAACTAACAGAATGTCAACACCGCGCACATTCGGTAGCGTATGAATGAAGCTAAAGCTGACACCAATACCAATGCAGAATATGTACATGGCGCATACCTACGCAATGATGAAAACTTGTATTCGAACTTATTGAACACCGTGTATGTGTGTATAATGTGTATTTCACATGTTAACAGATGTGATTGTATGTGATCTTGACGCCTATTGAGTTATATAATCAAAAATTAAGTACGGTGCTCATTATTCCCCTATTGTTCGTAACCACCCACTGTACCAGGATATTTTTAATTAAGTTCTATAGTCTTAATAGTCTTAATGCTGTGCTAAGGATTATTAATAAAATTGAAATACTTGCAATAATTATGTTATGCTACGCTAAAAATGGGCATCCACTTAAGATGCCCATTATACTCCAAATACCCCAAAAACTATACTATACGCTCCCGTTTTGTATGATGTTTATATTAAGGCACTAATATCAAGTGTGATAGTGGCGTGACATTCCACTTAGACTATTAAGATTCATTCTAGGGGGGAAGTGTGCTAGGTGGTTGAAGAGCGAATGGTTTGGTTTTCGTAATAGTGTTCACCTATGTGGCCCCAGCGCGAAATCCAAAGCGAAGCCCAGCTCAAGTGAGAATATATTCTCCAGTGCCGAGGACGACTCAAATTCCAGGGCCGGCTCTAGTACAAACAAAAGAAGTACCAAAAGAGGTACGAATGATGACCCGTAGAGGGGTAGGGAAACCCCTTGACCAACAAAAATTAAATAAAAGGCGTAAAGTGGCACGCAAGTGAAACCGCGGAGAAACGCTCATCGTGAAGACCGAAGTGTTGAAGTACTCGGACACGCAAAAACCAAGGTCTGAGTTCCGACGTGCGGAGTTTACGCTGTACCGGGTTCTGCTTATAAGAAGTTAGTAGAACACGCCTTGGGTGAAGGTGTGGAGGTGCGTGTTTTAATCACGCAAGTGAGTCTGTGTAAAAACTTGGACGAGATCACAGAGTCATGCGGCCGCGAAATAAACTACTCGGAACCCAAGTGGCCACGATACGGCTGACAGAAGCAGGTCCAATATGGCAGCATTATCGGGCAGTTACTCAGTTCGGGAGGTTGCTTGTGTTAACTTCAAACGAAGGCTTTGCGACAGTTAAGGTGAATGGAGTGTTCCTTTGCAGCAATAACGCACCGTCAAGATGGTGTTTTGGCCAGTTTTCACGAATTACGTTGGTAATAGACGGCGATTTCAACGCCTGGGCGCTTGAGTGGTTATCACCACTACAAACCCTAAGTGTTGCCGAATTGGGAAACACTGATGAATAACCCCGACTGAACCACAACAATCGCTGAGACGGTCTACCTAGCGGTGCTGGTTCTCATGTATGGTCGGTGGACAATAGGCGCACACTCTGGTAGAGATATGTGTTCGTTATTCTTCTTCTTTCTTATCGTATCAAGCTTATTGCTTTCGCAATTAGCTTATTGCTTGCTCTCAAGATAGTGTTCTAAACGCACTTCCACAGTTATTAATTGAGAGCTTCCGATGCCAGGTATCCTTTTTGAATTAAAATGATTGTGTGGCCCATATGCTCTATGTCCAGGGAGTCGAAAAGTTTTCCATAACGAAAAATTCCTGTAAATTCCAAGTTGAATATAGATGTAACACATTAAAAATTGTAAGTTGAATAAATCTTCCACTTGAATCATATAAAACGGAAAAATACAAATGGTTACAGGACTATACACAGAGAACGATATATTTGTTGAGAGGATAGTAAGAGTGAGGTAAGATTCGATGTGAGTAGTATTTTTTTTGCTTACTAACTTTGAAAAAAAAAACGAATAAAATTCATAGCTTTCAGCTACTTCTAATCTCACTAAAACCACGTAGTTTGCTCAAAAGTGGTCCGAACCGTCCGAACACTGTGTCCACAACAAACTAAAAGGTCGAGTATCCATCTATCGGTGAAACAGAATGGATGCCTGTCCAGCATGTGATCTCCAAAGAGATGATTCCATGGTCCAATACAACCAATGTGACTGTTGGTGGCACTGCGGGTGCAGAGTAATTGGTCATTTGCCTTAAGTGCTCATATTTCACTCTTCCACCACCGCCTCCGCAGGCTGAAGATAACAGAGGGTTTCTCTTAATTAATAACCTATCCATGGCATCCGAACGATCAACCATTTAGCAAGCGAGCACTCGAGCGCACCTCAATCTGAAAAGGCTCGAGATCCTGAAGAATCAATCGCATTCAAGACCCATTTACGGTTCAGTGCACAGTAAAAGTGAAAATCCGCTGAGCTTTCACATCTGCAGTTGTGAGACGGACTCATCACTTCATGTATTGGCAATAAAAAAATCTTTTCCATCGAAAGCCCTGGGTGTGAATACCGTGGACAGTCCTGAACCAAATGAAGAGCAGAGAGCCAACCGTCTACTAGAGAATACGACGTACCGTGTTGGCCAACGCTTTGAAACCGGTTTGCTTTGCAAGCACGATACGTTCGAGTTTCCAGATAGCTACAAACTGGCCCTGAAACGAATGTGGTGCCTGGAACGGCGTATGGCGAAAAATTCTTTAATCAGTGAGAGTGTGATGAAGCAGATAATCAGGTATCAAGAAAGAGGGTACATCCAAGAACGACGGAAGCAGTATTGAAGGAGACCGACCATAGAAAAGATTCCATCAGATCCAAATCAAGAATCTCTACGCGTCTGGATATGCCGAAAAGTTCTCAATGGCGGCCAACGGCAACAAAAAAACATTATGTTGAAGACTGTCTTGATAATGCGGAAATCATCTAAAGTGCAAAATAAAAAATAAACTAAAGTGGCCCTCTTAAAAAGACGGTCCATTCCACGACTGGATTAACAATCACAGTACCCAGAGTTCGCTTGCAGAATATGATATGTCTAGTCTACCTACCGGCGAATGCTTCTACCATACCGACTCCAAGAATGTGTTGGCGTGGATTAACTCCAATCATCGCAACTTTCGAGAATATGTGGCCGTTAGAATCCCAACTGAATCCAACGAGAAGGAGTGATGGTGTATCCTATCCAAAGAAAACGTTGCAGAGGGCCTGAATCTCTGTACCAATCGGAAAGTTAGTGGCCGGAAGACAGGCAGTTTAAATTTGAAACTTTGGAGGAGGTTCGAACGTGCAAGGTTCACCAGGATTGCAGCTATTCACCAGTGATTGATGGAACGAGATTTTGTGGAACTGACTGTTGCGGACCGTGGCAGACGTGCGAAGATACATGAGCAACCTGAAGAAGAAAGCTCAAGGTGAACCCCTACAGTATGGCACGTTAACGCAAAATGAGTTTGAAATGGCGGAAACCTGCATCTGGCAACAGGTACAGAAAGAAACGCATGCTAACAAGATTCGCACACTACAAAACAAAAAACGGGGAACGCAGAATGTTCAAAATGTTTCAGTAACATTAAAACGTACCAGTAAATTAAAGGGCGATACGGTCAAAATTTGGTCAATATCAACTTGACGTATTTCTTTCAATTTTGCATTTAAAAAACCTGAACACCCCTCATTTTGAAGGTGTGTATGTGTAGAATGTTGCTCCTATTTTGATTTTGGAATTCACTCTTCAGTTGTCAAAATGCCGTTCAAGCAAGAAGAGCAGCGTATCAAAATTTTGCTCGCGCATCGCGAAAATCCGAGCTACTCGCACGCAAAGTTGGCAAAATCGCTAAAAGTTGCCAAATCAACCGTTACAAATGTAATTCAAGTGATTAGGGAACGTTTGTCGACAGCCAGAAAGTCTGGATCGGGGGGAAATCGAAAACCGGAAGCCGCTGAGACGACAAAGAGAGTTGCCGGTAGTTTCAAGCGAAACCCCAACCTATCGCTCCGAGATGCCGCAAATAAGCTGGGTGTATCGTCTACAACCGTGCATCGAGCCAAAAAACGAGCCGGACTATCGACTTACAAGAAGGTAGTGACTCCAAATCGCGATGATAAACAAAATACGACGGCCAAAGCGCGATCCCGGAGGCTGTACACGACGATGCTGACGAAGTTTGACTGTGTGGTAATGGACGACGAAACCTACGTCAAAGCTGACTACAAGCAGCTTCCGGGACAGGAGTTTTATACGGCAAAAGGAAGGGGAAAGGTAGCAGATATTTTCAAGCACACGAAACTGTCAAAGTTCGCAAAGAAATATCTGGTTTGGCAAGCCATCAGTACCTGTGGCTTGAAAAGCAGCATTTTCGTAGCTTCCGGGACTGTCAACCAAGAAATTTACGTGAAAGAGTGTTTTAATAAACGTCTGCTGCCTTTCCTGAAGAAACACGGTTGTTCCGTACTGTTTTGGCCGGATTTGGCATCTTGCCATTACGGTAAAAAGGCCATGGAGTGGTACGCCGCCAACAACGTGCAGGTGGTTCCCAAGGACAAGAACCCTCCCAACACGCCAGAGCTCCGCCCAATTGAGAAATACTGGGCTATTGTCAAGCGGAACCTAAAGAAGACCAAAAAAATTGCTAAGGACGAGCAGCAGTTCAAGGCAAACTGGCTTTCTGCGGCGAAGAAGGTGGACAAGGTGGCTGTACAAAATCTGATGGCAGGGGTCAAGCGTAAGGCCCGGCAATTCGGATTTGGAAAAGCGGAAGCCTAACTGAATATTTTTCCTGAATTTTATACTAATTGAACTTGAAAAAGAAATTTAATTTGATTTTTTAAATAAACGATTTCACCGATTTACACGCGTTTTCCCTTGACCAAATTTTGACCGTATCACCCTTTACGCCAGTTTTCTCCATTCATGGATTTAAACGTATTGTTGCGTTCGGAGAGCCGCATCCAAAAAGCGCATTTTGTGTCGTGCTATACTAGATAACACATCATACTTCCTAGGGATAACACAGCCAAGACACTTCTTGTGAGATCGTTCCATCGGAAGTAACTTCATGCAAACAACGAGACGGTTCTAAATTAAATGCGTCAGCGGTACCAAATATCCGGTCTTCAGGCATTGACCCGTACAGCAACAAAACGGTGCAACCTGTGTCGTATTTGAAATGCGAAACCCCTTGTCCCTCGAATGGCGCCCTTCACTGAGGCTAGACTATAACTTTACGTTCGACTCTAAACGTTTGTTGGACTTGATTATTTCGTTCCGATGGCGGTTCATGTGGGTAAAGCGACAGTGACACAACGTGGAGCTCCTGTGGAAGAACACTGCGAAAAACGTTTACTAACGCCACTACGAATTGATGTTTTATTCCACCTTCGGCACCCCCATGAGTGGATCATCGGAGGGATAAGTCCGATCCATAAAGACGGCATTAAAAGCGTTGTAAACTACAAGAATCCCAGAAGAAGAAACATTCAATACCGTGATCGTTGAAGCTGAGGCCGTCTTAACCTCTCGGCCACTGACCTTCGTCCCGGTGGATCCGGATCAACCAGAAGCTCTGACACCAAATTATTATTTGTTGTTGAATTCAAGCGGTGTAACGCAGCCAGCGGAGGCATTGGAGGAAGTCAACCAGGCGTGTAGAAGCAGCTGGAACTTATGTCGGGTCATGGTTTTCTCGTTCTGGCAACGGTGGATTCGGGAATATTCATCTACAATAGCTCGAAGAACTTGATGGTTTATAGACGTGAAACTCGTAGATGTGGGTGATTTGGTTATCGCCGTGACGGAAGGAGCTCGTATTAGCTGGACCAACGGTCGTTTTCTTGAAGTAATTCAATCGGTGAGTCGGTCTACCTCGCGGTGATTGTTCTCATGTATGGTCGGAGGACGGCGCACACTCTGGCAGAGATATCTAATCGCTGTTTTGAGTGCGATATTACGACATCGAGTTCAACGAAATAGAAAGTGTAGCTAGCGGAAAATATATGATTTTTCAATCTATATACATAAAACAGAATGGCATACGTAAGACCGTGCATAACTCGAGAACGGATCGTCTGATTTAAGTTGCCTTTTTCTTTTGTTCTGTTCGGCTACGCCCAAGGAACTTTTATAAAAAGAAAAAGTTGGACAAATTTATGGGAAAATTTAGAGCGACGAAAATTATTGATTTTCAATACATTTTGTATTTTTTTTCGTATTTATCGAGTTATCCTTGGCATGAATCGCAGATGATATTGAAAGTCCACCTGAAATTGCGCAATTTCACAAATGTCCTTATGCTTCTGCTGTTGGTAGGGAAGCGAACCTACGCGAACGTGGCGCCGAACTAGCACAGAAGCAGACGCTACTGTTAGGAAGTGGACGAGTGGAAGGGAAAGCCACTGGATTAAGGTCCGAAAAAAAGGAATAGGACGGTAAAAGTAATCGAAAACCGACAGGTGGTCCGCAAACGTAACTACGGAGAGGCCCTCATCGTCAAGACCGAGTCGTCAAAGTACTCGGAGGTCTTGAAAGCAATGTGCGGGGACGCTAAATTGGCAGGCCTAGGCGCCGATGTGCGGCTTTTAATTGGCAACAACGCTAAAGGGCCCGGCGTATAGAGACCTGGCAAGACAGGGCTTAGGTGAGGAGGTGCGCGCCCTCGTCTCGCAGTTGACGATCTAGTGTAAAAACCTAGATGAGATCACAGAGGCAGATGAGATCTCCGCTGCACTAAAGGAACAGTGCAAAGGCCTAGATAGGAGCAACGAGTGCAGAAGGTGTGGCACCACTAGCAACAAGGTGCGGGATTGCAAAGGTCCCCCTAAATGCTGGATGTGCGCCGGGAAACCGGACGATAAGCACGTCATGGGGGGGGGGGGGGGAGATGTGCCCGGCCGCAAAGGGTATTCCAATGAGCCAACCGTAATGCAGGTAACCCAACTAAACCTGAACCATTGTGTTTTTTTTTTTTTTTTTAGACGGGATGGAAAATCTGCAGCCAGACACCTGAAGAACTCAGGGTGTAGGGATGAGGGTGCCAACTCCTCGACCCACTAAAAACCCACCCGTGCCTTAAGCCTTTCTCCCTCCCCGGAACCACCTTTCGGTATTACTTCGGGGAGGGGGCTTTTGTGCTAATTAAGCACCCACTATGTCTAACTACTTAGGTCTTCAGTAGTTAGGTCGCCCTTTCGACCTGCCTTTGGTCGTTTCGCCATTTCAATTGGAGATCGAGGACAATCTGGGAGGCTGCTACGCATACCGCGTCCCAGATGTCCCGGTCTTGACACATCCTCGGGACCAAATTATCCGGAGTCGTGTCGTGACCGCTTACGGCCATCATGCCGGATCTCGCGCCGTCGAAGCGAGGACATGTGAAGAATACATGTTCCGCGGTTTCCTCTGCTCCCGCGCACTCGGTACATGCGGAGGACTGTGCATGCCCATATTTGTGCAGATATTGTCTAAAGCACCCATGGCCTGACAGAATCTGCGTTAAGTGGAAGTTAACCTCCCCGTGTCGCCTACCAACCCACCCGGATAGTTCCGGGATTAGTCGGTGGGTCCACCGACCTTTGGTGGAGTTATTCCATTCCCTCTGCCACTTAACCATTGATGCGGCTCTAGTGGTCTTTCGAATACCTCTTGTTCCACGTTGCTCGAAGCACTCTGCATCCTCTTTTATGACGATGCCTATTGGCATCATCCCCGCTAGGACACAGACCGCGTCGCGTGATACCGTTCGGTATGCACTAACCACTCTTAGGCACATTAGCCTGTGTGTACTCTCTAGCTTACCTAGGTAGCACTTAATGTTCAAGGCGGTGATCCATGCCGGCCCGCCGTACCTAAGTATGGACAGGGCGACACTGGCCAGGAGTTTACGCTTACTCCCTTGCACCGCCGAGCTATTCGACATCATGCGGGATAATGCCAAGATAGCCATGGAGGCTTTTTTGCAAGCGTAATCGACGTGGCTGGTAAAGGACAGCTTATCGTCAATCATGACCCCAAGATACCTCAGAGATCTCTTCGATTCAATAGTGCAGTTGCCTGCACTAATCGTAGCGTATTGCTCCGATTTTCGGTTGTTGACAACCGTGACCTCAGTCTTATGGTGAGCTAGCTCCAGTTTTTTGGAGCGCATCCATCTCTCCACAATGCCGATGGAGTGTGAGGCCGTCAGCTCCACCTCCTCGATGGATTCACCACATATTTCCAGGGTGATGTCGTCCGCGAACCCGACTATCTTCACCCCGCTCGGGAACTCGAGCCATAACACTTCGTCGTACATCGTGTTCCATAGCACCGGGCCCAGGATCGAACCTTGCGGGACGCCTGCGGTGATATGTACACGTTTCTGACCCTTCTCCGTGTTGTACACCAGTACGCGATTCTGGAAGTAGTTTCCCAGAATCTTGTACAGGTACCCAGGAACCTGTAGGCGCTGGAGCGAGTCGGCAATAGCCACCCAACTGGCGCTGTTGAAGGCGTTTCTCACGTCAAGGGTGACCACTGCCAGTAGCGTACTCCTCGCCTCTTGCGCTGGATTGCCACCTCAGCCGTCTTGGTGACGGACAGGATGGCATCCACCGTCGACTTCCCTTTGCGGAAGCCAAACTGATTGTCCGACAGACCGCCTGTACCCTCCGTGTACGTTGTTAGTCTGTTGAGGATTACCCTCTCGAGCACCTTACCCGCTGTATCCAACAGACATATAGGTCTATATGCCGATGGATCTCCTGGTGGCTTCCCTGTCTTTGGTAGCAACACAAGGTTCTGAATTTTCCAGGCGTCCGGGAAGACGCCCTCGTCCAGACACTTTTGCATCACCACCCTGAACATTCCGGGATCCAGCAAGATAGCCGTCTTGATGGCCAGGTTCGGGATACCATCAGGTCCCGGCGCTTTGTTCACCTTTAGCGACTTTGCTATCGCGATGAGTTCGTCATTCGTCACCGTCGCCTCGTCGCCGGCCCCCGTTGTGCCGTTATCAATGCCTACGTGGTCGCGGGTGTTCGGCGGGGCCGTCCACCCTTCCGTCGCTATGACAGCGTTAAGGTCTGGGATACTGGAACGCTGATCATGGGACAAATCTACGGCGGCGGAGGGCCATGGACTCGGGTCGTGGCTCAGAAAGAGTCCCCCAACGATCACCTGCACCAGCTCTGATGAACGCTCGGTTGGAGCCGCCGATCCTCTGGTTTTGGCCATTACTACCCGATAGGCGTCACCCCACGGGTTCGCATTGGCCCTCTGACACAGACCCTCGAAGCAGGCTCGCTTGCTGGCCTTTATCTCCCTCTTTAGTGCGGCCTTCGCGGCGACAAGCACCTCTCTGCGCTCGATTCTATCGGCGTCTGACCGCGCTCTTTGCATCCTCCGTCTAGCGTGGAGGCAAGTTCTTCGGAGGTCGGCGATCGACTCTGTCCACCAATACACCGGCGATCTTCCATTCCTCGGTTTGACTTCCCTCGGCATGGTCGCATCGCACGCTCGTGTAAGTGCCATCACAAGTCGTTCGCCGCAAGGTTCCTGGGTTTCGCGAAAAATCCGTTCCCTCTCAAGCGCCTCTTTAAAAGTCTCTACATCAAAGTAGGACGTCCTCCATCTGCGGGCGAATGGAGTGGATGCTACTCCTTCCGCACGCTGCCTTGTATTGTGGACGATACAATAACGAACCGCCAAGTGGTCGCTATGGGTGTAGCCATCATCCACGCTCCAATTATTGAGCAGCCCAGGACTGCTGAAGGTAACGTCGATTATCGATTCCGCTCCATTTCTGTGGTATGTACTCTTGGTACCCACGTTGGCTAGGTCCACGTTGAGCCTAGCCAAGGCCTCCAGAAGAATCTGGCCCCTGGGGTTGGTAAGGCGGCTCCCCCACTCGATCGCCCAAGCGTTGAAGTCCCCTGCTATTACCAACGGGTATAGGCCAGTTAGCTCACTTGTCATACGGTCGAGCATGTTTGAAAACAGTTCAATCGACCATCTTGGCGGTGCGTAGCAGCTGCAGAAGAACACTCCATTCACGTTTACAACCGCGAAGCCTTCATTTGTGGAAGACACAACCTCCTGAACCGGGTACTTGCCCGTCGTCCATAATGCCGCCATATTGGACCTGTCCGTGATCCAATTGCCGTTGCCGGCTGGGACACGGTATGGGTCGGAAACTATGGCGATATCCGATGCCGACTCGCGAACTGACTGACACAACAGTTGCTGGGCGGCCTCACAGTGGTTCAGGTTTAGTTGTGTTACCCGCATCATGGTTGGCTCGTTGGTTTACTCTTGGCGGCCGGGCACTTCGCCCCCCCCCCGCCCCCATGACGTGCTTATCGTCCGGTTTCCCGGCACACATCAAGCACTTGGTGGGACTTTTGCAGTCCCGTGCCTTGTGGCTTGTGCTGCCACACCTTCTGCACATGTTGCTCCTATCTGGGCCTTTGCATTCCCAGGACATGTGCCCGCTTTCTAGGCATCTGAAGCATGCCTTCAGCGGCTGGTGTAGGCTAAGTTGGCATATCGACCATCCCACCTTCACCTTCGCCACTTTCAACGCCGCGTCTGCGTCGACTGCGGCTACCCTTATGGTTGCAACCTGGGTCCCAAGTGGACCCTTCCGCAGTCGTATGTCTGCGGTGGCAACCTCAACCTTGCACTGCTCCTTAAGTGCAGTGGAGATCTCGTCTACCTCGGTGATCTCATCCAGGTTTTTACACTGGATCGTCACCTGTGAGACGAGGGCGCGAACCTCCACACCCTCACCTAAGGCCTTTCTTGCCAGGTCTCTGTAAGCCGGGCCCTTCGACTGGGTAGACTTCTTTAGCTCCAGGAGCATCTCGCCGGTGCGGGTACGGCGTATACTCCGCACGTCGGCTCCTAGGCCCGCCAAATTAGCGTCCCCGCGCATCGCTTTCAAGACCTCCGAGTACTTAGACGCGTCGGTCTTGACGATGAGGGCCTCACCGCGGTTGCGCTTGCGGGCCACCTGTCGCTTATCCTTTTCTTTTTTGGATCTCTTCCTATTTCGGACCTTTTTCCATTGGCCCTCACTGCCATTCCCGTGGTCCTCCCTTGTTCTCCTGCTAGCTTCCGTGCTACCTGCGGTTGTTGTATGTGGGGCCCTACCGCTCGGGCCCCCTTCGGCGCTTGAGACAACTCTTGAGCTGGGTTTCGCGCCTTCAGCGCTGGGCTCAGCGCCGGGGCCTCTCTCTTTGCGGCCCGTTAAATCCGGTCGCGAGGATGGACCCTCTGACCCCGCCGCCGCGTTCGCGTAGGTTCTCTTGCCTGTAGGGGCATCCGACACGATGCGCTTCTTAGAAGCGCCAGGTGCCGTTTCACCCGGGGACTGCCTAGCCCGCTTGGAGGTCCCTGCTCCCATGGTAGATGGGGTGGAGTCTCCGACGGAGACGGACACTTCCGTCTGCGTCTGCTTCGAGGCTATCTCCCTCGCCCTTTCCGTTGCAACTAGCCACGCCAGTTCTTTGGCGCTTTGTTCGGCTAGGAGGCTTGGCCTCCAGCTCCTCCCTCTCCTTACAGGCAGCCTGCACTGTAAGGCGTAGCCTAAGGAGGCTCATTTTCAGGTCCTTAGCGATGTTGCAACGCGATGACGTGAAGTCAATGATCGCTTCCAACTGCTCGGACACCTCTACAACCTTAGGGATGCTTTCCCGCATCCTATCCATGGCCCGGATGAGTCCTGGCCCATCCATGGCCACGCCTAGCCTGGCGGCACCTGCTTCTGATGCCGTGGCACTTCCACAGGTGTCGGACACGCCGGATCCCACCATTTTCCTTGTTGGGGATCTCGCTAGGCCGCCTTTAGCGAACGGGTTCGCTTTCTCCTTCGTCTTCACCTCTGCCTCTGTCTTCTCCTGGGTTTTTTTATTTTTATTTTCGTTTTCGTTTTTGTTTTCGTTTTTGTTTTTGTTTTCCTCCATTCTGTTGGGTCCCCCTCCAGCCGCTATCCAAGCCCACGTGGAGTAGTCGCCTTCTTGATCCCATGGTTGTCTATGCAAGCAGGGAGGCCATGCTAGGGTTGACACGGCCCTTCATGGGGAACCGTGTTCAGAGCCGGATCGGCGTAAGACAGGTATAGGGTCATCTGAGCCTACTCCCGCCCGACTGGCGAGGTCGGGCGGTGGAGAATGGAACGTACTGGAGGCCTGCCACGGTTTTAGTGGGACGGAGACAGCCTGTGCCGAAGGGAACCCCGCCGTTTCCTGCGCGGTGTCACCCGGCAGTACTAAGGGGGTCGACACAGTTGCCAGCCCGATTGCACGGTTCCACTCGTTTTCCTTTCACAGCCAGTTGCCATAATTGGGGTTTTACTGACATCCACCCCAATGCGCCCAATGACGCTCCCTCCGTATTTCGTTTAGCCGTTAAGGGGAGCCTAACGTTTCCAGGGTGCACCGCGGGGAGGCGAACTACTTCCACACCCCATTGTGTGGCCGCCAGCAACTGCTGTGTCAGACAGTTCGCGAGTCGGCATCGGATATCGCCATAATTTCCGACCCATACCGCATCTCAGCCGGCAACGGAAACTGGTTTGCGGCAGGTCCAATATGGTGGCATTATGGACGACGGGCAAATACCCGGTTCAGGAGGTTGTGTACCACAAACGAAGGCATCGCGGTTGTAAAAGTAAATGGAGTGTTCTCCTGCAGCTGCTACTCACCGCCAAGATGGTCGATCGAACAGTTTTCCAATATGCTCGATCAGATGACAACTGAGCTAACTGGCCTGAACCCGTTGGTAATAGCGGGGGACTTCAACGCATGGGTGCTCGAGTGGGAGAGCCGCCTTACAAACCCCAGGGCCCAGGTTCTTCTGGAGGCCTTAGCTAGGCTTAATGTGGACTTAGCCAACGTGGGTACCAAGAGTACCTACCATAGAAACGGAGCGGAATCGATAATCGATATAACATTTAGCAGTCCTGGGCTGCTTGACAATTGGAGGGTGGATAACGGCTACCCATAGCGACCACTTGGTGGTTCGTTATTGCATCGTCCACAACACAATGTAGCGTGCGGAAGGAGGAGCATCCATTCCATTTGCCCGCAGATGGAGGACGTCTGACTTTGATGTAGAGACTTTTAAAGTGGCGCTTGAGAGGGAAGGAAACTTACGAAAAACCTAGAAACCTTGCGGCGAACTACTCCTTATGACACTTATACGACAGTGCGTTGCGACCATGCCGAGGGAAGTCAAACCGAGGAATGGAAGATTGCCGGTGTATTGGTGGACGGAGTCGATCGCCGACCTCCGAAGAACATGCCTCCACGCAAGACGGAGCGTGCAAAGAGTGCGGTCAGACGCCGAGAGAATCGAGCCTTGAAGGGCGCTAGTCGCTGCGAAGGCCGCACTAAAGGAAGATAAAGGCCAGCATGCGAGCCTGCTTCGAGGGTCTGTGTCAGTAGTAATGGCCAAAACCAGAGGATCGGCGGCTCCAACCGAGCGTTCATCAGTGCTGCTGCAGGTAATCATTAGGGGACTCTTCCTGAACCATGACCCGAGTCCATTCTCCAAACAAGCCAAACCTGGCATAAAGTTACTTAAAAAAACAGTCATGCATGCTCGGAATTATTTGAATAATAAAATTGGTTTAAGCAGAACAAAGTTCGCCAGGTCATCTAGTGTTAAATATAAATTAAAACTATATTATTCGAAAAGTGAATTCAATGCTTAATATACGTGTACACATTAAAAATTTTAAATTGAATATATCTGTGACTTGATTTATAAATAACAGAAAAATATTAAAGATTACAGGACTACACACAGGGAACGATATATTTGTTGAGAGGACAGCAATGTTAGACTCGACGTGATTAGTATTTTCGTTGCTAATTTACTTTAAAAAAAACAATGAATAAAATTTATAGCTTTTAACAACTTCTAATACCACTAATACCACAAAATTTGCTCAAAGTGGTCCAAACCGTCCGAACACTCTAACCCCAAAACTAAGGCTGGGTCTTGCTAGAAGCCCTGGCTAGGCACAATCTACACCTGGCCAATGGTGACGAACGAAGAACTTATCGTGATAGCAGAGTCGCTCAAAAAATGCCTGGACTAGATGGTATCCCGAACCTATCCATCAAAACGGCTATTTTGCTGGCTCCCGAAATGTTCAGGATGGCAATGCAGAGATGTCTGGACGAGGGCGGCTTCCCTGACGCCAGGAAACGCCCGATTCTCGTATTGCCATTTAAGACATGGAAGCCACCAGGTGATCAATCAGCGTACCAACCGATACGGCTGTTGGACACGGAGGTGGTTGAGAGGATAATACTGAACTGGCTGCCGAAGTACACGGAGGGTAAAAACAACCAGTTTGGCTTCCGTAAGGGCAAGTCAACGGTGGATGCCATATTGTCCGCACGAAGACGATAGATATTGCACTTCAGCGCAAGAGCTGGGAAGTCCACAACTGTGCAGTGGTCGCGCTTGACGTGTGAGACTCGTTCAATGGCACCAGTTGGGAGGTTATCGATAACTCGCTACAACGCCTCCAGTTTCCTGAGTACCTGTACAGGATTCAAAAATTTCGATGCATGGCGAAATATTGCGACTTACGTTTCCTAACGTGGTAAATATTCTCGAAATCGCGGACGACATCACTAATCCATAGAAGAGGTGGAGAGTTTTTTACTTTAAAACCTTTTGTTACATTATTTTAGGGCTGCAAAATGGTGAGTCGACAACTGTGATGGAGCGTGCGTCCCCGCTTGATAGCTCTTGTCCTCACAAATTCCTACCTCATGCTTCCACGGGTCAAGAGATGACAAAGACCGCCAGCTAAGGGTTGCGTACGTAACTGTTAGTGCAGCCTGGCCACTGTTGCCTTTCTGACTTCAGCTAGATTGAAGAGGTGCGTGCGGAGCGTCTGTCCACCAGCGGCTAAGTAAGAAACGCTGTATCTCGTCAGCTATACCTTTGGAGGCAGTCCCAACAACTCATTGTAGGCAGCGCAACCCCGGTAAGATAGCATGCTGAAATCTTACCCTACCATGTGAAATGTATTATCACTACTAGTACTACTGATACAATTATAAATGGTTTTTAACGTAAAGTTTATACCAACGGCTCAAACTCGAATGAGCTATTATTTATTTGTTCGAACAGACCAACAGTCCTTCTAGAAAACATCGAATACACACTAGAATAATAGATAGGGTGGTCATTACACCACTAAAAATGTAGGTATTCTTTATATATAGTTTTGGATCATCCATGGAATTCCCGAGTATTTTATGAAAATTTTAATTTTTCCCCCTTCATGGCAATGATAATGCAAGTCCATCTACAATTGCAGCAGGACTACCATCGAAAGACATGCAGACAGTACACATGTTATTCTCATTTTATATTAAACATCCCTTCACAATATTTTTTATGCTTTTTTAAGCTTCGAATTTATCCATCGTCGTAAGTTTTGGTCAACCTACCCCCTATTGAGCGAGATAAGGCGCTATAACCTTAGCAATTATTGCCAGGCTTTTGGTTCACCCACAGGCAAAAGGATCATAAAGTAATCTTTCTAGCATCTATGCTCCCAACGATAAGGTACAAATTATCACACTTTTTATTTCTTTATTTATTTATTTATTGGCGTCAATCAATAGTAGACCACATATTAGATTACATTACATTCTTAACATCTATGTTCGTTTCTATTTTTACATTTTTTTTTATTATTCACTTGCTAGCCTCAAAAAGAATTTATTTTTCAGTGTTTTTCTATCCATAGTAATATCAATTATTTCACTATATGCATAATAGCACGACATCATTCTATTTCATGGCCCGTTTTTGGCTGTTCTATGATTGTTGATATAAAACAAGTTTCTATTTCTTAGACCGCGAATAGGGGCATAAAAGTTTATATTTTCTAGAATCACCGGAATGGATACTCTTTGCGCAATAACATCATTTATGAAGGCTACCATTGCAAACTCTCTTCGTGTTTTAAGTAACTTCCGTAAAGCAAATAACAAAAACTGTTTTTGTACTGATTCAATACGATTTACATGTAAATTGTGATATGGAGACCAGAGTATGCTACAATATTCAAGGATGAGTCTAACATATGCAATATACAATGTTTTTATAGTGTAGGGATCCTTGAAATGAAAACTAAACCTCTTGATAAAACCAAGCATGTTGGTTGCCTTGTAGATAATGTTATTATAATGCTCCACAAAGGATAGTTTGGAGTCAAGTATAACACCTAGGTCTTTAATATGACTGCATCTTTCAACTTGCTTCTGGCCAATGGTAACTGCTTCTTGCCTTATAATGTGCTTTCTTGAAAATGATATGGAATGACATTTCTTAACATATAGTTCGAGTAAACTTTTCGTGCACCAGGTATGAAATTTATCGATTTCGCGTTGAAATATTTTCAAATCAGATGCTTTACATATTTCAAAGAAAAGTTTCATGTCGTCAGCATATATTAAAACATTCAAATGATTAAAAATCAATTCTACATCATTGACAAACAAAATAAACAATAATGGTCCAAGATGAGAACCTTGTGGCACTCCAGATGTCACATTCACTACTGATGACAAAATACCACCAAATCTTACCCTTTGTGTTCTACCAGTCAAGTATGATTGGACCCATTTTAGTAAACTCTGATTGAAACCTAGCCTCGATAATTTAAACAGCAATAAAGGAATATCAACTCTATCAAACGCTTTACTAAAGTCAGTATATAACGCTTCAACATAATTTCCTTTATCCATTGCGTTTAAAGAAAATGTTACAAAATTCAACAAATTGGTAGTCGTTGATCGCCCTTTAAGAAAACCGTGTTGTTTGGTAGATAATAAATTTTTAACTTGTGAGAAAATGTTGTTGTTGACTATCGATTCAAATAACTTAGGAATACAAGATAATATCGCAATTCCACGATAATTTTTTATGTCAGATTTTTTGCCGCATTTAAAAATCGGCATCAGAAAGGATTCCTTCCAAACTGACGGAAGAATACTTGATTCAAGGGATGAATTGAATAGCCAAAACAAAGGTTTTACTAGCTCTTTCGATACTGCTTTTAGAAAAGCTGGCGGCAGACCATCAGGTCCAGCTCCCTTAGAAGCATCCAATGTATTTATTGAAAGTAGAATTTCGTTAAGTGATATGCTATTAACTGTTACATCACTGATTGTTTCAGGAAGGTACGAGAAATACTGTTAATCCCGATCATTAACGTCATGAGTAGTGTAAACATCCTGGAAGAAGTCTGCGAATAAGTTGCTGATTTCGTTTGGAGTTTTGCCTGTTTTACTGTCTAACTGCATTTTTGATGGAAAACTATTCGACTGCTGTTTGGTCTTAACGAAACTGAAAAAAGATTTTGGATCTAACTTTATATTATTTTCTACTTCAATGTTGTAATCCTCATAAGCAATTTTAATTTCGAAGTTCAACTGGTCACATATGGTTAAGTATTTTGTAAGATTCAAATCATTTTTATCTATTTTATAGGCTTTATGTGCTTTTTGTTTTCGATTTTTCAGGTTGATTATTTTTCTATTATACCATGCTGGAGCTTTAGATTTGAGTGATTTTTTCCGTTGCTTCTTAGGTACTGTCGTCTCTAAAATCTCGTATATTAGGGTATGTGTCCCTTGACTCAGCCTATTATGTAACCAGCGATCAGATTTTTCATAATAACTCATAAAGTTTTTAAGCTGAAAGTGAGATTCAACTAGTTAAACACATGCAAAGATAAGTTTGATAAGACATTTGGTAGCGTGTATCACTAAAAGTTACACAACTATTTTTATAATGCCATAAACTTTCGAGGGTTGTGGATTTAATGTCGGTCTATAGACACCAAATTGGGTCTATTCGTGGATGCAACTTCGTTCCATTCGGTGGATTTATTACTAAATGCAGTCTTTGTACGGTTTTTTCTCTAATTTTTTTAATTAGGGCATTGTAAGCTGTACTGGATTTACTCAATACAACATTTCTCAAAACAAACTAAAGTAAAACTGCCTCGAAACACTTAAATGATGTTCATATATGATATATCAGCCATTCAATAATGAAAACATTATAAATCACTATGCAATGATTTTGTCTCTTCGATTTGTGTTTAGATGGGCCACTTGAATATAAACAACCGCAAATTCATGCATTTCCACTTGAAATTTTACCAATAACAACCCTTTTACTACGTAATTGATACAACAGGCCATAGTTGGGAACATACAAAAAAATATGCACCCAACATTGGGTCTACGATTTTCTTGTAAAATCATTGTTATTCAAGCTATGTGAACAGTTAGTTTGTAACGTGTAACTATGTTCTACACATCCAGACTGCATTGCTTGCTTCATCGATTCAACTAAGCCAAATTTAGATCACTTGAAATCGTGTATATCATCTGTTCAGCATAACCAGTGAAATCATGATGCCCCAAAAGTTCAAAAAACCGAAAATAACGCGGAAGTTAATAACTATAAGATGATAAATATTGTCTCAATTGCTTCGGATTACATCTATCAAGCTAATAGCAACATGATTTTGTTGATTATCGCTAAATTAATAACACATTTGGTACATAGGCCGAATGAAGGAGCTAGGCTAACATTACATCCCCTTACCCTACTTGGTAGAACTTGTTCACAGCTAGCTCTATGTTCAAATTACGAATCACATTTTGCCAATCAAAGGAGCTTAGTTTATTTTTGATAACATCGTATTTTGCATGTTTAAAGTCATAATAGGTTTCGGTTAAATCGCCATCCAACACTGTGGTGTTGTCATGTATAAATATGGAGTATTCAATCGCGGTGTGGAATACCTCATTTTTCCATAAAGGATCGGGTGATTTTGTCACGCAGAAATCATCGGTCATATTAGTAAATAACAAATTTAAAAAACGGTTGTTATGATTTCTTACATGGTTTATTTGATTAAGTCCCAACTCTGAACTTTTGTCAAATAGAGTGCGGAGCGTTTCATTATCTTCCAAAATTGGTACCATAAAAGATTCATTTTCATCATCAACGATAAAATTTGCTGCCCGTTGATTGAAGTCACCGTAAATGTGAAGATTCGTTTCAGACTCAAATTTTGAAATTATGTTAGCAGCAATACAAAAGAACGTATCATATGATTCTCTTTTGGCAAATTCAGGAGGAAAGTACACAGCCGCAAAAATATGAACTTGAGTTCCAATAAAAGATTTGACCCAAACGTGGTCAAATTCCTTGCATTTATGTGTATCAATTTGTTCCGATTCATAGTCGGTGCAAACTGCGATTAAAACTCCACCACCAGATTTCTTATTGGATAACGATTTGTTGCGATCATCCCTAAAGACGTTAAAGCGATCGCCAAACACTTCCTCATTTTTTATGCTGCTGTCCCAACTCGTTTCCATGCCTAAAATAACGGGAAACTTGCAAGCGGCAACCCGTCTATAAATTTCGTTTACCTTTACCGAACTTTTCATTCTATTGAAATTTTGACAATATATGTTAACTTCCTTACTTTCATTGATTACATTACACTCAAGCGGTAAAGTAGGCTATGAAGTCATCGGGTTGTTTTGCAGCATGGATTCGTCTACAGGATAGGGATTCTGCGTTTCTGCGTCACCCAGTTGTTGGGTTGTCATTAAATCGGGTTCTTCCTCCAAGGGGTCGGTCAATGCCGTGGAAAACACGTATGCCTGCAGGAGCACGCCGAACACGCTGCTGCAGAAGACCCAGACTCCGGAGCGGAAAATGGAAATGCATCAGACGTCGGGTAAGGGTTTAAAGTTTCACCTTTTTGAAAATGAATAGTTGGTTGGTAGTTAGACGGTGGACTGGAAAACTGATCTTTCGCAGCAGCAAGAAGTACTTGATCAGGTGGGAGTATATTGCCTCTATCATTGATGCCAGTAACATGAGAAATTCCGGGGTTGTAGCTACTTTGGCTCCTGATGAAGTGGAAATTACGGGAGCTGTTGTTGTCGTTATTGCAATTGTGGTCATGATGGCTATGCAAATTATTACTGTTGTTTGCAATGTACCGCGCTTTATTCTGCTTCCTCCGTTTAGTGGCCTTTTCGGACGCTTTCTGCTGATTCAGTCGGCTTAGTTTACGAGTATCGTATTCCGTCCAGTCCGCTTTCCACACCTTTCTCATACCTAGAAGACGCCACCCTGCATTATCAGTCTTTTTGGCGTTATTTAATTCAACCTCCAAACTGGGGCACGAGTCTGTTGTCGGTGGAAATGATGCACTGTTGTTATTAGAAATACTGTTTGTAAACAGAGCCTTTAACTCGTCAAGAGCATCAACCCCCAACACCTGGTTTGTATTGATGGTGCAATTAGTCACTGTATCCAGTGTATGCTGATTAAGCTGGCATATTCCACTGTTAATGTTATGTAGGTCTGTTGAAATTTCTGCCGTCACCGTTTTCAATGCTCCATATACATTTTCTTTTGTGGCCATTATTGCTGTATCAAGAAGCGAAGTCATGTGATTTTTAATGGCAACAACACTGCCAGCTAAACTACTATTTTTATTTATTGCGGCCAGCTCATTTTTTATCGTTGCTAGCAAAATTTCAAGTGCTTTCTCTCGGTCTTTGAGAGCATCTTGAACGGGTGAATTTTGGGATGCGAAGCGATGCACCACCTGCGTATTCTCGTCAAGTTGGTTTTTCATGGCTTTTTGTTGCTCAATAAGCTTATTAATTTCTAGCTTTACTAGCAAAAGTTCCTGACAGGACTCGCAACATGGCAGTATGTACAAGTTGATGTCCACCGCCTTCTTGCTCCGCAGCGAGCCCCGCTGAGCAGTCACTCCAATACAGGCTGCGTGAAACCTTCGTGGACCTGCACATGTCCATATGACCGAATCGACAGAAGTATCGAAAGCACAAATTTCACAGTTCATGATGGTGGCGTAAACAAAAAAAAATAACTGAGTGAAAAAAATAGAATAAGAACGCGCGTGGAATCGGCAGCTAATTAAAAACGCGTGTGCACTTATCGACGGTCGGCGATTGAAAAAAAGTTGTTTAACTCTACATGAAAGCGTTTGGTACAGGAGGTTCACACTTACTTCTTTCCCTTGATTCAAAGTAGTAGAGCGATTTTAGATCTTTCGGGAATTGCTCTATTTCGTGGAATCCTCTCTGTGGCACATACTACGCAGTTGGCCTGGCCGATGACAAGAAAAATGATGTATTCAAGAAACCATCATTTTCAAGGATGCCTTCATGAATTGGCTGCGTTAGTGTGAGATTAGATTAGATTAGAAACCCCTTCGTAAAATTGTTTTACATTATAACCGTTAAAATCATTTCTCTTTCTGCTTTCCATTGGGACGGTGATAGTTTTTTTTTTGCCCGATAGTCTTCTACTGTACGGCATTGTAATTGTTCGCACTGGAACGGTCTGGCAGGCGGAGTGGACTGTATTCGGCAGGTTCGTATGGAGGTACCAAGCGTCAATCTAGATCAACTCTTTAGAGCTCTGAAAAGAGCTGACTGACGTTGTTCCCAGCCACAGAGGGAAACGGTCGGGAATGATGAAAACAGCAGGTTACACCAAACAACTCTTTATTTTCTTTTTCCTCTCTATTACTGCTTCTGCTGCTGCTAACGGGTGCGCGGTTGGGCTAAAACTGATACTGTGCACGCTAATCCGTGCCGCTTATATAGATGGAGCGCTCAGTGCGCTGCGATGTTTTGGTTGCTGATTGGTGGACAGGCTTATGGATGGTAGTAGAGGTGATTGGTTGGCGTCGTTCGTGTTGGTGCTTGAGTCTTGCATGAGGCTACTTTCGGCGTAGACGGAACATAATCCCCCCGGTTGAGGTTACTCAACAATTATCAATCGGTTGACCGTTATCTTCGATGGGCAGAATGGACACTTTGTTGATCGGACGGCGATATGTGGTACCATTCGCGATGACGTCGACTGCTCGGACCAGGCCGTCGGCTCCAGGATAGACGGCCACGATACGACCTAATTTCCAATTAAGTGGTGGTTGGTTCCGATCGTGAAGCAACACGATCATATCTTCACGGATGTTGGGCATTTCCTTTTGGTTTTTCTTCCGAGGCAGCAGGGTGTTCAAATAGTTTCAGGTCCAGGCACGCCAAAACTGCTCGCGTAAAAGCTGGAGATGCTGCCACCGTGTCAAACGATACGCCTTGACATTCTCCAGGGATGGCTCAGCTGGAGCGGTAAGCGGTCGTCCGATCAAATAGTGTGCCGGAGTAATCACCAGCGGGTCCGCCGGGTCGTTGGAAACCGCATACAAAGGACGAGAGTTGAGAAGGGCTTCGATTTCGGCCAGGATCGTACAGAGTTCCTCGAAGGTCAGACTGGTGTTGCCGACGACACGTTTCAGATGGGTTTTGGCCGACTTCACGGCCGCCTCCCACAAGCCACCAAACTCAGGTGCGTCTGGCGGGACGAAATGCCACTCGATCTCATGGTTGTGGCAGAACGATGCGATGGTCTCAACGGTTTGCTGGTTACGAAACTGCTGGTAAAGGTGGTTCAACTCGTGGTTAGCTCCATGAAAATTGGTAGCGTTATCCGAATGGATTTCGTGGACCATTCCACGGCGTGCGATAAAACGTCGAAGGGATGCCATAAAAGCATCGGTGCTCAAATCGGATACGCCTTCCAAGTGGACGGCTTTAGTGGCCATGCAAACATAGACGGCCACGTACGATTTCACCAGAGTTGGTCGGCGTGTTCCTTGCTTTGTCCAGAAAGGCCCGGCGTAATCCACACCGGTCACGGCAAATGGGGGCGACGGCACTACTCTCGATGCTGGCAGGTTTCCCATCAATTGGTTGGGTGTTGTTGGATTGGTCCGGAAGCATCTCACGCACCGACGTGTGATTAACCGGATGGTGGATCGAGCGTTCAGTAGCCAGTACCGTTGTCTCATGGCATTTATCAGGCCCGTTTGCCCAACGTGGAGAAGCTCAACGTGCATCTGTTGAATCAGTAGTCGTACCACCGGATCCTTATCCGGCAAGATGATTGGATGACGGCTCTCGAAGGGTAACTGCGATCGGTCCAACCGACCACCTACTCGAAGCAATCCGTCGTGGTAAATCGGTCGGAGGTTTCCGAGTCTCTTGCAGGGCTCGTTAGCCCGAACTCGCTTGATCTCGTCGACGAAATGTACATGCTGCACAACATGCAAGATGGCTTCAGTTGAACGGCGTAGTTCACGGACAGTCAAATGAGGGCTTCGCTCACGTTCGGACGGATTCCTTTTGCGGCAGTTGGTTACGAATCGCAGGACATAACCCACAACTCGTTGAACCTTGCGGAAGTTGCTAAACTTGTGGAAAAACGCTATAAGGTCCATACTCACATCGGGTACAGCTACCAGGGATTTAAGTTCCGGAAGCTCGTCGTCTGGAACTTCGGCGGGGGTATCTGCGTCGTAATTTACACTCTGGAGGAATTCAGGCCCATTCCACCAAAGGCTGTTGTTCTTCAGGGACTCAGCAAGTTGGCCGCGGGAAACGATGTCGGCTGGATTACTTTGGGACCGGATATACTCCCACCGATATTCACCGGTAAGTTCTTGAATTACAGCGATTCGATTTCGGACGAACAACTGCAGCTGGTTGAGGGGTTTCTTAATCCATGCTAGCACGATCGTACTGTCGCACCACAGCACAATGCTCCGGAACGACATATCCATGGCTGGAAATACCTTCTGCACCAACCGGGTTAATAGCAGAGCTGCGCACAGCTCCTTCCGTGGGATGCAGAGCTCTTTAAGTGGGGCCAACTTCGATTTGCTCGTAAGGAGACGGAGCTTCGCAGAACCGTCGACAAAGATGCCTCGCAGATAAATTCAGGCTCCGTACGCCTTGTTGGAGGCATCCGAAAAGCCGTGCAGCTCGTATGTGACCACGTTGTCAAATGTCACACGCCTTGGAATTTCGATTTCGTGAAGATGCGACAAAGAAACTTGGAGTTCTTGCCACTGTTGTGCTGTATCGTCGTCTACCGGATCGTCCCAACCGGTCTTCAGATGCCACAACCTCTGCGCCAAGAGCTTCGCCAGCACAATAACAGGTGAAACCAATCCCAAGGGGTCGAAAAACTTCGCGATCTCCGAGTACATCATCCTTTTCGTGGGTCGTTGGGACGTTGTTGGATTTGGACGATAGGCGATGAGCATCGCGTCAGCTGATGGATCCCAAACTAAGCCAAGCACTCGAATGGCCTCATTCACTCCATGCTCTTCTAACGTGACCTTCTTCTCTTGTTCTTCTACGGGGATATGCTCTAGGAATTCTTGCGAGTTTGAGCACCACTTGTGTATGGGAAAACCTCCACGTCCAAGGAGTTGCTTCAGTTGTTGTTGCGCATCGATGGCGGCTTCCACCGAGTCAGCACCAGAGAGTACATCGTCCATGTACGTTTCTTCCTTCACTATGCGAGCGGCGACAGGAAAGTCCTTTCCATCTTCTTCTGCGAGCTGCACCAAACACCGCGTTGCTTGGTACGGTGCTGTGCCGTAGGTAACGGTACAAAGTTCCAGAACTTGGATGGGTAAAGATGGGTGCTCTCTCCAAAATATTCGCAGGAACCGGCGATCCGAAGGGGCTTCGAGTATTTGGCGATATATTTTGGAAATGTCTCCTGTGAACGCAACCTTGAATTTCCGAAACCGTAGCGTAATGTGATGCACGTCGTTCTGCACTACCGGACCAACTTGCAGTACATCATTCAGGGAAAGTTTCGATGGTGACGTCTTGGCGCTTGCGTCGAACACGACACGACATTTCGTGCTCGAGCTAGATGGACGCAAAACTGCGTGATGTGGCAAATAGTAGGCTTCTTGGGGGTTTGGATCTTCGGATTCTTTGATCTCGTGACAATGGCCGAGGGCCTCGTACTCTCGGATGAAGTTCACGTACTGCGCCTGCAGTTCAAGATCACGGACCAGTCGCCTTTCTAATATCAGGAACCTCTTCAGCGCTAGGGGGCGGCAGTTGTCCAATTGCGAATGATTATTCTTGAACGGCAGTTTCACAATGAAGCGTCCAGTTTCATCTCGCTGGTATGTGGAAAGGAAGTGTTCTTCGCATGCTGCTTCTTCGGCCGACAGCTTGGGAACGTCCGGTACCTCCTCAATCTGCCAGAATTGGTGCATTCTTTCCTCGATTTCTCGAACGGATGTGTGGGAGTATTGAAGCGAAACATTCGACACGGGCGGGTCGATGATGACACCAGCTACGATCCACCCCAAGTAGGTATCTCGCAACTGTGGAAGGCCTTCGGCTAAGCTCAACTTACCAGGTTTCAGGATGTCGAAAAAGAGCTCGCCACCGATCAGCATATCCACCTTATCGGGCGAGTGGAACTGGGATAGTCCAGTTGGAGATGTCGATCTGGGATGTAGGAATCGTACCGGTCACTTTTGGAGTAACCAGACACTCGATGCTTGCGTGGAAACTGGACACACGGGAACGAAATTTGACGACCACCTTTTCACGGGCTAGGGATCGCAGGGCGTTGATGCCAACGATTGGAACATTGGCTGGTTTCTTTGTGACACCAAGGTGGTTGGCCATCTCTTCCGTCATGAAGTTAACTTGGGATCCATTATCTAGAAGGACTCGGCACGGGTGTGGCTGATTTTGTTTATCGAGGACCTGCACTACTGCAGTTAATAGCAACACCGTCTTCGTGGATTGAACGAAATTCGACGAACAGGTTGTGGACACTGGCGGGTCCAAAGGGTTGGATATCTGCACCGCAGTCGGTTGACTCGGCACAGAAGGATCCAATGGCGGGCTTGCTATCGCCTCTGCAGGAATCGAAACGTTCGATGTGGTTCCTCGGCTGGGTGCTCCATCCTCGTGAAGCAATGTGTGGTGGCGGCGTTGACACTTGAGGCACGTCTTGTCGGAAGGGCATTGCTGGCATCGATGTCCTTTGCGTAGGCAGTTGAAGCAAATTCCAGCAGCTCGGATCTTATCAATTCTCTGGCCGGGGGTGAGGTTGGACAAGACCGAGCACTGGACGTTACGATGGGAACCGCCACAAATTTCACACACGCTCGTCGGTTGTGATGGGTTGGTCGATGCGGCGTGGCTCTTTTGAGGCTGAGTCTTCGATGGTGGAATGGCTTGCTTCGGTTTCGATGGTTTAGTTGGAAACGCTGTCTCACAATTCTCGAGGATTTGGCACCTCGACTTCAGGAAGGCGATGGTCGAACCGTATTTGGGAAGCTCTCCTTTCTTCTGCGTCCCTTCCCAGGATTTGCGGGTTGATTTGTCGAGTGCAGAGACAATCTGGTACACTACCATGTGCTCCGATATTCCAGTGATCTGCTGTTCGAGGAACTTCAGGCTCTCAACATGGTGAATAGCTTCGTTAAGCAGAGCTCTCAGTTCCTTATGGGACTCCGACGACATTTCTCGAAGGGAAAACAAACACGGATGTGGGTTTCTACAAGCAGGCGCTTGTTTTCGTAGCGATCCTCCAAGATGGTCCAAGCTTGTTGGTAGTTTCCGTCCCTCAGTACGTTGGTATCCAGTACACCCGATGCATTTCCGATAAGCGCTTTATCGAGGTGGTACAGTTTAATGGCGTCTGTATCCCCAGAATGTGCCATCAGGTCTTGGAAGATGGCTTTGAATTTTGGCCACCCAGAGTAGTTGCCATCGAATGTCGGAATCGGTGCTCTGAGTGGCTGCTGTTGGATGACCACCGTCGGTGTGACACTCGGAACTGGCTGTGGTGCTGCATTATTTTTTGCCTCTAACAGCAGCTCTTCGACGGCATTCGACACGGTGTAGAAAATGTCCTCGAAGCTGGCATATTCCTCTTCCTGGTCGTCAATGGCTTCGTCTGGCACCAGTGCCAGCACCTTGTTGTGAATTCCACTATATTCGGCATACGTAGCGGACAGGCTCTTTGGCCGATGACATACTCATGGCGTAGGGAAGCGTTGGCGAGAGAGGTAGCGTCAGCGTCAAACCTATCTTGATTGGCGTTCTATGAAAATCGCCCAAACCTGTCATAGTGAAAGAGGTGCAAAGCGTTTTTCGATGCGGCGAAGCAGTTCACATAGTGCTTTGACGCTTGTGAACGCCAGCAGACGCTGAAGTGGTCGTTAAAAAAATGGAGATTGAATCTAAAAATTTAATTTCACTCGTTTTCGCAAGGAGGGCACTGTGGTATAAAACATTAAAAAAAAATACCGGAATAGGAATATGGTGGATAAACTTTGGCGTTAAGTTTTGACTGAGTTCGGAGCAGTTGCAACCATTAAGTGAAAGAAATGATTTAAGGTGCAATTAAATTAACATTAATTTGTTTGCTTTTCAGTGGAGGCCCTCGTATTTATAAAACATTAATCCGGATCTAACTGAATATCTGATCCGGATATGTTTTCCGTTAATGGCACCGATGCAATTTGGAAAATTCCATTTGGTCCAATATTCGTTCGCCACCGATCTTGACATTTGTTCAGTTGGCGCTGGCATATAAATAGACTGAAGAACAAACCATAGAACTTGGCACGATTTGCGGACTATGGCTTCAACTAGAACAATCCACGCGGAAGGAAAATTCGAGGGTAGTGAAGGATAATCCGGTTGCTAAGATTCTGAAGAAGAATCCGAAAGTTGAATGAAAATGCTCGGTGGGTTATATAAATCAGAATATTTGAAATCTGCCGTACCTGATAGTAATAATTAAACATTCACATGGTAGAATCGGCTCTTTATTACAGTTCGTTCAATTTTTCAATAGTTTGTGTTTCAACATGTTTAGAATCAAATTAAATGTATCCATATTTATCCTAGTATAAAAATGAAACTTATCAGGATATTTACGAAGGTCGTCGTACAATGTACAGAACTTCCCATCATGTTTTCTGTTTCTGTTTAAAGGATGCACTGCGAACTCTCTTTCCTTGTTCATGATAAAGTAAAGCGTGCTTGAGGACGCGAAATATTCTTCATCAGATGAATTCATGCTTGAATCACTTGAAGAACTCAAATTATGTCGAATACTTTTTACAGTCACGCGCGCGGCGTCGCTATTAATCTCGCTTTTAGTATGCCATAAAACGCTTTGCTCGCCTCATCGCTGCGCTTTGATTAACGCCAACGCATCGCAACGCGTCCCTACGCCATGAGTATGTCATCGGCCTTTGACAGGACGGTCAGTTGTGCCAATCCAAGCGACTCGTCGTTGATGATTGTTCGTTGGATCCGGACTACTTTCTTTTTAGTTTGAGTCCGTTGGCGGTACAATCCCTGCAGCTGTTTGATGGTGATGTTATCCATTGGGACCACACTGTCACCGAATCCGTGGAAGGATGGAGAACTATGCGGTGGTGTTGCTTGGGGCACGATTTCTTGTTGCTCGTCATCGGTGTTTTGTTGTTGCTCGCCCACAGCACTTTGTTGTCGGCTGTCGTGGGGTGGCGAATGTTGCAACGGCATTTTCACTTTTCACTCACTACGCGTTGTTTTCACACGCACAAATTTGTTTTGATTTGTTAAACGTTTATAAACGCGCACTCACTGACACTTTTTGTTTACGCACTAGTCGCAGACGTAGCAGCAGGAGCAGAGCAGTTTTTTCTCGGTTGAGTACAGCTTTCGCTCAACGGGAACGATTGCTATCGGCTTCACACTTGGCGGGGTTGGCTTCGGGTAAGTTTTCACGGCGAAAACTTCTTCGGATTGGCTCGTGATCCGGTTCGGGATGGACCAAAAAATGTTCGCACTGGAACGGTCTGGCAGGCGGAGTGGACTGTATTCGGCAGGTTCGTTTGAAGGTACCAAGCGTCAATCTGGATCAACTCTTTAGAGCTCTGAAAAGAGCTGACTGACGTTGTTCCCAGCCACAGAGGGAAACGGTCGGGAATGATGAAAACAGCAGGTTACACCAAACAACTCTTTATTTTCTTTTTCCTCTCTATTACTGCTTCTGCTGCTGCTGCTAACGGGTGCGCGGTTGGGCTAAAACTGATACTGTGCACGCTAATCCGTGCCGCTTATATAGATGGAGCGCTCAGTGCGCTGCGATGTGTTGGTTGCTGATTGGTGGACAGGCTTATGGATGGTAGTAGAGGTGATTGGTTGGCGTCGTTCGTGTTGGTGCTTGAGTCTTGCATGAGGCTACTTTCGGCGTAGACGGAACAGTAATCAAATTGCATTGTTCTTGTTTCATCAGCCCAGTTGCCTGGTTATAAATTTGCGAGTTGAAAAGTACTGTGCAATTTACCTTCTGAAATGCAGCCGAGAAACCACCCTTAGGCGAAGTGGCTAATATCGCCAATGGCTCTGATGCGGAGCTCGATGAAATTGAAGCTGCATCTAGGATAGCAGAGCAAAAATCCCTCCTCATCAAGTTCAAGTCTGGGCGGTCGATGTTGCACGCGTTGACCGCCAACGGGGACGAACTGATATTGTATTATGAAAATATTCAAATAATTCAAATACACATTTAGCATATCTGCTATGTGCGAATATCCGATCTCCCTCCTGAACTTCCCGACCAGGCGATCGTGACGGTTTTATCAAAGTATGGACGGGACCATAACAAATGGCCGAATCACAAAAGGTCAAAAGTCAAAAAGGCCGAAAGACAAAATGACCGAAAGCTTAAAAGCCCGAAAACTAAAAAGCAGAATTGTTCAAGGCCAAAAACGTATCAAACATTAAATCTATTAAAATTCAGTCAATCTGTTCTGATACTGAACTTGAAGTTCCGTTTTCGACAAAATATCTATGCTACAATAGTAATACATGTGAGTAAGTCATGTTAAAATAACATAAATACTGATCACTTCGTCAGTGCAAAAATGCTAAATCAATGCTATTCAAGCCTCGAAAATTCTTAACCCCGAAAACGAATGAAACTTCCTCAAAAATAATTATATATTTGTTTTTATTGGTTTTGTTCAGAATAAGATAATAATAATCATAATGATAATAATAATGATAATAAAAAATAATAATCATAAGAAAAAGTACAAAAAGAAATTTATGTTCCCGAAATTATTTATGTCCTTTTTTCTTAGACGCCAACAAAAGAGCAATGCTTTCAACAAAATTTACGTCGGTGATATCGTCACTTTGATACATATTTCTTTTATCTTTTCCAGATGGTTTCGTGATCCTTGTGGAACGTTTCCTTGTAAAATGCGCAAAATTCATCCTTCAATTTCTTGTTGCTCTTTTCGCAATTCCATGATTATCCTGGTAATAGATAAATGATTGCTTCCAACAACTTCTGTTCGATGCCACGCTTCGAGCGCATTGGTTGTTAAAGGTAATTGTTGCCTCATCCCCTAATCGACCAGAGAGCGGGATAAAACATTGGCCTGCAGTTATTGTTTCGTCCTGCAATATTAACTGGCTCTGAAGAATTCAAGAAAGCCAGCCAGCATTACTGGCATGTTATCCTTGATGCTCTCGCATGCTCCTGGGATTCTTAAATGTGATAGGAATGATAACGCCTGCAAAAAAAAGTTAGTTAAAACTCACCCAACGATTACTTTATACAATTTTGAAGGCAGTCATGTATACATCCATATCATTGGAATACATGGTTTTCAATCCCCGGAAGTTCAGCTGCTTAATCAAGTTTTGCGCGAAATGAAAGTAGCACAAATAACATTCTGCTTCCGGAAAAAATGACTTTCATCACGTTTATGACAGCTTTCTCGAAATCAATACGTTTGAACGCTTGAATACGTAAAATAAATTTCAGAGGAATTTCGGGTTTGGTATTTAGTAGAAACTTCGCGGATTTTTTTCGAAGGAACATCTCTTGACACCAGAGCTTTCCGTCTCAGCTCAGCTTTATACTCCTTTTCCTTCTCGTCTAAAGGATTAACTTCATAGATATGTACTTCCTTGTGCTTAGCTAAAGTGTGGGTGCCATTATGAAGTCTTGTAATCGCACGGTGCAAGTGCGCGGTCCAACATTCTTGTTCCGTCCGGCGCGCGCTTGCTCCGGTCCACTTTGTCACTTTGTCGAGTTTATTCGGCCTTTTGTGATTCGGCTTTTCGCGATTCAGCTTTTTGTAATTTCGGCCTTCTGTATTTCGGCCTTTTGTGATTCGTCTTTCTATGTGTAAAACACATCGTGCGGGAGATGTTTTCGGCGGAGCTGGGAATATCCGCCTACACCTGGCGCGTACATTTGCATGAAGCAAGAAATCCCGTCATCGCTGCACTTTGCCAGCGAGAAGGGAAATATATATTACCAAGGCAACAAAGACAAATGCTTCATCTGCAAGGGACCAATGATTACTTCTTGACCCAAGCCTTCTCGGAGATAGCGGAAATTGCGTCAGCAAAAAAAGGAGCAGACTCTGAATGAAACTCACGGATGTGCAGTTACTGGAGCCACAGCAGTAACTGCGAAGGAACAGGAAGAAGTTAACATTAAATCACCTCCACGAAAGAAGAACTACAGCGTGTATGAAAAATATGTTTTCTTTGTATAAGCCACGAACATTGCCTATGACTTAGTACAGCTAAAGCGATTGAGCCTTACAAATAAATAAACTGGTTATAAAAGACGTTAAAATCAGTAGTCTCAGTAAACATGCATCGAACATTTCACTACTTACCTTTATTGTGTAGATATTGCTTGTTGAGCTCTGTATTCAAACTATCTGCTGTATTAACCAGTTCATCGAGGTGAGGTTTTTTCGTTTCCAGTTCAACTAGCAAGTTCTAAAACAAAACAAAACATATGGTAATGATACATTAATTGCAGAAAACAACTTGTTAGCTATGATTATTTCAACGGCATAATAGTAATAATTCTAATAAATAAGCAAATAGCAAATAGCGCACGCACAGCTCCACTTTGCGCTATGCCTAATTTATGAGGTTTTTTTTTTCGGTAATTCGATATAGTTGTTCGATATGTTTTTCTCAAATTTTCAATTCTTCCGATATCAGGTGTCAGATAACTTTATTTTCTAATGATGTTTTCGTTATAATAATTGACATTTATCTGAAAAAGATTTACGTAAAATGATTGGAAAAGTGACGCTACTATGCGTTAATAGACAAAATACTGAAAATGTATTTGGTCCTCCCTTAGCTCGGTCAGTAAAGGCGCAGATACAAAGCAACACCATGCTGGAGGTGGCTGGGTTCGATTCCTGGTCTGGTCTATGAATTTTTCGTTAAGGAAAATTTCTCGACTCCCTGGGCATAGCGTATGATCGAACTTGCCTCACAATCATACTAATGCAAAAATGGTACCTGGCATCGAAAGCTCTCAATTAATAACTGTGGAAGTGCATCTAGAACACTAAGTTGAGAGCAAGCAATAAGCTAATTGTGAAAGCAATAAGCTTGAAATACTTAAGAAGAAGAAGAAGTATTTGCCATTAAGCAATATACCGTAAGTGCGCTATATTTTGCGCATTTAAGAAATTATAAATTTGATATCATTATGGAAGAGGCCTAGAAAGAGTTACACGATTCTTGTCTCTTATTACGTTGTGTCAAGTCTATTAAAAGAGCGCAATGCAGTACACCTCGTAAATGATCAGAAATTTATTAAAAAAAATAATTTCTGGATTGATGTATGTGTTCCTAATTATGCGCACTAAAATTAAGATATTCCAAATTTTGCGCACTTGTGTTCCTAATTTTGCGCACCATAATAAACTATTAAATACTTATGCAAACATTGAAACAATTTGTGTGGTATAGTTTTAGCGGTATAAATGAATTTTGATAGTAAAGTAGGGTAAGTCTACTAATTTGCGACCTAGCTAGAAATCGATTTGTGTTTAAAAAGTGATAGTTAGAAAATTTTTCATTTGTGTTTCTCAGAGACTTCTATTCATTTGTGAACACATCAGTATTATGTGGAATTTTCCATGGATTTTTGCCAAAAAATATGTGTGGATTATTTGCCGTGCAGATTGACAAGATATCGGTTTCCGGTTTATCTTTGCCTTATAAGGTTGAATATCGGGTAAACGGAACGCTTTTTCAAAAACATCCTCTTCAACAGCATTGGTGTTCTGTCCCGCGGTTTCATGTGAACAACTTGTAGTGGCGTCTTTTTCAGCAATAGCATTTTCTGATGTGCTCAGATTGTTCAACCAATTGTTAGGTGACATCAAGAAAAACTGCACGATGATCAACTGTAACAAATGAAAAATCTTTTTAGTATCATGTAATATAAATTAATGGTTTGTTTCATTAGCTTATCAGGCAATTTTGATTCACCAAATCCATCTTCAACGGAATGGCACCCTGTCGAACTAAGATGCCACGAGTGGCCATTTGCATGGCTTTGGCCAAATTATCCGAGGAATATACTTTCCCTCGGAAGCCAACATGATGAACTGTAAATAATAAGGAACATGGTGAAAAAATGGATGCCATATTTTGCGCATCAAATTATGCAAATTTTCTGATAAAGTGTTACACAAACAGCAGAAATGTTATGTGATGAAGGTAGTACATACCTGTTTTCCTCATTTGGTAGTGATTTCAGCTTTTTAAACTGTTTATCTGGTAATAAAATCTCTTGTGACAATTGACACTTGTCTTAGCCCATACGCTAACAGGGCGGAAAATTTGATGATTTAGAAGTGCGCAAAACTGTTTACGAACGGCGGTTTTAGGTATGAGCATTTTTTCTCATAATGTATCCCATTAATCGAAAGTCAACACAATTAACTAGCTTTTCGTGTCGAAAGTCAATCTAAAAAATGCAGAAAATCATAGTTACAGCACGAAATGTACAAAACTGCGCAAAATTAGGCAATGCGCAAAATATGGCGGACTTACGGTACTGATGTTTCAAATTCAATTAAAATGTACTGTTCGAGCGTGGAACTCGAATGCCGGCCACCGAAGGTTTTACTTCCCGCTATTAACAATAGCGGCGCATCAAACCATGGGAACAAGACGGATAGCAAATGAGACACCACACTACACACTTATCGATATCACTTATCGATGATGAAGGCACAAAAAACTTCGCACCCCCGCGTGTTCCGAAACCGATCGACGGTACGTAATGTTGTCACGGTAGGCCTACACCGAAATCTTGTGATTTGGATTTGGATTGGAAGAAACTTAAACACTTGTGTTCACTGACGACTTTCTTTTTATTGCGATAAACGATATCGAGGGAAACAATGGTTTGCTACCGGTCGCTTCAACTGTTTGTTTGGAACTCTTGAGTTTTGCATAATAGGGTGGTAGGAATCTTCAGATGGTTCTTATTGCGTACAGTGAGGAGAATTATTGTGGTGATGGGTTTAATTGGGTTTGGGTTGAATTCATAACTACTTATATCTAAGGCAATATACATATTTACACTACTTCCAAAATACTTATATGACCAGTGTACTGATCATTCCGGCCACCTTAAAACAGTCACACTGTTTCAAACTCTCTCGGCAGATATTTTCTCTCACGGCTCTCTGCAAATTTCGTTGACTTCGGATGCCGAACACGATGACGTCGAATGTAAGTTATCGGTTTTGAATCACCAATTGGATGCTGTCTGAATGAAATCATGCAGCAAACAGCGTACGAGACGCGAACGAGATCGACGATTTGATGCAGCGGTGAGAGGAGAATGATTTCTGTGAAAGAAAGACCCGGTAGAACGAGCGGAGACTAGTAGAGATGTTGGAACGCTAATCACCTGCTATCCACATATGCGTTGAGACTGTTTCGGACTGCTCTACCGATCTTTGTAGGATTTGCTTACATTTCGATTGGTTGAACATCGATTTCGGTTGACATTTGTAGAAGGACCACCTTGGCAACTGGTCGGACGAGATTCTCCGCTGTAGCTGTCTTAAAACTGACTACGCGGACGACTCCGTCTTTGCCTGGAAGAAGCTTTGTGATGCGACCCAGGGGCCACTGCGCCGGCGAAAGATTTTCATCTTTGATGACTACGACCCGTCCCAGCTCTAGATTCACCGGAGACTTGCAACCTTTGTTAGCTCGTGTTTGAAGTTGAGCGAGATACTCTGGATACCACCTTTTCCAGATACATTGAAACAGCTTATTTGTGCGTTGCCAATAATCCAAACGATTGTCGGGCGTTTTAGAAATGTCAGCTTCCGGAACTGCTTGAAGGTTTGAACCAACAAGAAAATGCCCTGGTGTAAGTACTTAAAGGTCGGTAGAATCGGTAGGAATCGGGGTTAGTGTACGTGAATTCAGGCACATTTCAAATTGGGCTAGAAGCGTTATTATATCGTCCCAGGTCAGGGACGTTTGACCGGTTTCTCGTAGAATGTGGTGTTTACATGATTTCACCGCTTCCCACAGCCCTCTGAAGTGTGGTGCGCGTGGTGGAATGAATGTCCACCGGATTTCTTGTTCTGCACACCAGCTGAGTTTCAACATGTCGTAGATGCGGTGAAGTGAGTTCGCTGCTCCCTTGACAGCAGTTCCATTGTCAGAATGGATTTCGTGGATGCGACCACGACGAGCGACGAAGCGACGGAGAGCGGACAGAAATGCCGGTGTGGAATGGTCTGATACCAATTCGATATGAACGGCCTTCGTCCTTTCCACCATCGTGACTGATTTAGAAGCTCGGTTGGTGATAATCCACGAGATAGGTCATCAGCTGGATTTTCACTACCAGTAACGTGTCTCCATGGATGCCCCCCCGTATTCTACTGGATCCTCGATATTCGGTTCGCGACAAACGTTTTCCAGCGGTTTGGTGATGAATCAAGCCATTGCATAGGCGTAGCCAGGATTTCAAGTAGGGTGGGGCAAGATATTTTTTAGAGAGAGAGAGAGAGAGAGAAAGAGAGAGAGCGAGATTGAGAGAGCGAGATTGAAAGAGCGAGATTGAGAGAGAGAGAATGAGAGAGAGAGAGAATTACACCGTCTTCAACCAGCGGTTGCACACACTGAACACATTACATTATACAACAGACAACACAACGCTGGGATGACCAGTAGAGTAGGGACATTTTCAAGTTCCATCGGCGTGAGCAGAAATCGAGCCCTCAATTTGTGACAATCCGCCTGAACGACGGGTGAATTATCTTCTCTACGCTTACCCAAAGTATTTACAATACCCGTCAAATTTTGGCAACAAAATTCAACCATTCTAGGCTTGTTCTGGAATTAAGAAAACAACAAAAAGGATTTAAAAAACCTAAGGTTTTCCACATGTTTCAAAATCAAACCGCATTAAATAGCAAACACGGTAAATATTCACTTTACAGTGGTGTTGGATTTTTGTATAGGATAACAGTTTGTACTGAAAATGTTCTTTTCCTCCACGGCCCTCTCACCCACACTGAAAATTGAATTTTGATTTTATTACGAAATCGAAGGTAGGACTAACAAATCTATTCGTTGTATTCGTTGTAATAGATTTGTACTTTTCATGAAACTATCTCCGTACTCAATGTCACCCACGTAACCGTCTAAAACACAAAGCATTTATTGGCACAGAAAGAACATTCTTGCATTTTACGAAAACAATATTAACTACTACGAATATTTTGTTATCAATAAAAAATAAACTCTGGTGGTTGCATGATTGACTGACAGATCTTCTATATAGACCCAGTATGTAGTTGAAAAAATAAATAAAAATAAATCAATGATTCCAGCACACCGAGGAGCAATACCAACATGAGTACAATTGAAGAGAAGCAGCAATTCATTTCGTGCACTGTACAAATCGGTGTAATGATAGCATTTCACCTGATAAAAAGCATTATGAATGTTTCATACAATTTACGAGACATTTGTTCTATGTATAAAATCCATGTTTATGAAACGAGTGAAAGTTAATTTACGAAAATAAATTTTCAATGTATATATATAGACATAGCAACACAGCAAAAACACCGTTTTTCTCGCTTAGAAACAGAAAAAAATCTTTGAGGTAGCTCATCGAATCTTTCGGTCCAACCCTAAGCATCTAACTCAATAAATATGCGAAATTTGAATTTGAATAATATTAATTCA
Organism: Aedes japonicus; assembly: GCA_034211315.2. Lineage (NCBI taxonomy): Eukaryota > Metazoa > Arthropoda > Insecta > Diptera > Culicidae > Aedes > Aedes japonicus. Next base: position 142,469 of record JASCZW010001992.1, read on the forward strand.
ACCAATATATCACAAAACATATCGATTGATTGAGCGGATTGAAATAATGATATCATTGAGTATAGGATCAAGTCTCCGGTCGGTGCTTAACCAATGTGCCTGGACATCAATAGAAGCATAAAGCTGCCAAAAGGCACGAAATGCATCCCCAGCAAACACAGGATCGTATATAATAGCGGATAAGAGTGAAAAGTGGAGGCGTTATACGTACATTTTACATGAAGTCAAATGGACGCAAGTAAGTATATCGCCTCCACTTTGTACTTATATCCGCTATCATATACGATTTTGTGTTTGCTGGGTCTACACACTCTTACTTTTACCAAATCCCTAAATCTTAATTTTAAATGGATTCGCATGCATTGTTCTTAAGTATCTTCTATAGGATTTAGGTACAGTTTAAAAAAATGAAAGTTTACGAAAAAAAAAGTTTGCTTCGAGCATCGGCTGTGAAAGTTTGTGTCGATGCTTTATTACGCGATATTTTGCTATCGGCCATGGCGCGATTCGTATTGTTTCGGTTATCTATAATTCGGCGATGTGAGTAACCGAGTGCGCACAGAAAAATAAACAACAAAAATGCTTTCTGGTGAAATGTGAGGGTTCGCCGGGCTGGTGGTTTGGTGGTGGGGTTCACAATTACTTATGATCCATAATATTGGTTTGCCATGCTCGCCATACCATATCCTGGAGCAAATAAACCACTATCCCATTTTGTGATTGCCTCCAATAGCACTATTTGTTTAAATAGGTTCAAATCAGACATAGGTATTAATATAAAAAAATAGAGGTGGGTTATATCTAGGACATAACCGCAAGTTTAACGAACGACCGCGTTGGTGTTTCCCTTCTTATACAATTATCTTCCCTTATTTGACCAGCATTAGGGCCAGGCAGGCGTTTGAGATCACCAGTTTTTTTCAAGCATCAGTCTGGTGGTTCTCTGTCTAATAACAGCTCATCTGGCAAAAACGGAGTAGCAGCATGTTTATTATCTTACTCATGCTCATAGCAACGGATAGCATCTTTGAATAGGATAAAACAACTGCAACTTTTCGCTCTGATTAGCATGCTGTCCTGTTTTTGTATCCCAAATTAGTCCCAACGTTGGTGCAGAGACGGTGCCGTACGAAACAGTGAGCAGTTCATACGTGTCCAGTGGATCTGTTGGGTTCCGGCAAAGCAGGATTCGTAGAAAATATTGATTGATTGGAAAATAAAGCACTTGTCGGAACATTTTTTCCACATCTGCGACGAAGGCAACGAGATAGAAGCGGAACCGAATGGTGATGGTGACTAGATCTGGTTGCACGACGGGACCAACGAGAAGTGTGTCGTTAAGTGAAATTTCTGAGGTGGTCTTGCAGGACGCGTCGAATACCTGCTCTCCTTGAATCCCGGATAGTGCGGCAAGTAGTAGTGTGGAATTTCGTCATCAACTTCATTGAGTTTGTGCATGTGAATGTGTTTGCTTCAAGGCGGGATCTCTTTCTAAGCGGCTTTTGAGGCTGGTGAAACGGCAAATGGCAATTGCTCGGGATTCACCGAGGGTGACTTGCGGATCTTCGGAACGAGGAAGGCGTACGACATATCTTCCTAAGTGAGTTCGGGTGGTAGTATTAGCATAGACATCTTCGCATACGTTGGGGCATTGTCGATGGCTTCGAATTCCCAGAATCTCTTAAGCGCTGATTCTAGGGATTGATCGACAGTTGATAGGTAGCATACCGGTGGTGCGACGGTGGAATTAATGGCAGTTTTTCAGAGACTGTCCATCCAAAGAGGGTGTCAACGAAGAATGGTAAACCGTCACCAAGTGACAGACGGTTACCCGTGTGGATTTCATGGTAACATCCAACACCGATGACAATGTCGATCATGCCTGGGACGTTCAAGTGCGGGTCGGCAAGCGGAACGATTGGCATGCTCCACGATGCGGAATTGATAGCGATTGTGAGTAGATTGGCAGTGGGCTTCTTCATAATAAAACATTCGAGTGTGGTGGAAAAGGGTGAGACTCGGGACTCGCTTGATCTTCTTCACAGATTCTCAGATCCTGCAACTGCAACATCGACGGAGGCTTGTCGGGTGGCAAGTGCATTTGCCAGCTTCTTATCGATGAAATTTTACATCGCAGCAGAATCGAGAAGAGCTCGGGCAGCGACTTCTTTACCGTGCTTATCTACAGCATAAAGTACAACCGTTTCCAAAAGAACCGTGCTTCTATTTGATTGAACGTTCGCTGACGTGGTTGGAATTGGCTGTTGCGTGGACGTATTTGACAAGCTGAGTGCAACTTGGTCGTGCAGCAACGTATGGTGTTTGGCGTGACACGTTCTGTACGAGAATTTGGACTTACATCCCTTTGCTTGGTGGTTTGGACGGAAACAGTTCCAGCATAAACTTCGCTGTGTTATAAATTCTGGCGAACGTTGGAAATTGAAACAGTGGGTGCTTCTGTGAGCAAGCGTGGCATTGGGGAACGTTCGGTTTAGGTTCTTTTGTAGCACTGTTTACGACGGACTTGACTGTGGAGGGTTTCTTTGGAATCGGGCCGGCCACCTTGACGCCAGACCCTTGGGAACGATACTGCAGATCACTAGATACTGATTCCAACAACGACTTGTTGCGTCAGGAATTCGATCAGCTCTTCAAATTTGGTTTCATCCTTCTATCGAGTTTCCTGCTCCCAGGCACGCAACGTGTAGGAATCAAGATTGCTGCAAATAATGAAGGTAAGTGGAATGTCCCAATGCTCAATTGGTTCACCAAGTTTCCCCAACGCTTTCACGTGTCGTTGGAAATCATCCACTAGTGTATTCAGCCCCTGTGCCGATTCATGCATATTTGATGGCAGTGTGAACAGCCGTCGGAATAACTCCTTTCGCTAAAACCGCTTGTAATCATACCTCTTCATAAGCGCATCCCATGTTGTAGCGTAGTTATCCGCTTGTATATTTACACATTCGAACGGTTTTTTAGCATCTCCCTCCAATGACTGCAGTAGGTATTGCAACTTATTCACTGTTGGGATATCATTGTTGCCGTGGATCATGGACAGAAAATTCCATTTCAATCCAGCGCGATTCGTCTTCAGAGAATTTTGGAACGTCGATCTTCTGTAAACGATGGTGAAAACTAGTCACGTTATGAAGTGGCGCAAGAGTTGATGACATCGTTGAACTTAGAAATGGATGATTCCTTTCCGCTGGTCGAGTAGAAAGCCCTTCAACTTGCAGAATCGATTCTTAAACTCGTTCCGCACTGCCATGTGCTGTTCGAAATTTTACTCGTCGTCTAACTTCTCGATCTCGGCTTGAAGATGTAAAAACTCCTGGTTTGTCCTATTTAGCGTTTCCAATCGCACGCCGACTTCACAAATATCCCTTTCATGGTCGTATCCTCATATAAACCTTTCCACCGCATCTCGCGTTGCAATCACCCATTTGAGAATCTGCTTTTCGTGAACAACTCAAAATCGCACGATTTGCTCCTTCCCGTCGCGTTGTGCTGCTCAAGCACGAAAACAATCCACCGCTTCACGTGGTTTTTTACGCGAAACCGGACCGAAAGACCGAAAGAGATCACGTAAAATCACAACGAATAATCCTTCCCGACGCGGATACGTGTTTCTTAAAACGATTCGCGAATCCGCAATAACGCCACCACGCAATCGTAGGAAATTGAAAATCAATTAAAAAACGTATTGATTTGAATTGGTCGAACAGCACACCTAAGGCAATTATCTAACAGGCCAATTGAAGGAGCCCTTATATTCCACCGTATACGATAATGCCAAACTTCTACGTGCGTTTGTATTATCTACAATAGATAGAGAACGATTCGATCGTTCGTCGCCTCGGCAATACATGCAAATTTACACGTACGAGTGTACGAGATCACGAGTGTACGAGATCACGAGCGTACCAGATCACGAGTGCAGCAAACTGCCGCTGAATAGAGCTGATTTTGAATGGCCTACCTTTTGTAGTCAGCGTCCTCTGTCTACTCATCACAATGGCGAATCCATCTATTCGCGCGTTGATTTGAGCTTGGATGCTTCCTTCGATCCGGTTCGAAGGACCAATGTTCGAGCGTGGAACTCGAATTGCCGGCCACCGAAGGTTTTACTTCCCGCTATTAACATGGGAACAAGACGGATAGCAAATGAGACACCACACTACACACTTATCGATACCACTTATCGATGATGAAGGTACAGAAAACTTCGCACCCCGCCGTGTTCCGAAACCGATCGACGGTACGTAATGTTGTCACGGTAGGCCTACACCGAAATCTTGTGATTTGGATTTGGATTGGAAGAAACTTAAACACTTGTGTTCACTGACGACTTTCTTTTTATTGCGATAAACGATATCGAGGGAAACAATGGTTTGCTACCGGTCGCTTCAACTGTTTGTTTGGAACTCTTGAGTTTTGCATAATAGGGTGGTAGGAATCTTCAGATGGTTCTTATTGCATACAGTGAGCAGAATTATTGTGGTGATGGGTTTGATTGGGTTTGGGTTGAATTCATAACTACTTATATCTGAGGCAATATACACACTTACACTATTTACAAAATATTTGTGTACCAGTGTACTGATCATGTACCTTTGCACAAAAACTTAGAAGCATAGGAAATAATCAAGCTGCTTCAAAAAAATTAACCAATAAACTGATGGAGTTCGCGAGTTGTGTCTATTTGTAATTTCATATTACTTTTTGTATTTTCATATTTCTTTTAAAAGGAATAGGTTTGCCAGCGTTTCGTTGGGTTTTTCACTCATGAGTATTTATTAATAATAGCAATAAAATATTACAGCGATACTCCTTAAAAACGACCTACACGCATGTCCCGTGAAAATACCAGAATTTTGGGAAAAAATGAGCACCCGGCGAATCACAGAGCCGTTCATTATCTATGTCACATGCTCAACGTTAAACCAAATCGGTCAACATTTACCCATGTTTTTATGGGAAAAAATCATTAAAATGTGTGGACCACGTTTTTAGCAATTAACCGCTAAGTAGTGCTGTAAGTACCGTCAATTTTGAGATTTTTGACGGAAATTCTATGCCCAACAACTTAGTCCAAGATTGAATGATCGCAAGCGTTAAATTCGAGTAGCCATGGATTAAATTCAAAGGTGCGTAAAGTTTGGACCCGCGTCAATGGTGCTGGCACGGTAGTACGACAGAAAAAAAATCCTTTGCTACTACCAGTCAGACCTCACTTTTAAAATAACCTCACAATTTAAAATAAAATAGTTGAATTGTTCTACATACCTTTTGTTTGTCTACTGCATCCAATATCATGTCACTGTCTGTCACAACAACGCAATGTTTTTTTAGCATCTCACGTTCTATTTCCAGCCAGTTCACTATTTGTGCAACAGACTGATCGAAATTATTTGTTAATGCAGCAGCCACCACTTTTGCTCGTGTTTTAGCAGCAAATGAACCTGGAACATAGCTTTCGGTATCTAGAATATGCAACCGAAGCAAAAACAATTAAATAACGTCTCATAAAGATTACCAAAAAATTACCATAACATTTGATCTTATCTGCAGTAATATCCAAATTTTGAATTAAGTTATTTTTTTCCGAATTGTAGGTGCGCGTTCTATTTAATGCAGCTAGAGCAGTAACGACATCATCACAATGTGCAGACAATTCCTTAGTCACCTGAAGAAGAAGAAATGTGAAACAAATCCAATATTGACATCTGAACTTATTTCCTACCTTTTCCAGTGCATCCATGGTATCACTAACTTCCTCGTCGGGGCTTGATTGCGACACTATCTCAATGACTAGTTTGATTTCCTCTTGTTTTCGCTATTCATTGAATTATTTAAAAACAAACAAAATTTTATAAAATGCTTGAAATATTCACTGTTTTCTACTTTCTTTATCATTCTCACAAAACACAATCAAGGGTATTATAAAAAATCCACATAAAAATAAACAAAAACCCTAGTCTAAAGAAATTCTTCCTTTTCGAGATTTATCCTCAACTTGCTCAAAAGTGCTTGTTGTGCGTCTGAATATAGATATTTTTTCAGAAGATTTTTTAGCCAAATTTCGGAAGATATTTTACCTATATTATTTTAAAATATCTTTTTAAATTCGGCTGAAACATCTTTAGAAAAAATACCTATGTCTTTATGTCAGAGAAAAAGCAAACAAAATAACACATCTATTCCAATTATTTACGTATTAACACTAACATTTAAACTACACATGCGCGTCTGAGATTGAAAATAATCATAATCGCATGGCATCTGTGAGCTTTCTCTTTTTGATTGTCACTTAGGTAAATAAAGAAACGCGTGAAGTACAACTTTAAAATGAGACATGCGCATAAGATAAGACATGCGTACGAGGGTTGTAGCTCTAGTATTATATTTAAACTGTTCGACTACTATGAATACTACTCCTCAATGCATAACAGTCCCATTAACATATGGAATCAAGCAAAGTTGTGTTATGCTCTTATGGGTAGTAAAGACAATTGAAGTTCATTTGAGACGGCTTCAATTTTCCTATGGGTCATTTTTATTTTGTATTGATATTTGAGAGTTTGATTGAGTTAGAGAATAACTAGTAACGACGTCAGTTTTTTTTCATTGCCGAAGATGTTGAATGTTTTTTTTTTGTTAACTTTTCATTATAAAGGTCGCGCATCTTGTAGCTGATGCGTGTTGATGCAACATTGGAAATTCAATCGATGTAAGAAGATAAACTTTGAACTCAGGAAAAGCGGCGATAATTTGAACAAAACTAAGATACTTATTTTTTCAAAACAAAGTATACCTTCACATCCATAAGACGTTGTGAAATACATTCCTCTGTATTATCAGCTAGAGGTGCCGCTAACATTTCTTGCACACTTTTGGATACTTCCGATATGCTATTGACCATAGATGCACGGTAAATAAGTCCTGCGGTAGAAGTGGCTTCAGAAAGCGTTGGATTTCTAGGAAAAATATAGTAAATAAATGTTTTCATTTGGATTAGTGAAATTTCAACATACCTATTGTAAGACGAAGTGTCCCTTAACATTGCAATAATTTTTGCTGATTCATGTTCACTAAGCATGTTTGCGGCTTCCCTGCTTCCGCTTTTGTTAAGCGAAACCAAAGCGGCTATGGTTTCGTCAAAGTGAATCGATAAATCTCGCATACCCTGAAAGAATGATACAAAATAAAGAGGAAAATAAAATTTTAACCCATTAAAAAATAATATGTAGGGGAAATGGAGGAACCGTTTTTCTTTGATTTTTTCGCACTTTAAATATTGATATTATATCTAGACAAAATAGTCAAAAGGTCGAAAGTAACATTTGTAAACAATGCGTATTTTTCTGGGATCTGCTTGTTCCCACAAACAAAATAGCACCAGAAACAGATACATGGAGTTAATACCTTCCCGTCGGTAGTGGATATAGATGATAGCAACCTGGCATTTCCAGGAATTTTACGTTTGGCGTTATTGTTTACAAATGTTATTTTCGACCTTTTGACGATTTTGTCTAGATGGCCTGAAAGGACTCAACATTTTCAAACGTGGCTCCTTCCGAGTAATTTGCAATAGCTTCTTCTTGGACGACATGTTCCGTGTGTACGGCTGGCAAAATGATTCGAAAGTATTTACGCAACAATATCATCAAAAGCCTGGCGTAGAGGTTTCTACTTTATTCAGAGTTCCGCCAGTAAACCTTCATAAAAAATAAGCTGCAATTTTTTAATGAGTTATCCCATATTTTTACTTCACTGCGGAAAAAGCCAGCGGCGAGGTGAATAGGACAGGCGGGCTAGGAGCGAGTGAGACAATCGGGCAACCGGACCGCCATCACCACTATCCCCCAAACGGGGAGGAGCAAGGGGCACACTAGTTACTAGTTACAAATGGTTTAATCCCGGAGCGATGTTCAACCTGCGCATGCGCTTGTCTCAAACGTTAAGCCATGGTTGTCGAAGTATAAATAGATTTAATGTGAAACCACCTGGGGTATAACAGCTATATTTTACAGAGCAATTATTAGTCTAACCAATCGTTCTTCGTTACGCTGAATTTGATCTTTCAAATATCTTCTTTATCAACTGTTGATGGTAGTATATAGGACTGTCATGGTTGCAACGGGTAACGGGGAATCAGGATTCGATTCCGGAGAGGGAACCCAAGAAATGGTTACTCCATCGAAGTAAGGCAGCAGGCGCGTTTTACCAATTCCTACACGGGGAGGTAGAGACGGGAAATAATAATATTGGACACTATGTATTATGATTGTATGAGTTAAGCATAAATCCTTCAACAAGATTCTGGGTGATCTCTACTACTGCTGGTCTTAAACCGCCTTTTTTGTACGGCGGGCTTCGTTGACCTCGCTCGGCTGATGCAAATTTTGAAATTTTTGCTCCCCTAAGCTTAATCGACGCCAATTTGGGTCCTGGTAGTCTCCAAAAAATTTGAACACATTTGGTTTCAATTTGGCTTTGCACACGCTATTCAAAATTTGTATGGGAATTAGTATGAAGAATCTCAAACTTACATTTCCAGATCCCTAACATCTTAATATTATATCCTTAAACCAAATCTAATATAGATTCATATAGTGTAAGTTGTCAACTATCAAAATGCCGAAGATACCTGACATGTAAATTTTATACAAAAATAGTTATTCAATAAAACATAAAATACAAACTTTAGGTATGATGTTTTGTTCTTATTTTTGTTTTCTTATTATTTTATATATTTTATGTATTTTATTTATTTTATTTTGATATATTTTATATATTATTTTATATATATTATATTACATATTTTCACATTCCGTATCGAGCGCTGAGCCGGACAAGACGTGCCGTGTCTCACCAGAACACCCGTGCATAAGTGGTTTTTTTCCCCGTGTGGTTTTTTCAAGTGTTGAGCTGGTAGTGCTCGAAGGACGGAAGCTCGCCATTTAGACCGCTAATCGGATCTAATTGGTAGAGTGCAACCGAACTCTTGTATAGTGCAACAGTGCATCTTTATTGAAAACAAATCATCGATCTCAATAAAGGTTCATCAGCAGGCAACTGTTCTACGTGCTGCTATCCGGTCGATCGGCGAAGGTTGTTCACCGGCTAAATATAATTGAATAGCTCAGTGCAAAAGGAACAGCTATTGTTGTGTTGTTTTGCTTGGCAGCAGCGCGTGTGTTTGTCTCTCCCCCGTAGAGGGGAGAAACGATAAAATTGAATAGGGTGGTAGGCCCGATTGTTGCCACTAGTTATAAGTTTTTTTTTCGCATAATTTTTTTGTTTTTTTTGTGCTGCATGGTGTTTGCAACACGTTTTTTTGTTAGCATTTAATTAAATTGATTGGTGAAGGTATTTTTTTTTCTTTTTTTTTCTTGCTTTTGATTGGTTTTTTTGTGTGATTGTGTTTTTTCTTGTGCATAACTATGACCTCTCCTGAGGTCAAAGTTACACGCATAAAGCACTACCATCCGTTCTCAAAGGGACCTTGGGTTGTCTTTTTTCGGCCCAAAGATAAACCGTTGAAAACTCTCGACATTTCAAGAGAGTTGCTGCGTAAGTATCCTGGTGTCTCTATACATAAAGAGAGGGTTAATAGACTGCGTGTAGAAGCGCCGAACTATGAAATAGCTAATAAGATTGCTGACCACGAAGTATTCAATATCGAATACTGTGTGTATGTCCTTTCGCGAGATGTGGAGATCGATGTCGTTGTCTCCGATACGAGTCTGACGGTCGAGGACCTGAAACGAGCTTCTGGTTGTTTCAAGAACTCTAAAATCGCTCGTGAACTTGTAACTATTCTGGATGTAAAACAACTACATTCAGCATCGTTGCAAGACGAAAAAAAGGTCTATCAACTTTCAGACTCGTTTCGAGTGTCCTTCGCCGGTTCTGTTCTCCCAAATTATGTTAAATTGGATGGAGCTTTTTTCCCGGTGCGCCTGTATAGACCAAGGGAATATAATTGTACCAACTGCAAAAGACTGGGACATTCTGCCAGTCATTGCGGAAACAAATTCCGTTGTGGCAAGTGTGGTGAAAACCACACTGAGGATTCTTGCACACAAGCTGTGCAGAAATGTGTTTATTGTGGTGAGAATCCTCACTCTTTGCAGCAGTGCCCACGGTACAAATGGCAATCCGATAAAGTGCAGCGTTCCATTACTGGACGCTCCAGGCAGACATATGCAGAAATGCTTAAGTCTGCAACAGCCGCTCAAGACGAAAACCAATTTTCGATTTTGTCAGCTGAAGAATCGGACTCTGACGTATCTGATGAAGGTGACTCTTCGGTGGTACACGCACCCGGATCCTCGAAAAGGAAACGTTCTTCTCCGAAAGTGCGCCGTAAGGTAACAAAAGTCACCTCCAAAAGATTGCAAAATTTCCAGGCAAATGGGGAAGAAATTGTAAAACCGAGGGTTCCTATTGCACCAACTCCTGGATGCAGTAAGGACTTTCCGCCATTGCCTAAAACGAATAATAACAATAAAAATGCTACTCCTCAATCTTTTCAAAAAGAATCCAAGTCCGATAGAGGATTGGTAGCTTTTTCGGACATTGTGGCATTCATTTTAGACATGTTCAATATTCAAGACCCTCTTAGAAGCTTAGTTTCTGCCTTGCTTCCGACATTGGAATCATACCTTAAGCAATTGACTGTTTCTTGGCCCCTCATTGCATCGATCATATCTTTCGATGCATAATTCATCGAATCAGGTCGGAGATATGATCACTGTACTACAATGGAACTGCCGTAGTCTGGTGCCTAAACTAGACTCGTTCAAATTTTTAGTTCGCAATTCCGATTGTGATGTATTTGCTCTTTGTGAAACATGGCTTTCTTCAGACAATGAACTCAACTTCCACGATTTTAACATTATACGCCTGGATAGAGACGATTCTTATGGAGGAGTGCTTTTAGGGATCAAAAAGTGCTACCCTTTCTATAAAATTTCCCTACCAGCTCTTTCAGGCGTCGAAATCGTCGCTTGTCAAGTAACTGCAAAAAATAAAGATCTTTGCATAGCTTCAGTTTACGTTCCTCCTCGAACTTCTATTAGCCTCAGTCAACTCTGGAATTTAGTTTCTATTTTACCGTCCCCTGTATTGATTCTGGGTGACATGAATTCCCATGGTACTGGGTGGGGGAACCTATATGATGACAATAGGGCGGCTATCTTTTACGATTTATGTGACGATTTCAAATTGTCAATTTTGAACACTGGTGAAGCGACACGCATACCTAAACCTCCTGCTCAAGAAAGCAGACTCGACCTATCTTTCTGTTCAAGATCGCTTTCATTGGAATGCCTGTGGAAAGTTCTCAATGATCCCCATGGTAGCGATCACTTACCGATTATCATTTCAATTAAGTGTGGCCCTCAACCTTCAGAGCCATCTCGAGTTCCGTTCGACCTAACAAGGAACATCGATTGGCAAAAATATGCAACGGCGGTAACAATCGGTACTGAATCCGTCGATACACTTCCACCGTTAGAAGAATATCGATTCCTTGCCGATCTGATCTACAAAACTTCATTGGAAGCACAAAAAAGAAAAGTTCCAAGTGCTCCCTTCAAAAGGAGACCAGCCACACCTGGCTGGGACGATGAATGCATAAAATTGTATTCACAAAAATCTGACGCTTTCAAAGCTTTTCGTAGACACATGACTTCCACTTACTTCGAGGAATATTCAAAGCTGGAAACACAGCTCAAACAACTTCTCAAAGCAAAAAAACGCGGTTATTGGCGAAATTTTGTCGAGGGACTCTCACGAGAAACCTCAATGACCAGGGTGGCTCGCAACATGCGTAACCGCTCATCTACTAATGAGAGTAATGAATACTCCAACCGATGGATATTCGATTTCGCGAAAAAGGTCTGTCCGGATTCTGTTCCAGCAAAACATATTTTTCGAGAAACGTCTCCAAGTGGCGGCTCTCTGGACAGACCCTTCACAATGCTGGAATTCTCTATGGCTCTTCTTTTATCAAACAACTCCTCCTCCGGAAGCGATATGATGAAATTCAATCATCTGAAAAATCTCCCAGATATCGCAAAAAGACGCTTGCTAGACCTATTTAATTCCTTACTTCGAAACAACATCGTACCGCCTGAGTGTAGACAGGTCAAAGTGATAGCCATTCAAAAGCCTGGAAAACCAGCGTCTAATCATAACTCATACCGTCCGATTGCTATGCTTTCGTGCATTAGGAAATTGTTGGAGAAAATGATCCTTCGAAGGCTCGATCACTGGGTCGAATCGAATAACTTGCTATCAAATACACAGTTTGGGTTCCGTAAGAGCAAAGGAACAAATGATTGTCTAGCGCTGCTTTCCTCAGATATTCAACTGGCTTTTGCGCACAAGGAGCAACTGGCTTCAGTATTCCTGGACATTAAGGGGGCTTTTGATTCAGTTTCCATTGAAATTCTGTCAGATAATCCGCAGAGATGTGGACTTCCCGGAATTTTAAATATTTTTTTGTACAATTTGCTGTCAGAAAAACAAATGAGCTTTTCACTTGGACAACTGACAACTTCCAGAATAAGCTACATGGGCCTGCCCCAAGGCTCATGTCTAAGTCCCCTTCTTTATAACTTTTATGTCAAAGATATTGACAATTGTTTGGCAGAACAATGCACGCTAAGACAACTTGCTGACGACAGTGTGGTTTCCTTAAGAGGCTCACATGCCGTCAACTTGCAAGGACCATTGCAAAATTCCCTAGATAACCTATCTTCTTGGGCTAGGAGTCTGGGGATTGATTTCTCACCGCAGAAAACTGAACTGGTAGTGTTTACTCGAAAGCGGTATCCAGCCCAACTGCAGCTTAATCTTTTGGGCAGAAACATTACTCAATCATTGTCTTTCAAATACCTTGGGGTCTGGTTTGATTCAAAGTGCACTTGGAATGCCCACATTACGTATTTGAAGCAAAAATGCCAGTAAAGGATCAACTTTCTCCGTTCAATTTGTGGCACATGGTGGGGTGCTCATCCGGGAGACCTCATAACTCTTTATAAAACAACTATTCTCTCTCTTCTAGAGTATGGCTCTTTTTGCTTTCTCTCGGCAAGAAAAAGTCACCTTATAAAATTGGAACGAATTCAATATCGTTGCCTGCGTATTGCTCTTGGCTGTATGCACTCAACGCATAACATGAGTCTTGAAGTTCTGGCAGGCGTAAAACCCCTCCAGAGTCGGTTCTGGGAGCTTTCGCTCAGAATATTAATCAAATGTGGAGTGAAAAACGCATTTGTTATAGACAATTTTGAAGAAATGTTAGGGCTGAACACACAATCTCGATTTATGAGAATTTACCACCACTACATATCGTCGGATATGTGTCATCCGTGCTATACTCCAGACCGTGCTCACTTCACCTATAGCAGTTCCTCAATTCATTATGATCTTTCCATGAAACAAGCATCTCATGGGATTCCGGATCAACTTCGTTCTATTATTATTCCGCATATTTTTACTGAAAAGTACCAACACGTCAATTCCGAAAAAAGGTTTTTCACTGATGGGTCTCGCCTCAATGGATCCACTGGCTTCGGTGTCATAAATGAAAACTCTAGCGCCTTCCACAAACTTCAGGAACCTTGTTCTGTTTATGTTGCTGAGCTGGCAGCAATCAACTTCGCATTGGGGATGATTTCCAACATGCCCGCAGACCATTACTTCATCTTCTCGGACAGCCTCAGTTCGATTGAGGCTCTTCGGTCGACGAAACCTAGTAAACACTCATCTTATTTCCTTTCAAAACTAAGGGAACAGATGAGTGCGCTGGTCGAAAGATCATATTTGATTACCTTTGTATGGGTCCCTTCACATTGCTCAATCCCAGGCAATGAGAAAGCGGACTCGCTCGCAAAGGTGGGCGCCCAGGAAGGCGATTTGTATGATAGACAAATTTCACACGATGAATTTTACCATTTAGTACGTCAGAGTACCCTTTCGAGTTGGCAAACCGATTGGGACACCGGAAATCTAGGACGGCTGTTACATTCCATCATTCCTATTGTTTCATCGAGGGCGTGGTTTAAGGACCTGCACGTTAGCCGTGATTTCATCCGTGTGATGAGTAGACTTATGTCCAACCACTACAAGTTAGATGCACATCTCTTCCGAATTAACCTCGTGGACAGCAATCTTTGCCGGTGTGGAAACGGTTATGATGACATCGATCACGCAGTCTGGCAATGCACGGATAATTACGCCGCTAGAACACAACTATTGAATACCCTAGAGGCCCAAGGAAGACAACCTTATGTTCCTATAAGAGATGTGTTGGGATCTCGCGATCTGTGCTATATGCAATCGATTTATGTGTTTCTTCAAATGTCTAGTATAAGAATTTAATCCACTTGTGTTTTTGTTCTTCTTTATTCATTAGTTTGTGTTTGTTTTGTTCCGACATCTGAGGTGTTTCATCGTCGCCCAATGGTAACCACATCCGGTAGAATACAAAATGGAGCCCTGACCATTCCGCACCAAGTTATTGTGCTGGCGACAACTATCTGATGAGACTAAAGAATCCTATTTCCATGTTCCTCTTTCCAACCCATTCCAAAAATATGTCACCTGTTTTAACCTCCGGTAAACCGCGAGTAAACGACCCAAGTCCTACTAATCCTAGTATTAAGTCATTACATTATACAAAAATCAATGAATTATCGGCTCTGTAAAGCTAACGCAATTGAGCCTCCCAAATAAATGAACTAGATAAAAAAAATATATTACATATTTTATATATTTTATATTTATATATTTTATATGTATATTATATGTTTTTATTTCTTATTATTTTATTTGTTGAATAACTATTTTTGTATAAAATTTACATGTCAGGTATCTTCGGCATTTTAATGGTTGGCAATTTACACTATATGAATCTTAATTAGATTTGGTTTAAGGACATAATATCAAGATGTTAGGAAATGTAAGTTTGAGATTCTCCATATTATTTCCCATACAAACTTTGAATAGCAATGGTGCGGCAGGTGGACACTACGGTCCAATGCGAGTGGTGCTGGTGACAGTCCGATCATCCACGTTGTCCAATCGTTCCTCAGGGGTGTCCGATATCCTGGTCATGACACCAATGTTTCGTCCAGGGCTTGAACAGACCCACGTTGTGATTTTTTATGAACCGTGCGCATATAGAAAAGAAATAAGTGCCGGTTAAGCACGTCTTCGTAACTGGATCAAGGACTCAAATGACCACCACGAAGTAAAGGAGGCCTCAGCTCCAGAATCATTTAATCCGCCACTGAACTCAACTGACTTCAAAATACCACCATCAAACCCAGTGCCATCGGGGATCCTACAATCCGTATACCACAAATCTGCTGGTTTGAATTCGCAAAGGCTGCTGGTTTGAATTCGGCCCATATAGGCACATCCCAGGCCAACGAAAACACCGAAGTCAACTGGATCCCACAGTGCCAAGTCCGCAAAATCGTACTGTTACTTGTTCCAATTCACTGGCATCAGTTCCTGGTAGTTAAGGTCCCCCAAAACAGTTAGAGGACAGCCACATAAGACTCCTCAAGTGGATAAGATTTTTGATCCGTGTTCTCTTAGCATTTGGCAAGCATTTGGCCGGCCGCCAAGCAATATCTAGAGATCTTCCTATTTATTCTGGAGACTCGCAGAAATGGTCTATATTTTTCTCGACGTTCACAAGCACAACGCCAATGTGTGGGTTCACAAATTAGGAAAAAGTTTTCCGGCTTCAGAAAGGTCTCAAAAACAAAGCGTATGAAGCTGTTAAGACCCGATTAGTACACCCATCGAATGTGCCTGGGGTGATAGAAATGTTGCGAATGCTCTTCGGCTACTCGAAGCTTTTGCGCATTCAGTCATAACGAAGATTCACGGCCTGCCGCCGATGAGAGAGGATAATCTCGAAAGATTGACTTTACAGTTAGCACACATAATCTTTTTATCGATTTCAAATCAGGTTATGATACAATCGATCGAGACCGGCTATGGCTGATTATCCACGAATATGGATTTCCGGAAAAACTGACGCAGTTGTTCAAAAGTGAATTTGGAGATTTGGAGACCAGAAAAGATTACCTCCCATAGATTAAATATGCGTGTAGAGTTAAGTCTGTTAGAATTAAGTTCATCAAATAAAGATTATTCATACTCATTACGCGAACCGAAGCACAGGTCTTCTCCGAAAAATATCACAGCCGAATAAAACCACCGACAGATAACGACAGCAGCAGAGAGATAGAAAGGCACATTACGGCTGGCAATTATGCCTACTTTGGACTCCGAAGGACGTTAAGATCGAACAAAATTTGCTGAACTACAAAGTTGACCATCTACAAGACATTAACTAGACCGGTAGTTCTCTACGGCCACGAAACATGTACATTGCTAGTTGAGGACCAACGCACACTTGATGTCTTTGAACAGAAGGCGTGCGTACGATCTACGATGGAGTGCAGATGAAAGATAGAACGTGGAGAGAACCTCCCATCGAACACACCGCTGAAATCGGTCGACTACGGTGAGTTGGGCATGTCGTAAGAATGTCGGACGATAGCCCTGTTAAAATGGTTCTCGAAAACGAACCGACGAGTACAAGAAGAAGAGGCGCGCAAAAAGCAAGGTGAATCGATCTAGTAGAAGACGACCTGCGAACTCTTCGCAGACTGCCAGGCTGGCGAGGTACAGCCATGAATCGATTACAATGGAGACAACTTCTGTGTACAGCAGAGGCCACATCGGCCTTGGTCTGATTGGTAAGGTAAGTAAGCGTACGTCTGCTCTATTGTCGATGCGTATGTGTTGCAGGAACACATCTACAATATTTCACTGCTTCATCAACTAGTAAACAAACTTCCTTCCACGATTAAGATGGACTTGGCACAGTTTCTATAGACGCTACCGAACGTTAACGAGGTGGCCTTTACCTGCTGGGTTTATTCGCTTGCTGAAGGAGCCAGTGCAGTAAATATTCCAGTTATTCAGGGGCCAATTCGGCATCAAACATCAAACATAATTTAATTTTATTATGACTTATATACATGATCTCACCACTTATCAAGGTGAATCCTGATCCATTGAGCCCTACCCTACTAACAAAGAAAACCCTCCTTCCTGTGACCTTTGTGGGGATGCAAAGGTAAACACGGTCCCTCAACAACAAAGGTCACACTAACTTTCTTTCCCTATTTCCACACGATTGCAAGGACGTGGCCGGTGCCGTTATTGATTATTAAAGATATCGAGTCACTGAAACGTATACAGTGAAAATGGCCGGTTACTCCCAGCGCCATTCAGTTGATTCATTGTGCAATTTCACTTATTCGGATCAATCACGGAGTAGCAACCATTGATACATGACGACTATCAGGCTAAGCTAATCTAAGAATATCAAACAACTATCAAGAAATAATCAAGTTATTAGCGTCCAGTGTTTAAATATTTCGTTATGGATGTTATTTTCAAAATTTCAATTTGGAATGCCACCCTTGCCGTAAACTTGATAGATATCTGTGGTTTAGAATAATATATCTAACGTTTTATTTTCCGATCCGTGTTTGACATTGTATGCATTGTTTAAGGTATGTGACGAGTGAAGGGAAAACTGAAATTATTTTAGCCACCGCAACAAGAACAAGAATTTGAATAGAAAGAGAGAGACCAATCAAACGAACTCTTCAGCTGGGAAAATCGAGTTAGTCGTCCTGAATAGGCCCATTAGATGAACTATGTTTGATTGGTCTTTTTGGAGCTGTTGTATGGTTAATACACATTTCTGATATTATTATACATACAATCATACAAAGCCAACATTACCAGCGTCTCATATGTAACAAATTAATTTCAATTTTCTAATTGCTGGTTACTGATCATGACAATGACATGCTAAATAATGAATTTTCTGTACACATTACACTGTGCTACAAAAAAAAAGTGAAGGAACTTTCAAAGTGACATAGTAGAGATTGTTTATCTGGTCAATTTTAACACATAACCGTGTTCAACATATTTGTAATACCCTAAAAATCTTTATTTATTGTGTGTGTGTGTGTCATCCTCTATCCCTCACCCAACCGGGGGCGTTGGGCGAGTAGAACTGCGAATAATTTGATCAATCATATGCTCTGCAATGGTGCCCTTTTTGTTATGGAGGCCAATACAATAAAAAGGAGAGCTTTTGAGGCAACACAAGTTATTCTCAAAGCTTTTGGGGGAATGGGAGGAACTGGGAGTCCACAACAGGTACAGCAAAGCATTACATAGACGCCCTTATTCACACTTACAACTCAGGAATAGAAGGTCAAGAAGAGCCACCGTCACCAACTAAAGCTTGAACCGGGTACCTGGAAAACCCACAATACCCGCGGCAATAGCCAGCGGACGATGCCCTGGTCGTATTTAGTAAAAAATGGCATTTTGCTTATGGAATGATCTCACCTTCTTGTTTTACTTTTTTTTGAAAAGCAAAAAAAAAATGTTCATCCAGAACCACCGTTGCCAACTAAAGTGTGAATCAGGTATTTAATAAATCAATTATACCTGTCACCTTAGCCAGCAAACAATGTTCTGTACGTATTTAGTGTATTACGGGAGCTAAAACTGATTTTACAAAATACAAAAAGTAAAAAGTACTTAGCTGAATTCCATTGCATTACGTGTCCTATCCAAAAAGCCCGATCAGGCAACTAGCATCGAGCAATGCCCATAACCTCCCGCTGAAGTTTGAAGACACGGGTATAGTTTAATCGTACAATTTCTTCATAATCCGACTAGAATCACAGAATTAAGTGCAGTTGATAACGTCGAAACATTGTCGAAAATCTTCACATGATAGATTTTATTGAAACGAATGATCCACATCACAGGGCATTGGGCAAAGCACACACACAATCGAAGCAAGGACCACGTAGGGGCAACGCACAAAGTATGATGGTTGTCTCAAAAATTAACTTTTAAAGATCACATTGAGGGCATTCAAGCCAAATGTAATAAGTACATAAGATGTTTGTATCCTCTTATAAACAGAAAATCCAAACTTTGTTTAAAGAACAAACTTCTAATATTCAAACAAATTTTTAGACCGGCCATGCTTTATGCTGTGCCAATATGGTCTAGTTGTTGCGCAACTAGGAAAAAAGCACTTCAAAGGATTCAGAACAAAGTTCTGAAAATGATTTTGAAGCTGCCACCCTGGTTCAGTACTATTGAATTACATAGAATTTCAAACGTTGAGACTCTAGAAGAAATGTCCAACAAAATAATTCATAATTTTAGACAAAAATCATTGCAATCTTCAATTGCAATGATCAATTCTCTCTATAGATAAGAACTAGTTTTAAGAAATCAACTGTAATTCTGACACGCAGGCAAAATAAACCCTGTTAAAAATTCTGAATAGACAAAGTAAAAATAATATTAACACAATTAGATATTAATGATAGCATATAAGGTTGAAATGTTAATTACTTAGCAGGATCACCTAGGATAATATATGAATGTAAAACAATGTAAAATTTGGAATAAATAAAGAGTTAAAAAAAAAAAAAAAAAAAAAAAAATGATGGTTGTCGGTTGGCAATCCCGTAACAATCAATATAACTGGAGAGCACTTCACGACCGAAATTTAAAGTAAAATACAAATAAAAATAAAATCAAAATGGAGCAAAAATGACAAGACAATTTTTTTCACATCTCGCTTCGCGCCCCGCACACTACGATCCGTTCCCCTAAAAATATTTATTTATTGTTGAAAAACCGTTTTTCGGAACTTTTTTCCGCACAAAATTTCCTACACGGGCATTTTTCAACCGATTTCAAAATTTCCGGCGTTTTTGAATAGCTTTTTATTGTGGCTTTAAGATAAAAATTTACTTCCGTTTGTTTTCAACGAGAAGGAAAAATTAATTACGAAAAAATCTGAAATTTTGGTTTTTTTTTCTCGTGTTTTTTTTATTTTGACGCCATTTTTTTGGTACAACTCATTAAAGTTGCCTAATGTAAAACACATATTGTTGTGGTCTAATCAGTTCTGAATAAAACAATGTATATTTCATCTAAATATAATGAATATAATTTTCAAAGTTACGACGCTTTTCCCAAAAGAAAAAATATTAACGTTGAGAGCGCTCCGGAGTAACAATGTATACAGGAAAGGAATAAGCAAAATGGGAGGGCCATTCGGACTTTTAACATTCCGGATTATATTTTAAATGATTTTATAACATACTGTTTCTCTTGTTTTTTAAATCTTGTCTCTTCAAATTTGCACTCAAATCAGAACGACAGTGAATATTCGGATAGATTTAAGAGTAAAAATGTGTGCTTGATCTTCTGCGTTTATAAGACGAGTCATCGGTTTCACGTTTCAGTGACCAGCAGTAGTTAGCTATCATCCTAACTTGGTTCTTTCATGTAAACCTTTTTTCAATCCTTGATACTTCTTGGTGGAATCGTTCTCCTTGTTCGTCGCTGAATTGACCGAGATTGTCTGGGAAAAATTCCAAATGAGAATGCAAAAAATGAATTTTTATTGACATGTTGCATAGGCTCTCTCCACAGGCTTCCAAAAACTCATGGACCACCGAAACGTAACTCGAGCTTCTGACATTGCCAAGAAAGTTTTGGCACAAAGAAATAAAACTAAGCCATGCTCTTTTCTCTACTTGGTTCAATGTCTTTACAAAGTCCTTATCAGTCATAAGCTTACGAATCTGCGGTCCAACAAAAATGCCTGTAATTCATAATAATCAGAACATTAAAATACAATGGGATGATACCTTGGGATGATACCTTGGGATAGTACCTTTAATCTTAGCGTCACTTAATTTGGAGAATACAAGTTTCAGGTGTAGAAAAGTCTCGCTGTTCTTGTCGAGTCGTTTAACAAACTGTTTCATGTATCCCAATTTCAAGTGTAATGGCGGCAAAACAATATCATCAGTCTTCACTAAAGGGTGTCCACGATGAAATTGCCACACTATGAAATTGCTCTAACTTTTTAACCGTTGGGTAGAATTTAATGAAAATTTGGGTGGATTTAGTTCATAGTGCATTATTTACATCCTGCAAGTTTTAAAGTCCTGTGATCAAAACTCGCGGAAATGGAGTCGAAAGAACAGCTCGTGCGTGATAAAATCTTGCGCATTCATCACGAGAACAAGGATCTCTCGCATCGTTCCATCGCTAAAACGTTGTGAAGGAAAAAGTATTCCGTACAACACCAAAAATCACAACCGCGTAGTTGGGGCCTTCAACCGAAATCCGAACGCCTCCGTTCGGGATGTGGCTAAGAAGCTGCACCTAAGCCGAAGTTTTGTCCAGAAGGCCAAAACTAAGGCTGGGCTTCGAACGTTAAAGGTACAAAAGGCCCCTAATCGCGACGAGAAGCAGAACAAGTCCGCCAAAACCCGTGCCAGGAAGTTGTACCTCAATATGCTAACGAAAGTTGAATGCTGCATCATGGACGACGAAACATATGTGAAGGCCAACTTCAAACAGATCCCCGGCAACCTGTTTTTCACGGCCAAGGATAAGTTCAGCGTTCCGGAGCATGTCCGCACTCAGAAGATGTCCAAATTTGCGAAGAAATTCCTTGTTTGGCAAGCCATCTGCACGTGCGGGAAGCGGAGTGCACCTTTCGTGACCCAGGACACGATGAACGGACAGGTGTACATAAAAGAGTGCCTCCAGAAGCGGCTGCTTCCTCTCCTGAAGGCCAACAACGTCCCAACAATCCTCTGGCCGGATTTGGCCTCATGCCACTACTCCAAGGACGTGCTGAAGTGGTATGCGGACAATAAGGTCAATTTCGTGCCGAAAATGTTCAACCCTCCCAACACTCCGGAGCTCCGCCCCATCGAGAAGTACTGGGCGATTATGAAGCAGCACCTTCTTAAACGACCTAACGTAGTGAAGACAGTCGAGGAACTGAAGAAAGTATGGGTTTACATGCAAAAAACGGTTGATTCACAGGTTGTGCAGAATCTTATGGCCGGGATTAAGGCCTAGGTGCGGGCATTTGCGTATGGACTGTAAATAAAATACGAGTAAAATGGTAAAATGAAGTTAAATAGTTATTTCTCAATCCCTGAAAATTTGATGGCAATCGGGTGAAAACTCGAATTTTGCGAATCAATTTTGTGTGTGGCAATTTCATCGTGGACACCTTTTAATGGAATGTTAAAGACATTCTTTTTGCCTATTTGAATCATCTTTCGCGGTGGCCAGTTGTTACACTTGTAATGATTTTTTGCCCGACTGCCCCATTCACAAAAATAACATGGATTTTCTAGTGTAGCCTCCCTGCATTCCAAGCAAAATTGTCAGGACTTTGAGGTCCGAGACAATCTGCCAGCGAAATTTATTGTAATTTATCAATCGTAGAATTTTTTCAATCGTTTGATACGTCTCTTTCATATCAGTAGCGTATGCTACTGGAACTGATGGCAAGTCATTTTTGATGTGCAGCAATACTGCTTTCAGACCTATGATGATAGTAATTTAAAAACGAATTTCAAAATTTCACTCTAACTTCGTTTTCTTAAACTCGTAACACATTAAATACTCACTTTTGCAAGAACCGTCTAGAAATAATCGCCAATCTTGTGGACAGTGCTTGTGGTCGAGTGCATCAAACAATATATCCACATCAACGCAATACACAAGGTTGTTATCGGTATCATCAAATTCAAAAATTTGTTCGAATGAGGATAGGTCTCTATCTCGTGCAGACGTTACTTTGAAGTCACTGTCTACTATATTCCACTGCCTCAATCTGGGGGCCAGAATCTCTGTTTGTCTTAAAGACAGTTCCAAATCGCGCACAAGATCACGATAATCCTGATTTGACACGAAATGTCGTTCGGCTCCTATTGCTCCGGTTGGAATATAAGGTTCAACATTTCCCTCATCGGTAGGTTCGTTGCTTGATTCAGGAAAATTTGCAGGATTTTTGCCTGTAGTTGACTGATCTTGTTCTCCCCTTGCGACAGGTTTCGATACAGTCAACACATCCGCATATTTTATGAGGTGGCGAGTTTTATGGTGGTGACCAGTGATTTTTGTTTGGCAGAAGTAGCAATCCTCCGGCTTGTGATATATTTGATAATGCCAAACCATGGGAGTCACGAATGGCAAACGCAGGTCATCGCATTTACAGGTTTTCCAGTTTTTTAATGTGGTACAGCACACCGAACAAATATATTCGAGTTCACACCAAACACTTTCCACGTATGAGCATTTGGAAAAGAGGTTGAACGCTTCAATTTTATTTGTTCTTAATTCAAATCGGTGATTCTTGTCAACCAATAAACCGCAGACGTAACAAAAGTTGTTGCGCTTATCACACATCTTGCCTTTTTCTTCGAGACACAATTCTTCACGTGTTCACTAATGCGATGAAATTGAACGAATTTCCTCCGTCGTTGTTTACTGTAACACCTTCCGGGGGAAATAACGGCATGGTGTTACGTGCTGATCTTTTAGACAGCATTTATTGCCAAAACACGATGTTTGCGCAAAACGGAACGGTAACGGCAAATTTGACAGTTGTCGGAAAAGCGTCGTAACTTTGACAATCCTCATTATTTTTGGATGAAATTTACCTTGTTTTATTGTACCATTGTTTTATAAATTAATGCGACAACAACGATGTGTGTCCTAAGTTACGCAATTTTAATTAGTTGTACCAAAAAATGGCGTCAAAATCGAGAAAAACACCAAAAAAAGGCCAAAAAGTCAGATTTTTAAGTAAATATTTTTTCTTTCTCGTTCAAATTAAACAGAGATATATTTTTTTCTTGAAGCTACAATAAAAAGCTATTCAAAATCGCCAAAAATTTTGAAATTGGTTGAAAAATGCGCGTGTACGAATTTTGATGCGCAAAAAAGTACCAAAAAACGTTTTTTTTTACAATAAATATTTTTTTTTAGGGTGTTACAAACATTTCGAACACGGTTTTGTGTTATGTTCAACCAGATAAACAATCTCTACTATGTCACTTCAAAAGTTCCGAATCACTGTTACACTGTGTTAGCGATGATGTGAATCCGGCTGGTTGATACTGTTCATACCACTAAACGTTTCTTTTTAGTTAAAGATTACAGCCAACTGGATCATCACCGGCTGGGTACAAATTCTCCTCTGGCTTGGTCAACCGATTGCCAGCATAAGACTGCATAACCCATGACTGCCTAGCAACAGCCTGCTGAGCCATCAGCTACCTAGCCAACGACCGCTCGCCTGTACACCCTTCAGGGTACTTGCTACTGCCAGCTACCAATTCAGCACTGGTCCATCGTCGCACCGAACAGCTCCGACGCTGCCGAGCGAATGAAACTATCCGCAACGGTGTACCCCTTATACATCGTTCACTGCTGCATATGAAACCTCCCTTACTTACATTTGCAATCTGTTATAGTTTCCTGCTATACATTTAATAAATTTATTCTGCAAAACTCAATTATATTACATCACCTTATATTTGCGTTATTTTCAGTAGTTTAATGCTTAAAATCAATAGTTTTAAATATTGAAATCAAGGCGTAGAGAATGTCCAATCGATTGGTGCAAACATTTTGGAAGTCTTCACGATTTAGTTATTAACGTTCAAAACGATTAAGTTATTAACGTTCAAAACGATTTAGTTATTAACGTTCAAAACAATTTTCGTGGAGCTTCAACTTTTCGCACTCGCAACGTGTATCCCACAGACGTAGTCATATCCTATGTCTAAAGTGTTTGCTTCGAACATCAGCTGTGAACGGTTATGTCGATGCTTTATGGCGCACTATTTTGCTATCGTGAATGACGCGTTTCGTATTGTTTCGGTAATGTATTGTTCGGCGGCGCAAGTTTACTAACGATTATGAGACCCGTAACGCTGGTAGATCACCTTTACGTGGTGCGTTACGGGGTATCAGATCTACCACCGAACTCTAGTCCGAATTAATTCAAACTAGGGAACATATTTGTTTTTGTAGCCAAAGGAACGTATAATAGTCCTTATTACATTTTATGTCTTGCGAAAAGTGACAATACTCGGGTTGCGCCACCGAGGATAAGCTTGGAATAAAGAAAACATTGTTAGTCTTCATTTATGTGAATTCTCATTTTCTATTTGATGTTCTATAGTTTGAATTGGTTAGGACTAGGGTTCTGATGCATGGTCAGTATCGGAGTTATTATTTGTTTTGTTTGCAATGAATCCGGTTTTGACTGATAAAGGGGCGCGCCTTTGAAGAGTACTGTCGCTCACAAAGGGTTTAAACAGCGGAAACTTTCAATTAAACCTGATTCATTGCCAGCAAAACAAAAAATGACAACTGTAACAATAACGAATACTTCATCATTTCTCAATAGTGATGAAGTAACTCGACATGCACTAAACAAAGGATACGGGATCAATAGATCAAATTACTGGTCGCAGTGGTTTATGTCCCGAACAGAGAAAAAAAAACCGATTATGAATCATAAATATGATCGCAACACTTATCAAGGAGCCCTCAACTGAACTTCGTATAAAATAACAATAGCCGGATGCTTGACCTTTGTTTTGGTTGTATCGAAGGAGATGTGCATTTTTCATTGATGGAGGCTCCGTCTTCTCTTGTTAAGCAATCAATTCCTCCTCCACCTCTATTAATCGAAATAAGCGCTGCTTCACCCTGCGTATTTATGGCTTCAGTGGAAAAACTCTATTACGGCTTCAAGAATGGTGATTACACTAGTATGAATACTTTTCTATCAAACATCGACTGGCTCGAATTCATTAATCAGGATCATTCATCAGTTGAAGTCTTTTCCAATATACTATTGTATGTCATTGACTAGTTCGTTCCACAACAAACTCGAACACCGCCCCGCAACCCGCCATGGAGTAACAATTACTTGAAACGATTGAAAAGCTTGAAACGGTCTACTTTGCGCGAATATTCAAACTGTAAAATCCGCCGATACAAACAAGTTTACCACTTTGCCAATTTTCGATACAAACGCCTGAATCAGAAACTTTTTTTTGCGCATCAAAGGAAAGTTCAGCAACAACTACGTCACAATCACAATCTTAAAGGGTTCTTGAATTATGTGAACGAACAGAGTAAAGAATCCGGTCTCTCCTCTGCTATATTCAAGGGAAGCATTGAAAGCTCATCTTTCAGTTGGGGATCACCCAATCGTCGATTCTGAAACAGTGGTAAAAGCCAGTTCCTCCTTCAAAGCATCAACTAGTCCAGGGCCTGACGGAATCCCTGCTGTTGTTTTGAAGAAATGCTGCACTAGTCTATCTACAACTCTATCCCGTCTCTTCAATTTTTCGTTGCAAGTCGAATTATTTCCAGATCAAAGGAAAAAATCCCTGTCTTCAAAAAAGGAAACAAACGTGAGGTCAGCAATTATGGAGGAATAGCTGCTCTGCGTGCCGTTTCGAAGTTATTTGAAAAAGTGGTTTACAGCTATTTATCGCACAAATGCCACCATTACATCTGTGAACATCAACATGGTTTCATGCCGAAACGGTCAACAAGTACCAATTTGGTTGTTTACACATCTTTCATCGCTAAAGCTCTACAGAAAGGACAACAAATCGATTCGATCTATACGGATTTCTCGGCGGCATTCGATAAAATCAACCATTCGATTACTATTGTAAAGTTCGAACGTCTCGGTTTCACTGGATCTTTCCTTGATTGGCTTCAATCCTATTTGAGTGGTCGTGAAATGGCTATCAAATTATGCGACTCAATTTCACCTTACTTTCTTGTTCCATCAGGAGTACCACAAGGTAGCCATCTAGGGCCATTAATATTTGTAGTGTATCTCAATGATGTTAATCTGTTACTTGGATCCTTCAAACTTTCTTTTGTCGATGATTTTAAACTGTATTGGACTGTCAATGATATTCAAGACGGTTCATTTTTACAATGTCAGCTCGATATATTCGATATATTCACCGAGTGGTGTGAAACAAATCGTATGGATATCAACGCTGGTAAATGCTACGTTGTCTCATTTTCCCGCAAACGCAGTTCAGTTGACTTTGACTATAAGGTTGGATCTACAATTCAACAAAAAGGAATCTGTTGTTAAGGATCTAGGTGTGTTATTAAACACCAAATTGTCGTTTAGGGAACATGTCGCTTTTATAACCTCCAAAGCCTCTAAGACACTTGGTATCATATTTCGCATTGCAAAAAACTTCAAAAACATTCAATGTTTAAAATTATTGTACTGTTCGTTAGTGAGGTCAATATAAGAATACTCGTCTATCGTTTGGGCGCCGTACTACCAGAATAGCATCATACTTATCGAGGAAATTCAGCGCGAATTGCTGCTTTTCGTTTTTAAATACCTTCCATGGAATGATCCAATCGAAAAAAATGGCATACAATCAATTGCGCTGTTGTGTGTGAGTGATTCTCCCTCAAGCGAGCTCAGGTCCAAAGTGTCGTCGTTCGCGGGTATTGTGGGAGAAGATATGCCAGTATCTAGAACTATATTTTAGAGAAAAATACCAAAACCGTGCCAAAGTGAATTTTGATTCGGTGTTCAGGATTAGTTTGTAAATTAATCAGTGCAAGAAGAGTGTATTAGACACACATATCATGTTACTACCGGAAGGTTTCCGACACGTCGGCGACCGACGGGTTGATGTGGACGAGTGCCGACGGCAGCAGCTGCGGTCCAGCAACACTTGGCCATCTTGGATATCGAGAAGAGCTGGTTTGCAAAGCAACACATAATTTATTTCTACCATATTTTGAAGACAATATCTAATATCCTGTTTTATTTTATTTTGTCTATTTCGTTTTGTTTTGTTTTTCGTTATGCTTGTCTCTTTTCAGTAACATTGGAGCGGCCCATTGCTTTTGGCGAAAAGTGCTACATATTTTCAGCGTATCGTTAACCAAAACGAACCCGGCTGCTAACCTATCCCCAACTATCCAACATCCCAGTGATTTCTCGTGGAAGTGCAGAGGATTTCTCGGCTTCCTAAAAAGCGAGTATCATGTCAACACATTCCTTCCCATTCCCTACTTGACCAGCATTCGGACACGGCCGGCGCCGGTATTGCTTTGTAATGGGTCACCAGTTTTTACACATAGAAGATGCATGTTAGTCCCAAACATCATCTGTTGGTTCTTTGTGCAAATACAGCTGATCTTGCAATAACGGAATTGCATCCGTGGGCGGTCAATCATGCTCATGCATGCTCATGCTCACCTTCCATGGAATGATCCAATCAATTTGCCCAGCTATGATGCGCGATGTGAACTTATAGGTCTAGAGTTAATGAGTATACGTCGTGATGTTTCAAAAACACTCTTTGTTTCTGACCTTCTTCAATCGAAAATTGATTGTCCTCAACTGTTGTCGCGTCTAAACATAAATATTGCTTTTCATCAACTTCGCTCGTGGGGGCGTAGTGGTTAACATCCATACCTCTCACGCCAAAGTCACGAGTTCGAATCTCACCCCCTTACAAGTTACGAAAATACCCAATAGGTATTTAAGTGAATACGACGGGAGATGAACCAGCCCAGGGCTGAACATCTCGATAATAAAGGAATAAAAAATCTTCGTTCCTTTTTCTACATGGTGCTCGAACAAATTACGGGTATAACGAACCATTTTCAACTATGTGTCGATCCTTCAACTGCTGTTCCAACGAATTTGACATCGATGTTCCTCGTTCCACTTTTCGAAAATGATTTCACAAAATACTCGCAGCTCCACAGAACAACACACGTTAGATTTTTTTTGTTTAGTTCAAGTTTGTTTATTATTATGTATAACTCGTTAAGTAGATTTAAGCAATCATTGTATCATTTGAAAGCTATGTAACATTCTGTTGATACGAAAAGAAGAAGAGGTTTTTGGCGCCCATTTGAGGAAGAGCTCACAGCTGCAGCTCAACTCAAACGGGCGTTTCCCTGCTCCAAATAAAGATGAAGATAGAGATAAAAAAAACCTCCTTAGTGTGACCTTTGTGGGGATGCAAAGGTAAACATGGTTTCTAAACAGTAAAGGGCACACTAACATTCCTTCCCTATAGCCACCTTATTGCAAGCACATGCTAGCGCCGTAATTGATCATTAAAGAAATTGGGTCACAGAAATTTGTGCAATCTCACTGATTCTGATCAATCACAGTGCAGCAACCATTGATACGTGCAGTCAGTCAAGCTAAGCTTGATAAATTTGGTCGTTTAAAAAATAGAATACTTTTGTCTACAGCCAAGTCACTTTGATTTAATTTCATCACAAATCAAATCACTGTGAGGATGTCCAAGTTTTCTTGATGTAGAAGGAGATGTTCGCTCATCACCATGAGGCACCGAGAGTGAACAACAATGTTTTTGGCTAGAATTAAAGATATGAAGAGAAAGTTTTGATAGTTCCGCTAGTGTGCGGAAGGCTTGGAAATTTAACAGATGTTTTTATGAAAATTGAGCGAAAAGGGCATGTGTACAGTGGTACTCGAACCAACGACACTTTTGCCTAACATCCCACTGCGGGGTAGGTCGAAGCACGGACTATGTCCGCCACTTCAACAGCTTCACTTCTTGAACTTGATTATGAAAAAAAAAATTCTATAGAGCGGGAATAAGACGTTTTATTTAGTAATCTGTAAAATTTAGAGAGATTGACTTACCTTTTCAAGATTTGTCATCGTATCTGCTACTTTATTAGATGGTGTCGTCTGCGATGCAACACCAATTGCCAGCTTTACTTCCTCCTGACGTTCTTTAATATCCAATATACGCTTAGTAAGCTCTATCTCATTGTCTTTGGTGAGAGGTTTTGACAACAAATCACCAATGCGCTTGAGCACTTTGGAAGAAATTTCTTCCAAATCAATGGTTTTGAATTGAGAGAACTCATTGGTAGACCAATCACTGTCGTTTAAACTCATTTCTAGTCGAATATTGTTATTGAGATGTTTGAAATTCCTATTTGAAAGAATACATTTTACAATCATGCAATACCTACTAATTCACATGTAGTTATTACTTATCTACATACCTTGAGTTATGCACTTCCTTAAATTTATCCCGTAATTGTGTTTGTGCGTCCATTAAACGTTGCGTAAGTAGATTGGATTTACCGTGCGTTTCCAGGATCAGTGTATCGCCTTGTGAAATAAGCGTTGCGGCATCAGGAGCAATAGTTAATTTCAAATTCTCGATCACACTGGGTCCATCGTCGCAATTGTCGATTTTATCACGCGTTTGTTCCAATTTCTTTATCATATACTTCGCCGTTTTATCGAATTCATTAACACGCTGTTCTAGAGACGTAAGCTTTTTATATGAATCATATCGATAATTTCCAATCGGATTCAGCGGTGATTGATCACCTACAACTTTGATACATTTCTCTCCTAACTTACTCGCATTAGGTGTTTCGATTCGACTCTAGAATTGAAATAATTAGATGTAAAAAATATAACAGATTGTATAAATGCTTTAAATCAAAACAAAATCGAAGTTACCACAAGTATAATATATATATATATATATATATATATATATATATATATATATATATATATATATATATATATATATATATATATATATATATATATATATATATATATATATATATATATATATATATATATATATATATATATATATATATATATATATATATATATATATATATATATATATATATATATATATATACTTGTGGTAACTTCGATTTTGTATTATATATATATATATATATATATATATATATATATATATATATATATATATATATATATATATATATATATATATATATATATATATACGCTATATATGATAGCTTGGTAGCTTTGGGAACGTCCATTAATTACGTCACGCCAATATTGACTTTTTCTAACCCCCCCTGTCACGTTTTTTATGTGGACCTTCACATTTTTTTGTATGGATCGTCACGTTATCTCAATCCCCACCCCTCTCCCCCCCTACTGCGTGACATAATTAATGGACCTTCCCTTTCTGAAGAATATTACTTATTAAAGCCAAAGGATAGACCCTTGTTAGGGCAGTCAAATACACAAAAACCAATTTTATTTTATAAATATTTTTATAAATAAAAAATCATAACTTTTTTCATATATGCATTTTCCAATAAAAACTACCAATTGTTACAAAATACTGAGACTCATAACATCTATTTCTAAAAGTAGAAGGCGATGCAAGTATTTACACGCCACTTGAAGTATTTACCAGTACACTCTCGTGGGACATGGAATTCGATGTAATTTAAGTTGAGATTATGAGCGACCTAATCTTTTCGCTGATATCATAATTTTCCGATATCGAGTAATATCACCTATATGACAATTGTATTAGCCTTAAACGATTTTATTTTAGTTGTTATTAGAACATCCATGGATCAGCTGCCTTACACGGTAAATCTGGAAAACTCATTTTATTATTATATTTTGCACATTTTCAAGATTGTAGTTGATACGTCAAAATGTGAATAGTATTTCAACGTGAGTATTTTTTACGCCTTTTCAAGTTTTCAATGACGACAAAAAGGCATAAAAAGAAGGCAACGCTTACTTAGAAAAGAAAATTAACTCTGCCTGTGACTTCCCAGACAACCACAAGTCGTATAACAGTGTTCAAATAGTATCGTATATTCCTATATTTTAAGTCAACATCGCAATTAATTGTGGCCTTTATCGTGTTATGTTTACGTTAAATCGTAAAGAGTGCAAATTTTCAACTTATATACGATGTGTCATTTATTCATCGTACTGCGTTACAAACAAAATCGGATAAACATCGCTAAGCTTTTTAAATCGAATTTGTTATTACAAATTCAATCGCATACGATACCAAATCAACTCGTTTAAGAAAACAATGGAAATTACACGTATATGGCCTCCACTTTTGCACGTATTAGCCATATTTTTTGCATTCTATACGATTTGTTTACTTACATATATGTGTGTATATCATAAAGACAACTTTCAATATACGTGTATTTTGGTTGTCTGGGTTGATGCTGACGCCATTTTCAAATTAAAAAAAAACATTTATTTGGCAAGCACCGTGTTTAAACTTAAGTTCCGTAATTGTTTTAGGCTGTTGCAGTATAAAAAATGGAGGAATTATCCAAAACGATTTACACAGACTTATAAAAATTGACTGGTAAGTTAAATTTTTGCTTTAGTCAGTAACTACGAATGTTTAACACTGTATGAAACTAATAAGGTGGCTGTGTAATCTATTGATGTTTTTTCACTTTCGAATTTGAATTACGGGATTAAGCCGTTTTCAGCCGTTCCCGAGCAACATTGATTTTCCAAAATACGTAAAATGAAATAATCTTTTATGTTCTCAGAAGAAGGGAAAAGTACGCATATTTCAAATTTCAAAAGGATCAAAAAGTATGCATATTTTACTTTTCAAAAGGAGTAAAAAATATGCATATTTTATTGTTCAAAAGGAGTAAAAAGTACACATTTTAAACTTTTCGAAAACAATAAAAAGTATGCACATTTTTAAGTACATTCAGTCTACGCAAAAGGGCATAAAAGTAGTATACTCTTTTTTGGCGTAGTCGCAGTTTCCTTCGAAAAAAAAAACATACTTTATAGTCATAATAGCGTCATAATATCTTTAGTATCCCTTTTTTATTATTATCGAATTCAGTTTTTTAATCGGCTTTTCTTAATTGTTTTAAGTTGATTCTGATAATCTGATAAATTTCCCTAACTGGTTAAAATCGTTCAAATCTAACACATGTCCAAAAGCAGAAAGGAATATAGATTTTGTTTTAATGTTCAGGAGTGTATATCATTTTTTTAAATAGAATTTCTAAGACGAATATAATCTGTATCCACATTAATCCGGACACCTTCAAATCATTGTAACTTTTGAAATATTGCACGTAGGAATTAAAAATTTCACTGTGGTATAGCTGAGAGTCTATGATGAAAAAGACTATGATTGATGTTTACATTTCATGTTTAGTATTCAAGACGAAAGAAAAACAAGTGTGCGAGCTAAATTTGTACGGGCGTACGGCAAATCCTGACTTGTCAATACGGGACCTGGCAAAAACATTGGATTTGCCTAAATCCACTGTTCACGATGTGTTCAAATCATTTTCGAAACGTTTGACGGTGGAGAGGAAACCGAGAAGTGACAAAAACAGTGGACGCGATGATCCTGTCATGGACCGAAAGGTGAAAAGGATATTAACGAAAAACCTAAACCTCTCCATTCGAACGGTGGTTCGTAAAATAGGGATGTCGCCTGGTTTTGTCCAAAAATCAAAACAACGTTTGGGACGTAAGTCGTATAAAGTACAAACAGTTTCAAATCGCAACGACAAACAGAACTTGGCAGCAAAATCACGGGCTCGATGTTTGTACTGCGAATATTTGACGAAATTTTCATGCGTTGTTATGGACGATGAAACTTATGTCCTGGAGGATTTCAAGCAGCTACCAGGGCTGGTTTTTTATTCTGCTATGGCCAGAAATGCTACTGCTGAGCATTTCAGAACGAAGAAGGCATCGAAATTTCCCAAAAAATACCTTGTGTGGCAAGCAATTTGAACGTTTGGCAAAAAGAGTAAATCTTTCGTCACTACAGGCACAATCAACAAGGAGATCTATCAGAAAGAGTGTCTGGAGTGGTACCAAGCAAGTCAAGTTAACATTGTACCAAACACCTCAAACCCGCCAAATTGCCCAGAACTACGACCAATCGAGAGATACTGGGCTCTGATGAAGCGGAAGCTTTCTGGAAAAGAAAGCAAGGAATCAAAGACATCAAACACTTTCAGCAAATTTGGACAAAGACGGCTTCTACGATTTCTGAAGAGTCTGTACAAACCCCAATGGACGGATTTAAGCGCAAAGTTCGAAAATTTTTTGCAAATACCGAATAACTATGTTTTATCTTCACGAATTGTTAAAACACATCCCATGAATCTGAAATAAACAACTACGACGGAAATTTAATGCGAAATTTATGTTTTATTGTTTTGAGGTGTCCGGATTATTGCGGATGCAGACCTTAATGTTAATTCATAAGGCTGGATGTTCACTGGATCATTCGTATGATGTCTCGTCTAATGTCCAATTACTATTTTTTAAACGCTCACCATGTTGGGCTGAGCGACAGCAATCTCTATCAGTGTTGATAAAAGTCATACTCGTTAGGTTCAAAAGCGTGGATTTTCAGTCAACATAACATTGACTACCTATAAGTTCCATGCGAAAATCAAATGATTACTCATGGCAACAAAGGTTATCAGAAGAATAAACTTTCGATTTTCAAAATGTTTTGAAATTCATTTATGTAAACAGGTTCATTTTCAATGTGAATTTCAAAATGTCAGAACTGAAATTCAATAAACCACAATGAATATCAATTACCCGTCGGGTTCGGAAAAAATGCATCAAAAACATAACCACAGTAATACAGTATCTTTCTAATGGGAGTTTTATTGTTTCGAAATAAGACCAATCGATCATTTATGAAAATCATTCAGTTGTTTTAAAGTAGATTAATTATCTTGTGAAATTATGTGTTGACTATAGCGAATATAGCTCAAAACGGACTTCCTAAAGAAATAATAGAAAATAAATTTTATGAATATTGTAATTAACAATAAACTTAAGTGATGAGACGAAGTTGCATCCACGAAGAGCCAATATGGTGCTTGAACATTACATCCATATCTATCAAAAGTTTTCATCTTTAGAAAAGAAGTTGTATCACTTCTTGGGGTTCAAAACAGCAAAAGTCTCATCTTATCTAAGCCAACGATTGCTAATTGAATATTGTTTCTAGCTCAATTACATTATCAGCTAGTATTAAAAATGTTATCCACTGCTGGATATAAGGCTGAGTCAAGGGACATGTACGATCCTTTATTTATATTTTTCAGTGACAAGCCAGTGGATCTCAGATTTATTTTGTAAAGCTATATTATATTCTGTTATGTACATTACATAAACGCATTCAATAACAAAGGGTAAGGGAGGAACATAGGCTGCCAGACGAAGTGTAGGCTAGATGAGGGATTCGTCCTCGATTGATAACTGTTCATGTCCTGTAGCGTTTCGTTGGAAGCAAATTCATTATCGTTTCCGTGGGTTTCGTGTAAGTGCTTCTGCTTGTGGGTCCAAACCACCGTTTTGCCCTTAATACAACGAAATAGTGAGGAATGCAGGTATGTACACATGCCATTGGGACTGGTCAACCGTACGTCAGAACAAGTCATGCAATGGCGGTGGCTTCCCATCACATAATATTATCACATCATTTTCAAGTGTAAATCAAGTGTAGTCACTCAAATTTGCATATCAAAGCACAAACACAGCATATCAAAACAAAAACATAGATTCTAGTACCGAAAAGCGCAAGAATGTATTGTAAAGTGCAAGGTGCAAGGTGCAAGATGTGCTGGGACCAAATGGCATTTCGCACTAATGTTACACGCCGGCGCGTGAGATTTGTACCTTTAGGGTCGGTATCGTGTTCGAAAGAAAAAATTCTTTTTCTATCCCAAACCCATGTTAAATTCCGTTTACTGAAACGGAAAAGTAAAGAATCGAAAAGAAATTTCTGCAGCAGTAAAAGAACAAAAAATAAAATTGGAATTTGTCAGGTTTCCACGCCAACTAATGGGAACTGTCACTTTTACTTTCGGAAAAATGTTTTGCTCAATTATTCCGTAAGTGACGGTTACATTTCGTTCCATGCAGATCAATTGTCAAAATTCCGCTTGGTAATATTGAACAAAATTCCGCAACCTCTTTACTTTTTAGGTCGATACTGGCCTTTACAGAGGATACAACCATAACTCACCGCAGATAAAGCAAAGAGCTTTTTTATTCGGTGATAAATACACAGAGTGAAAGTGTGCGCCTGTGATGTGATTGCAAGGAGTGAGTGAGTTACTCTCTCTTTTAAACGACCGCAAGATAAAGTAATTGAAAAAGTGACTAAATTTTACCTAAAATCTTCAATAACTTTTCTAATATACATCATATACACAATCTTCGACAAAAATATGCGTTTTACTAGAATAAGTAAATTTGTAGAGTATATAAAAGCCTTATAATGGTTTCTTAGAAAATTATTGACCCAAAACTGATTTTTAAGGGCTTTTCATAAATAATGCATATTTTGTCAACGTTTAGAGATAGCGAGTTGCTTTCTTCGACAAAGTTGTTTGTTTTAGTGTGTTTTACAACTTTTGTGAAGACAACAACTTTTTTTTGTGCACAATCTGAAAAAATAAATTTTGGATCACCCTAATACGTGGATACTTCATCACTCTAATGGTACGGAGAGATAGCCTATTTTATGACAATAAACTTCTCCAGAGATACTACCCTTGTAAAATTGCACATTTTCACGCTATTAAAAAAACGGGTGATTTTAATAGGTTCGTTCCACTGTGGACCGCTCTCACGTGCTCTCATCTGTCTTTGCCCACGTGCGCTCGTCTGCGATCACTACCGCGACCGCTTGTGCGAGGACGCGCCATTGCTGTTTCTGTGATTCGCTGGTGCGATTAAAAGTGAAAACATCGTCGGAGTTGCAGAAAATGTCCGGAAAAAGGGAGTGGGAAGAAACATTATTCTTTCTTCCTTTGCTATGTAGCGTCAAAGCGAATTTGCAATCACTGCTGTATATTAGCAGAAATGCCACGCCAGTGATCTCACTGGGGCGCACGCGTCAGGGAATTTATCTGCATTCGCTTCTGTGAATTTGAGAGCTCTTCTTCTCACTCTAGAGCGATCGAGTGTAGTGTGAATAAAAACCATTTTTTTCCACTCACATGCGCTACACGCATGCATACACGGGGGTGAATATTAACTAGAGAGAAGAGCTCGTTGAAGAGTGTTGAGGTAGGAAGAGTGTGTGGAAAAATTAAAATCTCTCTCAACCACACTGAGGATATGGACATCACTGCTTGGGACCAATGTTCTTAAAAAACAGTGAACCAACAAGCGGTACAAATGATAATGTTGTACGCATTTGTTGAAAATCAGGGGCCATACACGAAGTACGTAATATGTAGTGACATAGACCACGCAGTCTGGCAATGTACGGATACTGACGCCGTCTAAACACGAGTTTTGCATACCCTAGAGGCCCACGGAAGACAACCTTATGTTCCTATTAAAGATGCGTTAGGATGTCACGTTATATGACATTGTTATATGCAGTGAATTTAGATTTCTCTAAAAATGTTTAGTATAAGAGTATAATCTGTTTCATGTTTTTTTTTTATTATTTTAAAATTTTTTTTTGTTTTGTTCCAATATCACCACCATCGGCCGAACACAAAAAGAAGCACTTATCATATCGCACAAGGTTCTAATGCTGGCAGCAACTCTCTGATGAGAATACAGAACTTCATTTCCATATTCCTATGTCCAATCCATAAAAAAAAAATTACCCATCTTAGATCGGTCCGAGTTAACGGTCCAAGTCCTACTAAACAAACTAAATTATATAAAAAAGTGCGTGAAATTTTCATCTCGCGGGAGCCCAGTAATTTGCTTATGACAACAATTACTTTAGAATGATGGTGATTTTAAATAAAGCTTCCGTGAAACAGAAATACATTGAATGAATTTTTTAAATCTATTTCGTGAAAAATGAGATTCTTTATGCCATGTTGTCTAAAAGTTTTTTTTTCGCTTTCTTCAGTTATACAAATCCAAGCTATATCAAGTCAAGGTAATGAGAACACCTTTACTTGAAGTCGATATCATCTCACTTTACCAAGTACTATAATGGTTTATGACATATACTTATGCGCTATATACCATTAATCAGTTTTGTATATAAAAAAAATGTAAAAGGGGTGAAACTCTGCAAAAACATCTAGAGTACTTAGTGTATCGCCTGTTAGCGTCAACACGATGATGAGAAATTGATATTTAAATTTTAAATTCTGTAGAGAATTCGAAAATTATATCAATAACAGCAGGATATTAGTATTATTACTTTGTGTTGATAAACAAACAAGTGTTTAATTGATGATTTGCCACAACAATGAAACTGAACAACCCACATAACCAGATTTTGAATAAAACTGCAGATAGTATCGTTGATCCCTACATTTGAAACCAAAATCGCATATAATTATGGTATACATCTTATTATATTAAACTTCAATCGTAAAGAATGCAAATTTTCGACTTATTTTCAATGTATTGTTTTCCATCGTAATGTATTACAAATTACGTCGTTTGACATTTCAATTTGAATATGTTATTACAGATTGAACTATTGGCTGTGCAACTCGCCTAATAATAAACTGAAATAATGCATGAAATATGCAGAAAAAGCCATTTTTGCATTTTTTTAATTTGATTGCTTGTAAATATGTTTATGTATAATGAAGCTTCGTGTATACGTGCATTTTGGATGTTTGAGAATTTTTTGTATTTTTTAATACAATGTAACATTACTGCTAAAATGAAAATTTTTAAACAAAATAAAATGTAGTACAGCAGTAAAGCGAAGTACAGCAGTAAAGCGAAAATGTTATTTTGAATAATATTTGTCAATCGAAATGATGATTTCAATGTTATTGTAAAAAGTAGTTGTAAAAAAAATTAATACCGTGTCACTGTCCGAGTCGGTTGCCATTTCAATGGAATAACGTGGAATATCTTCATCTTCTGAAAATACTAGCGGCTCGTCATAGTTCTCCTTATCTGAATTATAAAAACTGTCTCGTTCATCGAACATCAAATCCCTTAGAAATGGATGATTTTTTGATAGCTCCTTAACGTTCAGATATATGTTTTTACTGTCACTAGGTACATCAATAGAAAACTTTCGTGGGAGCAATGGACTTTTGCTAACTCTGTGGTGCTTCGCCATTTGCGACATTTGAGATTGTTCACGTATTTCAGTGGGTTTTATGGGTTTATACGATTTGGGTGTACTCGTTGCTACCCCTGGTAATGGATTAGAAATATTCATTTGCATGGTTTCAGGCTTTGGTGATGGGCAACTAGTATCAGTGTCGGATGATGCATCTATTATATGTACTGTTTCAACATACTCGGGCTCAAAAGATTTACATGTCTCGAGAATGTCAATCGTATCAAATATTTGACCATGCATTGATTCATCGGGGTAAGCCATATTAATATTCCGAACGGACATTTTAGCACTCACGTGTTTCTCCTTCACTTCAACTACTGAACACTCATTATATTGATGACTAACTGCTTCGGTTTCGGGTTTAGATTGCAGCAATGGTTCGTCGCTGGATATATGAGAGAACAAAATACTATTCTCTGCTAGTACGAACGTAGTGGGTAAAACATCAGGCATACTGCATGACTGCTGTTCGGTGTTTCTAACGGATATTCCTTTCATTTCGGATTCCTTATTAGCTGGTGTTAAATTTGGCATTTTTGCTCTGCGCAGGCGAACTGTATCACTTAGGACAACAAACTCTGCATGGTCTTCCTTCTCATTTCGTTTTATTTCTTTCAGTGTTTCCTGGAATGTCGTACAGTAGTCTTTATAATATTCCGGTAAAAATTAGACCTTACATGAATTTATTTACAAGGCTGTTTAGAATCGATTATGATCCAGGCAATAGTACACTCCACCATGATTACATTCACAACGTTCAAGATGCCCATATGGCAGATAAAAAATATTTCAACTATCCATACATCGACCTAATATATATTTATTTAAGATGAAGGTCGCTAGAATGCGAAAATTGCCGAAATCATGATTGATTTACATCGCCGATTCAAATTGCTGAAGGCACAAACCTAACAAACCAGTTTCACATGCTAAACATCAATTACTTGTAAGCAGCAGTTCAGCAATAATTCAAAGTTAGCCATGTAAAATCATTGTTGTTCCTTAGATTTGTGTGCTCAAAAATACAAAATGGTGAAGCAAATCGATAATGATGATAGCCATTTTTGAATCCCAGTGGAAATATATCAGTTCAACTTTTGTACTGCATGGTAGACTAAGAATTGTGTAGACTGTGGTTACCGCATGGTAGACTAAGAATAGTAAAAGTATCTCATATTCTGCACATTTATTTCTCTGCCACGTGGTAGTTCGTTTATATAAAGGCACTGATATCAGGTTTGGTATGTATTAGATAAAGTAAATAAAACATAAATTTTTCTTATAGATAAACTTAGCGAAACGACTAAAAATGCACTCTTTTTTTTTACACAACTTATAAAATTTTAATGAATGAATATCCAAAATACCTATTTTGTTTATGGGTATTTTTTTCAAGTAGAGATAACTCACTACCAGTCATACAGGTAAGGTATGTTAAAGATAATTTGAAATTACTGTTGATAATACTGTTGAAAACGTCTGCCACAATGAATGGCTTTCACCATATTAACGTTGAATTATTTATAGCTGGAGGAGTATCTAACGTTCACGGCATATATCGTCCTCCGTCATAAGATTTTAATATCTTTCACGATAGATTGGAAAATTGTCTCAATAAAAGTAGTTACAACCGCCACTGTTTAATTTTTCGAGATGTGAATGTCCCAGTGGATCTGGCGAATAATAATGCTGTTCAAAAGTACAAAAACCTTCTATAGTCTTACGGATTTATATGTTCAAATATATTTACAACGAGACCGCAAAGCTCAAACATTTTCGGCAGCGTTATATACATTATGGCTGACGCACATCGCGTGCGAAATCACACTATTTTTAGCGAACTGAGTGATCATTGCATTATATTGTCATTGTTCAAAATGCAATTTGTAACTGATAAAACAGAGCTATCTAAAAAAATTAATAAATCATGATGGACTAGAAATCGCAATCAAACGTTACATCGACCACCTTGGTTCCATTCAAGATGTAAACACCTGCCTGCAAAATATTTTCAAATTACAAAGCAAAATTACATAATTGTACTGTAAATATAACAAAATATGTTAATCTCAAAGGCACACTATGCCCGTGGATGACCCTTGATATATGGATGCTCATAAAACTGAAAAATAAATATCTCAAAAAATCTCGCCAAGACCCCAACAATCGTCACCTAGCCAAATTATTGTAACATGTGCCAAAATAATTGGATTTGGCGAGAAAACAAGGAAAATAAATATTTTGAAAGACTGTTGAGCAATACTTCACATTTTAAAATGTGAAAATACTTCAATGCCATTTTAGGCAAACTGACAGTAAAACAATATGTGAAGTTTTTAACGAATACTTTTCAACTGTTGCTTCAAAGTTGGCAGAAAACATCATCCCGATGAACAGTAATCCACTACGACATGCTACAATCGATGCCAAGCTCATTTTTTTTTTGCAACCATCATGTGTAGATAAAGTTGTGCTGTTGATCAATAATTTAGAATCAAAAAAGAATCCTGGTCTTGATCTTATACCAGCACATATAATCAAAAATAACGTTGTTGCTTTCTCTAGACTTTAATCTGATTTTTATCTTTATTATAGCTCATACGGGCGAAGCATGGATGAATCGTCAGAAGATGACTTATCATTGCCGCCGAATAATGACGTTTCTCGTAAGGTTACCATATAGCGAGCCTATTCAGCTGCTTCAGTTGGTCCATGAGTTGTTCATTCCGGGTAGAGGTGAATTCCAAACCTACAACATAATAATGACATATCTTGCCATTTCAACTAGATTTCACATTTTTGACTTATTCAGGAATAACACTAAATTGCAATGTAACTACGAAACACAGCCATTCAAGCTTAAATCTCGACTTGTGTAAATTTTCGCAACCGTCAATTTGAAAGGAATCGCCAAATGTCAATAATCATTTAGCAAAAAGAAAATTTGTCAGTTTTGTAGACGCTATGTGGCATATAATTGCACGTCAAAACATCGTGTCAATATCGGGTGGCATGTGGCGAACGACGGAGTGATATTTTGACATGCTAGCAGATGCCGCAACTTCACCACATCAGTGGGCACATCGACTAAGTGAACTACGTAGCGTTAGTGAAGCAACAGTTGCTTACGCTAGCGCTTGCTAGCGATTTGAAAATTTACACAAAGTTATCGATTAATTTTGCTCTTGCTTAAACGTCTGTCTGTGTACGAAATATGTTATCATTGCTAGTTTTATTGTTATTTAGATATTTAATACATAAGTTGAAAAATCATTAAATAACAACTGAATGGTAAATTTTGCCATCATAACTAATTTGGTTTTCATTAAGTTATTTTGTTTCATTTGCGTTACCTATGAATTTGAATGAAAGAAGTGATATGCAAGGGAAGTTATTTTATACTATTGAATTAAATATTATGCCAAAAAATGTAAATTCAAAAATAAATATGTTGTATTACTTTTTTTTTTAAGTCAAGTCAATTGACAAACAGACATCAATCAAATAAAGTGCGAATCTTAAACCTTGAAACATAATAAATTGTTTTATAAGTCAGTTTTTTGTGCATATTTATACATTGCTGAACGGAGTCGTTAATTCAGTTTAAAAATCTACACTTTGATTGTTATTTTTTTTTTATATTCTCCCTTGCGCGGAAGTAACGATCTTTGATGGAGTTTGCAGAAGCAGATAATTTCTCATCTCCATGCGATCCACTCCTAGCGCTTCGCATGGAGATGAGAAATTATCTGCTTCTGCAAACTTCACTTTAAAAATGTCAGTCGTTACATAAGAATAGACATTATTGAAGAGCTCTTCACAGTGTAGCAGTTGATGAACAATATAATTAGTGCTGTCCTTATCACATAGAATTTCTTGAATCTTGTAGAAATTTCTGTTCATATAGATCCATGAGTAATATTGGAAGCCTTGACATGATTTGTTTGTAAATGAGGAAGAGAACTTACCATTCACCAGTTATTCCTATTTAAAAACTAGAATTACCATTATTTTGATTTTTTAGCGTTAACAATTAAATTTACCATCATTTAGATCTTCTAGAGAACAACACATTGTGTTATTATTATGTTATCAACACCTCGCTAATAACTCATTATGGAATTTTTCTTTTGTAAATATTTTGTTCTTAGTTTGTTCTTATAATGGCAATATTTGTTATTTCTTAGAAATTCCCTCGAACTATTTCAGTTATTATTTTTGTTGTTTTAACTCTTATGTCAAACAAACTAATGTCAAATTTTGCCGTTCAGTTATCTTGTATAAATGGTAAAATTGGTCATTCATGTGCAATTCTCTTCTACCCGGGATTTTCAGCCCAAATCGAAACCTCTTAATGTTTATCAAATTACTGATGATCTGACGAAGCGATTCTCGGCCGTGACCGAGATAATTAAAAAGAGACCCAATAAACTTCGTATCGTGGTGTCCAATCTTAAACTTATGACAGACATACAACGCTGACCGTTGTACGAACTGTCAAACAATTTAATCCAGTACCGAAAAACACGTACTAGACTAAAGGAGTACAACCATAGACTAACTCTAAGACCAGTAGGTCCCATACAAAAACAATTTTTTTCTTGGCTCAGTCAGTACTAGAACATCGTCCCAAGCTCGGTCCCAAGCTCAATAATGCACCCCTTATAATGAACTCACATGAACACACTCTCAAATACTCTGTCAAAATAACACAGCAAATCAAAACAAAGGCGCAAATATGTATAACAAGGTGCTGGCTTCAAGGTGTAATTCGGACCAAGGGGTTCTACAACAGTGAACCAATTTCAAATCGCTAGTTACATATTGATTGTTGGTACAACGCTGTACGTTGTATGTCTGTGCCTAGCATTAAGCAGGATAATTAGATTGCTGTCTCTCAGCTCAATCTTGACTATCGAGTGTATATCCCAGCTCGGGGTATTGAAATTGATGGTGTGGTCACCGAAAATAGTGTGACCACTGTGATCCTGCTGAAGCAGGCGGTTGATCGATTTATGAACCATCTGCTTTCTCCGGTGACGCTAGTGGATGTGCCAATACTAGACACAGCACCTTGGGTCATGATCTGCCAAAAATACAAGCAGATTGGGCATACGACCCCCATTGCGGCAATAAGACACGCTGCTCCAACTGCGGGGAGAAGCATGAGTATGGCGCCTGCGAAGACAGCACACTAATATGTACTTTCTGCGAGGGAATCTCTCCTCATGCACTTTCGTTGTGCACGGTGTACGAAAAAAGGCGGGGGAAAATAAGAACGCTCTCTAAAACAGTGTTCCAGGCAATCCTTGGCGTAAATTGTGAAAAAAGACACCCCATCACCCAATGTGAATACGAATTTCTTTGCTTCTCTGTCGGATGAAGAGTTCGAGTTGGATTTGGCTGAAGAGGGAACATCAGTCAGTTTTCCGGAAGGTGCTTCGCGGAAGCGAATACGCTCACAGAACGCTGCTG
This sequence comes from Aedes japonicus, assembly GCA_034211315.2. NCBI lineage: Eukaryota > Metazoa > Arthropoda > Insecta > Diptera > Culicidae > Aedes > Aedes japonicus. Next base: position 186,871 of record JASCZW010001992.1, read on the forward strand.
CACCGGAGCCCAAAATTAGCTTGCCCATTTCAAAGAAAGGTGGAAAAAAGGTTTTCGTACAGGGTTTACCCAATTTCACCAGGTTTTCGTAACACTAACTACACTCAGGACTTTCCATCTCTCCCGGGGACATCCAAAACCCCTGATGCCTCGATTTTAAGAACAGAAGCCCCTTCCACGTCTGGGCTGTTCTCATTTGATAACATTGTCGAATGTATATTTAAGCACCTCGAAATTTTTGACCCTCTCAAAAGCATTGTTTTGGCAATGCTTCCCACAGTAAAGACTTTTTGAAGCAATTGGCAATAAACTGCTCCGCGGTTGATCATGGGAGATTTTAACTCTCACTGTACAGGCTGGGGAGAACTGTACGATGACAACCGGTTTTTCTTGATATATGACCTTTGTGACAACTTCAATATGACAGTTCTTAACAATGGAGAAGTTACACGTTTTGCTGGTCCATCCTCACTTGGCAGTAGATTAGACCTCACACTTTGTTTAATTCATTATCTTTAGATTGCATATGGAATGTGATTAAAGATCCCCACGGTAGTAATCACTTGCCCAACGGTTGCTTTCGATTGCTACCGGTTTCAATCCGTCGGAATCTATCAATGTCCCGTATGATCTTACCCGTTACATCGACTGGATATAATTTGGGACAGAAATAGATGAAGCCATTTCGCAGGAAACCTCCATCTCCATGGTGGGATCAACAATGAACCGAGGTTTACCGTAAAAAGTCCGATGCGTTTAAAGTTTTCCGGTGACGTGGAACTCCTGAGCACTGCGAAGCATACACGGCTCTCGAACGCGAACTTAAGGGCCTCATCAAGGCCAAGAAACGCGGATACTGGCGACGATTCGTTGATGGGCTATCGCGGAAAAGGTCAACGAACACTCTTTAGAATACAGCGCGAAGATTGTGTAACCGAACTACGAACATAGAGAGCGAGGAGTACTAGAATCATGGATCCACAAGTTCACGCGAAAAGATTGTCCAGATTCTGTGCCGACACGAATCATTCCCCGTGAAACAACGAATTCGATAGATGAAATCAGCCAACCCTTTTCAAGTGTAGAGTTCTCTCTCGGACTCCTTCCGTGTGGTACTACGGCTCCAGGGGCTGATCGGACCAAGTTTTACATGCTTAAGAACCGCTAAGACGTCGCCAAGGGGCGCATGTTGAACTTGATTAATCAGTTTCTGGAAGTAAACATTGCACCGGATGATTGGAGACGGGTGAGAGTTATTGTCATTCTCAAACCTGGTAAACCCGCGTCCGACCACAACTCCTATCGACCCATCGTGATGTTATCTTGTATTCGAAAGTTGTTGGAAAAAAATGATCCTCTTCCGTCTGGACAAATAGGTTGAGACGAACAACCTGCTTTCAGATACTCAATATGGTTTCTGTAGGGGTAAGGGAACGAACGACTGTCTCGCATTGCATTCCACAGATAATTAGTTAGATTTTGCTAAAAAAGAGCAAATGCCTTCTGTATTCTTGGATGTCAAGGGGGCTTTTGATTCAGTATCTGTTGAAGTTCATTCAGATAAACTCCACGCTTGTGGCTTTTCACCATTAATGAATATTTTTTGTACAATTTGCTGTCAGAAAAACATATGAGCTTTTCTCATGGAAACTCTACAGCTTTCCAATTTATTTACAAGGGTCTCTCCCGAGGATCATGTTTAGTTTTGTATAATTTGTATGTCAACGACATTGACATTTGTCTAAGTGACAACTGTACGTTGAGACAACTGTACGTTGAGAAAACTGTACGTTGAGACAACTGTACGTTGAGACAACTTGTAGATGGCGGCGTAGCGTCTGTCACGGCCGGGACTGGGGGACAATGGGGCGGATCGGACCCTATAGGATATCTCTAGAACTAGGAATCGAATTCTCTACGGAGAAAACAGAGTTGGTAGCTTTTTCTAGGAAGCATAATGGCTACACAACCGAAGCTTTTAATTTTGGTTAAACCGATAACTCATTCTATGTCATTTAAATATCTTTGGGTTTGGTTCAATTCTAAGAGCACCTGGAGATCCCGCATTAATATAAATGTATAAATGGAGTAAAGGAGATTTGGGGAGATGGCAATATTCTATCACCCCAAAGGTGTCAAAGAAATCTTGGTTTGGAGGGATGGATGTGGGTCGAGACTTCATTCGTGTGATGTCTCGCCTCATGTCCAATCATCATTCTTTTAATGCTCATTTATACCAAGTTGGGCTGAGCGATAGCAATCTCTGTGAATGTGCACAAGGTTATTATGTGCTGAGCATCGTGGAATCAGATCTAAGCTTTGTGATTCCCTTCGGGCTTGAGGTAGACAACCCAATCAGTGGTGATAACGGTTGACATTTTCCAGTAACGGTTTACTTCTGAAAAAAATGTCACTGGACAAAGCTAACAATTGTTACTCTTACCTCCAGGTTCAAGCCAATTGTAATGTTATGAGACCAAAAGGCGAAAAGCAAATAGTATGAACAGCCCATATTCGTTTTTTATTTTGCTTTTTGCTATTTTGATATTTTGTTTGATAGTGTAGCGAGAAATTTTCGGATCGCAGTAAAACGCGTTAGTTTTTCACGACCGAACACAACCGGTACTGCTCAACGACTAAAAAATGGCGTATATCTTTATTTTTACCTTGTTCAACGCAGATACAGAGTACACAAACACACATATACGAACACACAAAATTGGCGGTTAATTAACTGTCATACGAGTAATACACGCTCGATGAAAACACGTAGATACATACACGATCATTTGAAGTCACTGACTTTGGTTAACCGAAGTACCATAAAATAAAATGACTGCAGTTTAATCTTACAACTCGGCCATACTGACAGAAGATCGACTCGATCTATCGGAGGCTACGAGTAATATAACTTATGCATACAAGTGTTAGTAGAGATAATGACATTCAAATTTACGAGGGTTAGTACTGGACATTGATCGTAACACAAAACACTAAACACAGATGCAGAGCCAAACAATACGGAAAGTGTTGCCATTATTCGGAATTGTGCAGTCTTTCTAACTCATTATGGGTTTCATCCGAATCACGCCAGTCAACCCAACGTCTCATTCGAGAAGCTTCTATTATACCATCATAGGGTAATTGGGAAATTTGCCCGTTCTCTATATCCCTGACAACGTATCTATCATGCGGAAGGACTTTATGTATACGGAATGGACCTTTATATTTCGGAATGAATTTCTTATTTGTCCCTATTGTTGTATCAATATTTCGGATAACGACGAATTCTCCTACGGAATACTTAACGGAAGATTTATGGTGTTTCTCAAATTGGACGGAATTGCGATCTTGCGAAATTTTAACGTTCTCGGAAGCCACCTCCCGCAGTGCAGTTAGATCTCTCTCAGAATCTGAACAATGAAGACCTTCCAGAAACTCTGAAAGTGCATCTACATCACGACCACGTTGATTGACGCCAAATAAGAGCATACTGGGTGTTTGTTGAGTAGAGGAATGTATGGAATTATTGATAGCGTACTCAACCTGAACCAACATCTTTGACCAATCGGAATGCTGAATAGGTTCGGATATTTTAGCAAGCATAGATTTTATAACGCTGTTTACCCTCTCAACTTGTCCATTGGCTTGGGCGGAAGCTGTAGCGACTTTTACATGCTCGATATTGTTCTCTAGCAAATACGACCTGAATTCTAAAGATGTGAAACACGTTCCTCTATCACTGATCACCCTACGAGGACGACTATAATGTTCGGAATACTTATCGAGACATATACACACTTCTTTCGTACTCGTAGAATTAACGGCATACAATTTCACGTACTTTGTAAAAGCATCAACTACTGCAAATATATGCTTCCTTTTAGAAATGATTGACGGAAGTGGGCCAAAATGATCTACGTGCACTGTATCGAACGGAATAGGTTTCTTAGGAATGTTGTGGAGGCTTCGGTGATTATTGTTGTTGGGCGGAACGGAATATATAACACAACGTATACAATTCTGAATGTATCGATTAACCTTTTCTTTCATCTTCGGAAACCAATAATGCATCTTTATCTGGTCAATACATTTTGTAACACCCATGTGACAGATCTTCTCATGAGCCTGACGGATGATGTTAATTTCCATTTCCTTCGGAACATACAACAAGAGGTTATGGCCACCCCTACGCTTATAAACGAGCCCGTCCTCCAGTACAAAATCCTTAACTGAACTATGCTCTAACTTCTCTCGCAACTCTACAATTTCTTTATCTCGGTTTTGTGTAACTTGCAGTTGAAAATTTACGTCATCCGGATTTACAGCGGAGATTAGTTGATCGGAATTTCTCGAAGTACAAGCAGACACAGAAGGATATCGACTTAAGGCATCAACGTGGTTCATCAATTTACCACTACGATGCTGGATTGTATAGTGATAGTTTTCCAATTCTAAAGCCCAACGAGCTATCCTTGCGTTTATACTTTTCCTATTTAATGTCATAGTTAAGGAGTTACAGTCGGTAATGATGCGGAATGGAATACCTTCTACATAAATTCTGAATTTACCGAGAGAATAAATGATGGCCAACGTTTCAAGTTCGAAGCTATGGTAGCGAGACTCAGCAGGTGTAGTACGCCGCGAAAAATATCCAACAGGGTGAAATTTACCATCGCCTTGCTTCTGCATTAATATGCCACCAAACCCATCTGAACTAGCATCACAATGTAACTCAGTTTCTCGTTCAGGATTATACAGAGCGAGGACGGGAGCGGAAACTAGACTATCCTTCAGAATCAAAAATGCTTCCATGCACTTTTCGTTAAAGTCGAATCTTGTACCAGGTTTAGTCAACATACGTAAAGGTTGTGAGATACTGGAAAAAGACGGAACGAATCGGCGGAAATACGAAAACAGTCCAAGACACTTGTTTACTTCTTTTACATCAGACGGAAATGGCATGTCTCTAATAGCCTTAAGGTGTGAGTTATTCGGCCGTATTCCTTGATCATTGATCGTAAAACCAAGAAGTTCGATATTGGTATAACAGAATAAACATTTCTTAAAGTTAATATCCAACCTATATTCAGCTAAGCGTCGCATAACTCGTTTCAGCAATGTAAGGTGCTCCTCAATAGTACAAGTTGCTAAGGTAATATCGTCTAAATAAACCGTAATGGAACCCTCCTTCAAAAATGGATCAAGCACTTTATTGATGAATCGCTGGAAATTTGCTGGGGCATTGCGTAATCCGAACGGCATTTTTAGATATTCATACTGCCCATTTGGTGTCACAAAGGAAGTGTACGGAATAGAATCAGCGGCCACGTTTACCTGGTGAAAACCATGTTTCAAGTCCAAAAGAGTGAAATACTTCTTCCCTTCCAGTCGTTCTAAGCAGTCGTCAATAAGCGGAAGCGGAAAACTATCACGTATCGTTATTTTATTCAGGGATCTATAATCAACACACATACGCTTTTCTCCGGACTTTTTGGTTCGCAAGACAATCGGAAAGGAATACGGAGAATCACTAGGTCGTATTACCTTATTAAACAAAAGTTCGTCAACAAGTCGATCTACTTCTCGTTTGTCAGAATGTGAAAGTCTGCGAGGAGCAAAGCTAATCGGAACATCGGAAGACAATTTAAGTTTCATTTCGTATTGGTGCTCAATTTCCGGAATAGCACCCCAATCAACATAATTTTGCAGAATTATCTTTCTGATCTGATCTTGAGTACTCCTACTCAACTCAGGGTTCACATCGTACTCATCAGAACATTTTCCACTGAACTCGATTCCAAAAATGTCAGGAACAATATCACTAGGATCAGCGAGATTGCCGGGAATAATTTGTGAAACAATCTGACTGCACTGGTCGCATGCTGCGTGAATCATATTGATTTTTCCTTTACTGACATCATAGATACAATGCAGTACTTTACCAGAAATTTCAATTTTATTCCCACTCTTAACTTCAATCTGTGGTTTGTTTATTTGTGTGTTCGTAAAAAAAGAAATGTCAACCAAACTAATGTTAAAATGCTTCAAGAAATCGCGACCTAACAACAAAGGATGTGCAATGAAATGGTCTGGCACTACATATATTTTAACGGTCCTTGTGCGATCATGGAATTTAATTCGTATTGGGATGATACCATAAGTACATAAAGGGAATCCTCCGACACCTCGATATCCTGAATGCTTCTCTTCCGATGGAATAGAACTGTGCGGAACCACTGATTTCCGTATCAAGTTAATTGGACTACCGGTGTCAAAAAGAGATAGAAAGCTTTTGAAAGGCTGCACGTTTCGCTTAGAGAAAAAGTCAACACTTACCGTATTCATTTCGGAGAGCACCCCACTCAAGTCTTCAACAGCCGGATCTTCGTCTTTGGCACGGAACTCATCGACCAACGCAACCTGGTTCTTGTTGCAGGGCGCTGGTTTGGAACAATCTCGTAGTTTATGTTGTGTTGAGCCACATCTGAAGCAGGATCCCTTCTCCCGACGAGGTTCGGAACAGTTAGCGGAATAATGTCCAACGCCAGAACAATTGAAGCATCGTACTTCGGAGTCGGTACTCTTAACATTTATTTCTTCAGCCTTCCTGGTCCTTGGCTTAGCTGTATTCGATGACATCGATGGAGCGGAATTGCGGGAAGATCGCATTTCCCGCAGTTGAGCGTAACGTCGTGAAAGCCGCTTCAATTCGGCGATTGTTCCCGCCGGGTAAAGAATTGCGATGTCGGCAGAATGGTCTTGAAATCCGTCAATAATATGTTGAACAACTTGTACTTCATCGATGGTTGCCCTTGATGCGATTTCCTCCATTTTCAAAATGTACCCCGTCACGGAAGTTTTGGATGCTCGGAAAGTGGTTTTACGTAACTTGTCGATTATTTCGGTGATTGAGTACGTATGTCCGAAATTGGCAATGAAATTGCTTCTAAACTCAGCATACGTGGACGATTTATCAATGTGTAGGAATATCTCCGCTTCCGTTCCCGGCTCCATAAGGCGGCGAATGCATTTTAGCATAAAAGCATTGTCACCGTTTACTGACTGACATGCCTGCTCGAAATCATTCAGCCATTTTGTTGCGTCAATTAAATCGTCTCCCGAAAATTTGCGCACCACGTACTTAATATCGTTAAACTCTGGTTGTTTGTCAATAGTGGTCTCCAAGGCAACAACTTCGCGGCGAAGATCCGCAATCAGTTTCCTCTTCTGCAGCAGCCGTATCTCTGCATCCAAGGCACGTTCTCCTTCCTCATCTTGATTCCCTCCGTCATCTTGATTACTTGCCACGTCATCGCCGTCCTCTTGCTCGTCGCCATCATGGTTTTCTGCTCCCTCCGTGCTTGCATAAAGGGCACGAAGGTGTACCACCGTTGCGGAAGCCGGAAATTCGACACCGTGATGGCGAAGCCACTCAATCAGCTCCGCTTTGTTCATTCGTCCAGCCATTTGCAGTGATTTTGAAATTACTGACACATCCATGTATAACGAACAGAAAATGGACGACCGATCCCACTTCTGATAGTTGTAGCGAGAAATTTTCAGATCGCAGTAAAACGCGTTAGTTTTTCACGACCGAACACAACCGGTACTGCTCAACGACTAAAAAATGGCGTATATCTTTATTTTTACCTTGTTCAACGCAGATACAGAGTACACAAACACACATATACGAACACACAAAATTGGCGGTTAATTAACTGTCATACGAGTAATACACGCTCGATGAAAACACGTAGATACATACACGATCATTTGAAGTCACTGACTTTGGTTAACCGAAGTACCATAAAATAAAATGACTGCAGTTTAATCTTACAATAGCAATTGAGTTTTTTATAGCTTATCATGCTCCAAATCATATGCGCTTTTAATTTTACGGTGAATATTGGCAATATATTCGATTAATTAATCATGAATCTCCTGAAAATTCTTGAATGCCAAAATTGGTCTCTGATCTACAGTACATTTGTATTGCATTTCAAATTTTGTGAATTTATTTTTCCACATTTCAATAATTTCATATATTTAAAAAAACACACTTTTGCCAAAAAGCCAATGTAACTTTGCAATGGCTACTATAAAACTGACTTTCCTCAATGCCAATTTGCCGTTAATTGCATTTACTGGAGGCAAAACGGTTTTAAAATTCTTTTTTAACTGACCATAATAAGAAAATTTGAATGAGATCTAAAACTGCATTTCAAAAAAGCATTTTATGAGTTCATAAAGTCAAGTTAAACCCTTTGATAGAAGTAAAAGCAACTTTAGAAGGCAAGGTTTTAAGATTTTTCTTTTGTTGGGGCGTAGAACCACTGTGTCCACTGAGTTGAACTTTTGTGGTAAAGGTTTTAAGATAGTTGTAAAGCAGCTGTGTAGTTTCTCATATACCTGACTAAAGTTTGAAACCTATTGGCACCTCTTACTGCCATATTAAAACCAAATTGATTTCTATATGGCAATATTATTTGGGATGGCATGCGGCATATAAAACTTCATGATTTTGCAAATCTAAGTCAGCAGAAGATATTTTGATAATTTTTGACCATGCATATCATATTACACTATATAATTTTGTAAAAATAGGTCTGCAGAGGACATCCTGAGGATTCCGGACCATACTGGCCACTTAGGGAGGTTCTGTGGAATCCAAATTCCTCCGAAAAGGTGGCCATATCCAAATCTTTCCCAAAACCTGGCTTACGACACAACAAACTTCAAGATATTTTGGCCACTTTGGGAGACCCTGCAAGATCCAAGTTTCTCCGGAAAGGGGTCATATCCAAATGTTTTCAAAACCTGGCTTGCCACACATCAAACTTTATGATTTTGCAAAAAAAGGTCTGCAGGGGACATTCTGAGGATTCCTGACCGTACTGGCCACACTAGCCCTGCGGGATTCGAGTTCCACCGAAAGAACGCCCATATTCAAATCGTAACCAAAAGCTGGCTTGCGATATATCAAACTTCATGATTTTGCAAAACTTTATTTTCAGGAACAATTCAAGCATTTTCCATGAAACTTTATCGTACTGCTTATGCTTGTAGGGTAGATTGAACAAAGAAGACCTCGCCTCACTTTTGTAATCCATCCGTCCTCTTCATGCTCTTTTTCTGAATTTCCTTACGCTTTGATGCAATAAAATGTGCTTTTTTACCAGCTGGATAGTATTTTTTTTGTAAAATATGGTTTAGTTGAGGCGCGTATCACTAGCCAAGACAAGCATAGTGCTAATGTCAAAAGATATTTAATGTATTTGAAAAAGGAGTTTAGTTTTGATTTGATTTGATCCAGTATAGTCAGACACCCTCAGAATGTCCTCTGAAGACGAAGTTTTGCAAAATCATAAAGTTTGTTGTGTCGTAAGCCAGGTTTTGGAATATGGCCACTTTTATGGAGGAATTCGGATCCCGTAGGGCCGCTTTTAGTGGCCAATATGGTAATAAATCCTCAAAATATCTTCTGATTACCTCGTTTTGTAAAATAATGAAGTTTGATATGCCGCATGCCATGTTTCGCATCTAAAAATATTTTCCCAACCATCCCTGTACAGGTACTTACCCCAGTACTCCGACCTTGGAATCCGAAACATTGGATATTTTCGGAATAACCAGTGCAGATCCAGAAACTATGATAATTTTGTGATCTATTGTATCAAAATTCAATGACTAACGAAGGAGTATTATTAATTTTAAATTTATGTTTTTTCTTTCTCAGAGGGATTGGGATCGTACATGTTAAAGGTATTTTTTGTTGTTGGATTCACAAAAGTTGAATATGTGCGTGGTTTGGTTCTTCTTCTTATTGTTTGTTGTTTTTTACTGGAAACGCGGCGGTCATTCCTCCTTGGTGATATGTATGTATTGGTTTGTATAATGTGCAGTGATGAAAAGGCACCAGCAAAACAACGTGATGCAATTTGTATGAAAAATATAACGCGAGAAGAAGAAATACAATTGTACTGTGCCTTGAAAATTCACGGTAAGGAAAAAGTTCGGTGCACTTGTGTGTAAATTTCTGCTTGGGATGATTTTATTTTTGCAGAATGTCATGACATTTTCAATTGTAGTATTTTTTTTAATTGTTAAAGCATTACAACGTGGCAAGATTGACGATCATTTCAATGCCAATAAGATTGTGGTTTGAAGAGTAAAATCTTCATAAATGCAGGTACGATTAACCAACTAGTTTACATCAATGAGTGGCTGCAAAAACGGCTTCTACCATTTATCCAAAAGCACACGAGTTCTGTGTTGTTTCGGCCTGGCGTCTTGCCATTATGGTAAAGCGGCTCAGGAGTGATATGCAGGAAACACCGTCAACATGGTACCGAAGGACTGCTCCTTCACGGATAAATCAAAATGAACCGAACAGCCGAAGTCGGAGGAGCAACACGATTGGGAATATTTTGCGAAGGGCTGACATCCTGTGTTACAGGGGATGATCAAAGAGGAGAAGACTAGCAAAATTTTGTCCAGATTCAAAGTGATACAGTTCGGTGAATAATTAACCGATTTTGATGAAACTAGAAGCGTTTGACGGGAAATTTATTCTAGTTTTGGCATATTTAATCAAAATTTGATTTGATTCCTGGGCACCGGAGATAGCACGGATACTTTGAGGTTATGTCAAATGTGCAAATTTTCTGCAGCTTGTTATTTTTTATGTTACTTGAAAATCTGAAATATTATATCTTTCTCAGAAACTAGAATTCATGACAAGTCTGTCAGTGGTTAAAGATCGTGAATCGGCCCATAAACAACCGAGATATGGCTATTTCCGTAAAATGTATTTTTTTACCCAATTGCCTGACACTTCTTATGTTGAAAAACTCCTTTTTAATTTATCTGTAACTCTGCGTACCCTTAACCAAATTAGGTGCAACTTTTTCCATACGATCACAAATTTATCCTAGTTTTTGGAAGAGTAGCGGAAATTTCGTTATTTTCCGTAGTTTGGTTTGATACAGTTCTAACTCTGGCCATTACACTGGTAGGGTACTTCCTTCACGATTCCCGATAATGAATCCGGAACTACGGAAAATAACGAAATTTCCGCTACTCTTCCAAAAACTAGGATAAATTTGGGATCGTATGAAAAAAGTTGCATCTAATTTGGATAAGGGTACGCAGAGTTACAGATAAATTAAAAAGGAGTTTTTCAACATAAGAAGTGTCAGGCAATTGGGTAAAAAACTACATTTTACATTTTACGGAAATAGCCATATCTCGGTTGTTTATGAGCCGATTCACGATCTTTAACCACTGACAGACTTTTCATGAATTCTAGTTTCTGAGAAAAATATAATATTTCCGATTTTCAAGTAACATAAAAAATAACGAGCTGCAGAAAATTTGCACATTTGACATAACCTCAAAGTATCCGTGCTATCTCCGGTGCCCAGAAATCAAATCAAATTTTGATTAAATATGCTAAAACTAGAATAAATTTCCCGTCAAACGCTTCTAGTTTCATCAAAATCGGTTAATTATTCACCGAACTGTATCACTTTGAATCTGGACAAAATTTTGCTAGTCTTCTCCTTTTTGATCATCCCCTGTATGTACAAATGGTATAAAGTCAAGCGAATTTGAGGATTCAACTCAAGGATCCTCTCAAAGTTTTCGATTACCTGGGAGTTCATAACTTCACGCCTGCTGAGGAGCCGGAGAGATGATTCTGAAAACCGATCCGAGAGTGGCAACATACCAGCCAGCACTTCAAGACTCATGATATGAGTTGAGTGCATGCAACCTAACGCGATACGAAGACACCGAAACTGAATACGTTCCAGTTTGATGATGTGCACCCGAGCCGCTGACTAAAAACAAAAACTACCGCATTCTATAACCGACAAAATCGTTGTCCAATACAACGTCAGAAGATCTTGCGGATGCGCTCCTCATCAGGTTTCGGTAATTGTTCGAAGAAAGTTGATCCTTTGCAGGCACATTCGCTTCAAACACTCAATGTTGAATCTCCAGGTGCACTTTGAATCGAGCCAGGCCAAAAGATATTCAAATGACATAGAATGAGTTATCGGTTGACTCCAAATTTGAAGCTTCGGTTCGGGTTGGGCTCCCTAGAAAAAACTACGAAATCTGTTTTCTCCGTAGAGAATTCGATACCTAGCTCTAGAGCCCAAGTAGACAAATAGTCTAAAATATCCTGTAAGGGTTTTTGCAGATCGACCTCATTGAGTCCCGTGACAGACACTATGCTGTCATCTACAAGTTGTCTCAACGTACAGTTGTTACTTAGAGAATCTTTAATATCTTTGACATAAAAATTATACAAAAGAGGGCTTAAATCTGACCCCTGGGAGAGACCCATATAGCTAAATCGGGAAGCTGTAGAGTTCACATACAATGAATCAAGAGCCCCATTGATATCCAAGAAATGAATCTGTGGAAAACAACGCGAGACAGTCCCTCGTTACCATACCCCTATGGAAACCATATTGAGTATCTGAGAGCAGGTTGTTCGTCTCAAGCCATTTGTCCAGACGGAAGAGGATCATTTTCTCCAACAATTTACGAATACAAGACAAGTTTTTGATTGGCAAAAACTCTCATCCGTCTCCAATCATCTGGTACAACGTTTACTTCCACAAACTGATTAAACAAGTTCAACATGCGCCTCTTAGCGACGTCTGGGAGGCTCTTAAGCAAGTTGCACTTCATTCTCTCAGCTCCTGGAGCCGTATTGTGATACGAAAGAAGTGCGAGAGCGATTTCTACCATTGAAAAAGGTTGGCTGATCTCATCTATCGAATTCTCGGTTTCACGAAGAATCACCCGTGCCAGCACAGAATCTGGACAATCTTTTCGCGCGAACTTGAGGATCCATTGGTCCGAAGACTCCTCGTTCTCGTTGTTCGTAATTCGGTTACACAATCTTCGCGCCGTGGTCAAAAGAGTGTTCATTGACGTTTTTCGCGCTGGCCCATCAACGAATCGTCGCCAGTTTCTTGGCCTTTATGAGGCTCTTAAGTTCGCGTTTAAGAGCCGTGTATACTTCAAATTGCTCAGGTGCTCCACGTCTACGGAAAACTTCAAACACGTTGGACTTTTTACAATTAATCCCGATGCATTGCTGACCACAGAGAAGGAGGTTTCCTGCAAAATGACGTTCCTAAAACTGGTCGAGTTTGAGCTTGAAGCGCGCTGTCCAAGATAAGGTTGGAGAGGAAGTTATATTACTCTAGCGGTGGAAGCTTTTCTACCGCCATAACAGCTTTATTTATTTCTATCCTAAACTTTGTCCAATCGGGGTAACGGGTTAGATCATACGGAAGATTGATGGGTTCCGACAGATTGAAGCCATGTTTCACAAAGAGCGAATGCATCACAGATTCCAATTTGGGAATAAAACTTTGACAATTCAGGACAGTGAACAATTCCCCTGCCGGGAAAATTAGAGTTACTTATAGATACATTCGACAATGTCGTCAAATGAGAACAGCCCAGTCGAGGAAATGACTTCTGTTCTTAAAATCCCCAAAAGAGATGGAATGTCCTGGGTGTAGTTAGTACTACGGAAATCAGGAGGAATTGGATTTTCCTTTTTTCCACCTTTCCTTGAAATAAACAAGCTGATTTTGGCCTCTGGCTCAGAAAGTTTCCGTGAGCGAACGCGTCTTCGTTTCCGTGAAGCACCTTTCGGATAACTGACTGATGTTCCCTCTTCAGCCAAATCAAAGTCAGACTCGTCATCTGGCAGAGGAGCAAAGAGATTCGTATTGACATTGGGTGATGGTGAGGTTTTTTTTTCACTATTTCAGCGAAAGATTGCCTGGAATGTTTTAGCGAGTGGTCTTATTTTCTCCCGTGTTGGGCACGACGAGACAGCACGAGAAGGTGCCATACTCATGTTTCTCCCTGCAGTTGGAGCAGCGATTGTATTCTATCGACTCAACTGTTTGGAAATTCATTCACAGTTTTTCGGACGGATCGTAATCCACTGAATAGTAAAAAGCGTCGCGGTGGTGGTGTTTTGATAGCAGTATCCTCTAGATTATGCTGTTATGTCGACCCAGCCCCAACTAGCGTGACATTGGAACAGTTATGGGTAAAGATTAAATTGCAAACGTGTTCCATAAGTATTGGAGTAGTATACCTTCCTCCTGACCGTAGAGACGACCTTAATCTAATAACGCTTCATAGTGAATCTATAAGTTCTGTTTTGGCAAGTTTGAAACCATGTGATATGGCGCTTCAGTTTGGAGCGGCGAAATAAACAAGCTGTTTTTGGCCTCCGGCTCAGAAAGTTTCCGTGAGCGAACGCGTCTTCGTTTCCGTGAAGCACCTTTCGGATAACTGACTGATGTTCCCTCTTCAGCCAAATCAAAGTCAGACTCGTCATCTGGCAGAGGAGCAAAGAGATTCGTATTGACATTGGGTGATGGTGAGGTTTTTTTTTTTTTCACTATTTCAGCGAAAGATTGCCTGGAATGTTTTAGCGAGTGGTCTTATTTTCTCCCGTGTTGGGCACGACGAGACAGCACGAGAAGGTGCCATACTCATGTTTCTCCCTGCAGTTGGAGCAGCGTAGCTTAAAGCTGCAATGGGAGGCCATATGTCCCATTTGCTTGCACTTTTGGCAGATCGTAACCCGATGTACGAACAACCGCAACGGTAGTCGACGTTTTCCAAACTCGACGTATTGAGGGAGGATTGAACCAGAGAAGATCACACGAAACGAGTCTGACGGTGTAAACTTCTTTTCACCCTTAGTGATCGATACTGTCTATGCACATCCAGTATCCGACTAGTCTTTGTACATCCAGTATCTTCACAAGCAGGTGGTTCTAAAATTCTTGAAAATCGATTCCGTTGGCGATTCGCTTCAGTTTTTTTAGACCATCTTCATGAAGATGTCCCAAACGACGATGCCAAAGCTCTATGCCACTTGCCAAAAATGACTTCCCCGGCCGATTGACTCTGTAAAGACCACCTTTCTCGACTCCGATGACAACCAGCTCTCCGTCCTTGTCCCAAACTTCGCATTTGTCCTTCGTGAAAATAACGGGTTTTCCTTTCTGACAGATGGTACTTACGGATAACAAGTTGGTGGCCAGATCTGGGATCTTCAGTACTCCACTGACATCGGTTCGTCCTTCGTTGCTATCTAGTTCAACGGAACTCTTCGCTACGGCCTTCATGCTGGAATTGTTCGCCGTTCCGACGTTGTGATTCATCATCACTTCATCGACAAATCTCTGATCCGGCCGTACCATGTGACAAGTGGCACCCGAATCGAAGTACCATTCACTGGTACTTACGTCTCTCATCGCAAAAATGGAGCACAAACCCTTGTGCTTGCTCGCCTTCGATTTTTGTTGCCTCTCCGGACTCTTTGCCGCAAAATGACTCGGCTTCTTGCAGTCGAAGCAGATCTTTTCGTCGATCTGTGGTTTCACTGTCGTTGACTTGCATCT